>JAVJIF010030490.1:0-587658 GCA_038442645.1 Agave tequilana | reverse complement strand
GGGTCCTGAATGCAGTCTTCGGAATATCCTCCTTCTTCACCCTCAGCTGATGGTAACCCGACTGTAAATCCAATTAGAGAATACCCGGGCTCCATGAAGCTGATCAAACAGATCATCAATCCTGGGTAAGGGATATTGTTCTTGATGGTAACTTTGTTCAATTCCTATAATCAATACAAAGCCTCTTACCACCATCCTTCTTATTGGCCAACAGTACTGGAGCTCCCCATGGTGAAGTACTTGGCCGAATCAATCCTTGTCTGAGTATTCCTACAGTGCTTCTTCAAAATCTCTAACTCCGTCGGTGCCATCCTGTACGGAGCCTTGGATATAGGAGCTGCTCCTGGAACTGTGTCAATGGAGAACTCGATCACCCTGTCAGGTGGCAGCCCTGAGATCTCAGCAAACACCTCCTGGGAATTCATTCCACACTGGTACCTTCTGTCTGAACCTCCGAAGTAGTCTCCGTGTCTTTCCCTGGTAGACTCACTTCTCCATGAATGGAACTCCGGTTGATGAGGGATTCTGAAATTAATTTTCTTCTCCCTACAATCAATAACTGCATGGTATGACTGAGCCAGTCATTCCTAAGATTACGTCGTACCCTTTGGTGTCTAGTACGATCATATCTATGGCCAAGATTTTATCACATAGTTCTACTGGACAATCAGTACAGACTCTAGAAGATATGACTACCCCATTCCCTGTACTAATCTCCCATTTGTGGTCTAAAGATTTAACAGGTATAGAATGCAAAGCCACAAAATGGTCTGAGATATAACAATGGGATGCACCTGAATCGAAGAGAGCGAGAACAGTTTTGAATGAACTCTGATGTTACCTGTTATCACTTCCTCTGAAGTCTCAGCCTCTTCTGCTGTCAGATTGTAAGCCTGACCTCTACCACGCCCTGCTGCAGTCCTAGCTCCTCTCTGGACTGGGCGAACAACATGCTGTGGCGGAAGGGGAAGAGCTCTCCTCATCACTGGTCCCTGATTCCTCTGCCCAAGTGGCCCTGGAAGTGCCCTCTGTCCATTCGGTCCTTGAGGTGCCGGCAAAGCTTGGTTGGCAAACCCAATTCTCCTGTGTGGACAAGTCTCTACTGCATGGTCTCGGACCACACACCAAACACAATCCATTTGCCCTCGGCAATTCTGCTGAGAATGACCTGGTTTCTGGCAAAAGTTGCAGATAGGACCTGGTCGAGCCATCTGGTAAGGAGCTGGTCTGAATGGTTGCCTCTGAACCTTTGCTGCTCTATATGGGCCTCCTCTTCCCATTGGTGCAAACGGCCTCTTCATGGCCTGGCTCCCCATCTGGTCAACTTTCTTCTTCTCAAGCCCACGCTCCACCTCTCGAGCTATGGTGAGAACCTCAGAATAAGTCTTCAGCTGTTGGGGCATCAAGAAGACCTGTATGTCCATATGCAGGCCCTGCTGGAACCTGCTAGCCCGCTTCTCCTCATCCGTCACCATGTACGGAGCAAAGCGGCTGAGTCTGAGAAACTCCGCGGCGTACTCGTCCACGGACTTGCTCCCTTGCTGAAGCCTGATAAACTGCTCTTCCATGTCCTTCTGAGCAGTAGCTGGGAAGAATCTGGCATAGAAGCTCTTGGAGAATGTGTCCCAGGTGACAGGCTTCTCCAGTCTGGCCTCTTCAGCAAGCCACCAAGTTCTAGCAACATCTTTCAACTGAATCTTGGCGACCTCAACTTGGTTCTCCTTGGTACTCTGGCTGCATTCAGCAGATCTGTGGTATCCGTCAACCATTGTTCAGCATCCAAGGGCTTCTCTTCTCCCGTGAAGATGGCTGGCTGCAGCCTCCTGAAATCTGAAATATTCCCCGGCCTCTGTTCTTTTGGAGCTGTCAACTCTTGCCGGAGAAACTCAGTCTGCTGCTGCTGGTTCTCCATCATTGTCTGAATGACCCTTAGAATATCCACACTCTCTCCCGTGGGTCCATTCGAAGCTTGCCCCGAGTGGTTACGGCCCGTCCTTCGCTCCATACCGAGTTAGGAATAGAAACTGGAATTTGAAAACAATTGGAAGGAGTTTAGGATACAAGGGAATGAATCAAGGAAGGAATCAAGAAGGACTTAATAACTTTGTATATTGTAGTTGGCATTAGCAAATTGCTAGAATTTGCTGCTTGATTGTACTTTAGGTTTGAGAGCCTAAGCTCTGATACCAACCTGTAACGCCCCGATTCCACGGATACGGGGACGTCACTGCGACGTATATACGTAGGTCATAAATTGTCCCCACGTATATACGCTAAGCATAAAGTACAACAGGATCAGAGTACACGACAAAGCGTGGTATTCATACATATGCCAACGCAAGAAGTACACATACAAAGTTATCACAGGATATTATAAAGTATTACACAATACATGTGTATTACATCATAACCAAGTCCAAAAGAAATATATACAAATATGTATACAAAAAGCTCACAAGTAGAAAGAAGATCTCGTGAGTCAAAAGGTAAGTCTGGCACGAGGGGAATGGAACTAGTCCGCCTGCTCACTAAGGTAAGCTCGGTCCTCTGTGGATGGCTCCACTTCGTTCCAAGCTTCGGAATCTGAATGTACAAATCCAAGGAGTCAAGACATATAATAATAAACAAACTATAGCCAAGTGGCTAAGGGACATGAATAAGGAAAGATGAAACAATTATAAGGAATATCAACTAATAAGTATGAAAAGCATGAAGAGATAAAATCCTAATACAATGAATCTACAGTTAACGTCTTATTATTATTACTTGTCTTACTGTGATATCTAACTATGTGACCCAGCGTCCCAGAGCACATAGATCCATATCCTAGTAAAGCAAGGTTGTTATTGGAAACAGCGGTTGTATCGACGAACTATGTTTACAGTGGGTCCCGTGCATGCCCGGGACCACGGTCCAGGGTGTTCCGTTGCTTGATGACGGAACCAGCCGCAAGGCCTATCAGGAGGGACTTATGTATGCCCTTTGTCATGACTGTATCAGGAAGAGGGAGCAAGCACTCCCCTCGGTCCCCTGGAGGCCCTCAGGTCAGACCGGAAATATAATTGTACAATATACCTAATGCCACTGTAAACACGAACACATATCGATATCCGCATGTTTCCCTCGACCCATGTGTAAGTTGGTCCATTTTATACAAAAGTCAAGTGCATCATGCTTGGTTTAAGAGATAGCATGATAAAAGGTGATATCCACTATTTAACGAGTCATGAAACGAGAATATGTAATAACAATTCATGAAGTAACAAGTGGTGAGATCCATCAAGTAACAGGTCATGTAATATCAGTTATGAAGCATAAACAGTAATAATATGTTACACATGTATCAAAGATAAAATCCAAATTCAAATAGGAAATCAACTAAGTCAGACATTCAGAATTAGTCGACTAGGTGGAAGGATTAGTCGACTAATAGGGGTCTTAAGTCGACTAACAGTCTAGATGAGTCGACTAAAACTGGGTTCCAGAGAGTTGAAATTCTGTTTCAGGAAAGTTAGTCGACTAGGGTTGTAAGGGTAGTCGACTAACAGGGAACTATTAGTCGACTAATGGATACTTAAGTCGACTAAGTCTGAGATACAGAGAGTTGATGTTTTATTTCAGGAAAACAGGAGTCGACTGGGGAGAAATGGGTAGTCGACTAGGGATATCTAGTCGACTGGAAATCTGGTCTAGTCGACTAAAACTGGGAAATCAGAAAAGGTTAAGTTTCAACTACAGTGGATTAGTCGACTGGTCCCTAGGTTAAGTCGACTAATCGTAGGGAAAACTGTGACAGAACAGATTTTCTGGTGGTTGTTCTTGATGGTCTAAAAGTGGGATTTTTATGGCACAAGTGTACATAATTTGTCAACACATGTATACAAAGGGGTTTACAAGTCTTGGTGAGTAGATATACTCACTAGGAAAGGTTCGATTGAAGCTTTACGAGTCCGGGAAGAGTGTGGTCGTCAAATGGCACCTAAGTGATCCTTGGCGACGAAAAGAGCTACGATCCAAGCTCCAAATCAGTTGCTTGAGCTAGAGGTGAAGATCTTGTGGTGTTCTTGGAGTTAGGGTTGAGTTTGAGATGGAGAAGGAAGAGGTGAGGGCTAATCTCTTGGTGAAGTGAAGAAAAAAGAGAAAAGAATTGTAAAGGAAAGTTTATATAGGATTTGATTTTGTAAAGGAGATGTAAATAGTGTAAATGTGAGGGGGTTTATTGCAAAATGGGAGAGGGGATGGGTGTCCCTCACCTTGGCCACTTGGCCGGCCATGGGAGAGAGAGAGAATGAAGGCATTAATGAGGAAGGGTGTGGAGTTTGTTGGAATTTTGGATATTTTGGAGGAGAAGATATTTTGGGAATTTGGTGGAAGGAAAGAAGGAAAGAAAAAAGGAAAAGGAAAAAGGAAAGAAATTATAAAATGAAGATATTTTCTTGATCTCCAAAAATGAAAATATCGGAAACACAGGTTCCTGGGTTTAAGTCGAGGATGCGGAAAACATTTCGGGAATACCGAAATCGTCCGAAATTCAAGTATCTCGGAACGACTCGTAAATTTCACCAAAAATCAATAATAATATATGAAGACTAATAGTGAAATCCTTTTTAAGAAATATTTTATAGTTTTAAAACTAAAAATCCCGGAATCAGTTATCTACCGACTCCGTTAGAATTTTCATAAATTCATAAAATTCTCAGAAAAAGTATTTAGATAGAAAACATGATTCTAAGAAATAAAGCCTAAGGACTTTCTAGAAATTCCTAACTGTTTGGAAAATAAAAATTCGGGAATCGATCAGTGACACTGGTCAACACCGTTTTTGAAGAAATTCATTTAATTCAGGAAAAATCCAGAAAATCATATAAATCTAATATATTAGAAAATGATATTTGAAATTGAAATCGGTCAAATACAGGAAGTAAATCGAAAAATACGGTCGAAAACTAAATACGCAACTAAGTACGTATTCTGGGAACAGGGTATTACAAATTCTTGTTTGAAAAGAAAAATGTTTGAAAAAGAAAAAGATTTTGTTTCTAAAAAGAACAAGAAAAATGACTCTATATCTCACCTTTATCTACATGCCACCATTGATGATAGTGAGATTAAACTTTTGAAAAACAAAATTGATTGTTTTGAGCTCTACTTTGAGCACATGTGCATTTAACCACACTAGATTAGAGTCTATGTTTTCAAAGAAACAAGCTCCACATTCTCATGCACATCATCATCATGCATTTGCTTATGTTGTACGTCATGATCACACTCATACACATAAGCATACCAAGGTGTACACTTGTACACATTGTGGCCGCAAAGGCCACTTAGCAAAATTTTATTTTGATAAGATGCATCATATTAATTTTGCTAATCATAAAAATTTTTGGGTTCCTTACAAAGCTAACCCTCAAGGACCCAAAAGAATATGGGTACCAAAACCCCCACCGTGTATTTTTGATGTAGGTGAGGGCTCTCACACGATGTGAGAGAAATGGTGCCTTGATGGTGGATGCACATGGACTTGATGGACACATATATAGATGCATCGCTATCAAGGAGTTTTGGTGGGACAACCACCATGTTTGGAGTTTTGGAATATAGTTCCTTAGTTGGTAACTATTTCTAAACTCTTAGTTTATGTACATGCTTGTTCATTCATGATATTTTTAGCATGTTCATGTTTTAGGTTTTGTGCTTCATGTGGTAAACTAGTTTAAATGTAGTTTTTACCAAAACTTGTATTTATACATGTACAAATAGTGAGAACAAATTGATTCATATATGTTTGCACTTCATGCTCATTTGTACCCACTATATGCACATGTATAAGCTAGTTTGATGATTTCCTCATTTACACTTGTTTTGCCAATTTTCGTATTTTTACTTCATGTATATGCATTTTTATTCAAATCTAATAAATATACATTTATATCCTTTTTGAGTCTCTTGCCTTCATGCAAATACCTTAAATAGACTCTTTTATGTTTGGGATATGTATGTGTATTGTTAGTTTTGGATAAATCATACATATACCATGAAGATTAGTGTTTTAATTGAAAATAATTTTTCATTATTAAAATATGACTTATGATCTTTTTGAGCTTAAAAACTATTTTCATAAAAATGCTATTTACATGATCTTTAACACTCACATCTTTATTTATTATTTCATGACTTAGTTTCATGATCATTTTGAGCTTTATAGACCATGAGTGATTAAACCTTTATGTACTTAGTTATGTTTTATGAAAAATATATGATTTGATGTATTTGAAGGATTTTTAACTAGTTGTTCAAAAACTATTTTAAACTAGTTATTTATTCTTCAATTAGTTTATAAGTTATACACATGATCCTATTTTTAATCCATTGGATAAATTCTTTTGTATTCTCAAGATTTGATGCTTCATGAATTGAATATTGTTTAAATGTTAGTTTTTGTCAACACTAGGATTTATACTTGTACATATTATGGGTCATAAATAAATCTATATATGGTTGGGTTTGATTGCTTATTTGTGCCCATTAGGTGTGCTAGTATAGCCTAGTTTTGATGATCCTTACATTTTTTAAACTTGTATTCCCATTTTGGATTTGTGTTATGATCATGTGCTTTCATTTCATGTATATGTTATATTTGCCAAACTTTAAGATATACATGTATACCTCTGAGTCATTTGCCTTTCATGCAAATCTATATATATGAACTCAATTGTGTTTAGGGATATGTATGTATACTTCTTGTGTTGTCAAAACATACATATACCTTGAAATATAATTTTTTAATAAAAACTTTGTGGTGATTTTTATGTTTACAAAATTTATGATAATTTTCACATTGTCTTATTTAAAGGAATATTGAGCTTCATTGCCATTTTCATGTGATTTACACATATTTCATGAAAAATTTTTATTTTATTCCTTGATTGAAGGATTCCGTACTAGTTTTCAAACATTTTCATTTAACTAGTTCGAGTTCTTCATGTGGTAGATTATATGATATATACACTTAAGCTTATTTTTCTATTGGTATCATTGGATATTTTCAATTGGTATCAATATGAACTTCTTTTGTATATACTCATATTTTGTTTTCCCATATATGTATGTATCAATTTCATTTGGTATACTCATTTTTCAACATATATATGAGTTATTTGTGCTTGAGTTAAAATTATTTTACATGTTTAAAGCACAAAGTTGTTTATGATAAGAAAATAAATATTTTAAGAAAAATTCTCAAGATTTGTTTTATTAAGAAAATTTTGTTTTATAAGAAAAATTCAAAATTTTTGATTTGTATTGCCTATATGCAAGGAGAGCTTAACATCTCTTCTACATATAGATTCATGTTGAGTGTATTGTATATTGAGGAGCTTGACAACTCTTCTTTATGTGGTACACGTGTGTAGGGGGAGCTTCACATCTCCTCTTATGCATTACATAATATGTGTTATGTGAATTGGGGCTTGTCATCCCTTCTTCATGTAATGCATATGTGTAGGGAAGCTAACTTAGCGTCTTCCTCTTCATGAATGTATATCGCATATAACCTTTTATTGATATGTTTGATTTGACCCCTTCTTTGGTTCTTTGTTTCGAACAAAAAGGGGGAGAGAAATTTGATGATTTTGTTTTACTTTAACCCTTTGTTGATGATTGACAAAAAGGGGGAGAGGTATTTGGTATATATGCATGCTTTGTGGTTAAAGGATTTATGTTTATGCATATATGTTTTTGTTTTGCAAATAGGAGAAAAAGAATTTGATTTGTTTTATGCTTGTTAGCATGTTTATCTCCTTGATTTGCATACATGTCATGTGCTTCATTTCCATATTATATTGTTTATTTGTTATGCATGAGTTAAGGGGGAGCTTCTTTGAAGCTTTACTTTAATCCATGCATATATAACTTCATGAGTTTTGTCATCATCAAAAAGGGGAGATTGTTGGCCCAAAGGCCCATCACTCTAGTTTTGATGATGATCAACTCATGTAGTTATAGTACTAATGATCTTGTGTTTAATTAGTGACAGATTTATGATCAAGATCATAGCTTCAATAAAGAATTTGAAGTCAAGTTTTGGAGCTAGCATGGTTTGATTCAAGAGCTTGTGCATCAAGACCACATCAAGTACTCAAGAGGAGTCTAGCTCTATGGATCGTGTTTGGACCAAGTCAAGAAGATGAGAAGGCTTCAAGTGAAGACTTCAAGAAGATGAAGACTTGTGTCTAGGTTTGTTTTTGTAAGATTTTATTTTTAGACAAAATGTAAAGGATAGAGTAGTTGGTGGATTGCTCAAGTATTCATATACACACACACTCTTGATTTAGTTTGTTTTAGAAAAGATTTTCAATTTTAGAAAATACATGTTTGGATTTTGGTTTTTAAGTTTTCATATCTTCTAACCAAAACCATGCTAGTGTTTAATGTCAAAAACATAGATATTTCACCATGTTTGTGTAGTGGATCATATCCATACACTCTATGCTTCAAATAAGTTTAAATTTCTTGTTTCTGTATTTGGTGAAGTTTTGAAAAACAAGTTTTAGAAAAATCAAGTTTTGGAAAATACTGTTTTCATTTGAGCCAATTTTTCCAACTTACAAAAATAATCCAAATCACTTGTAACATGTCTGTTTTTGTGCAAGCATGTTTGTTTATCAAAGTATATTGGTAAAACTATTTTTGTAGATTTTTTTAGTATTTTATGGGATTTTATTTCAATCAAAAAGACCAAGTTTTAATCCCTAGATTTTCTGTTCCAGGCTTCAACCAGTCGACTAGTCGACCGACCAAGTCGACTAGGGCTGAAGTCGGTCGACCGACTCGGTCGACCGACGTGCACAGACGTGCACGCCAGTTCTGCAGGAGGGCCGGCCGACCGACCCGGTCGACCGTCCAGAGAGCTCTGCTCTCTGGAAAGGCCCCGGCCGACCGCGCGGTCGACCGGACAAAGAGATTGCTCTCTGTATCCTGGCTCGGTCGACCGATGGCTCAAACGGTCTGAAATATGACCGTTAGCCGGTCGGCGGGCGGTCGACCGTCAGGCCTGACAGAACCCCAACGGCTAGTTTTTCTGAGCCTATAAATTTGGGGGTTTGGGCATTGTTTTCACCAAGATTTGGAGAGTATTTTTGAGCCAGTTTTTCCAATCCTTTTCAGAGGTTTTCCTCCATAAATTTGAGAGCAAATATTTCCTATCAAAAGGGAAGATTTTATCAAGAGTGTTAAAAGAGATTCTTTGAGTTTTCCTCCACCATCTCTTTCCTTATTTTTCTCATAAACACTTGAGCTATCCATTGATTATTCATTCTATAGGAGTGTTGTAGTGAGAGTGTTTATTGGTGATCAAAGTGTTTAGATCACCAAGAGATCTTTTCTTGTTTCTTGAGGAGGCGGACGAGTGCGTTCGCGGTTGTTTCGAGTTCGGGTGCGAACTCTTGGTTTGAGGTGCGGCCTCGGCGAGCTTGTGGGGCTTGCGTGTGTACGGGCTAGAGAGTCCGAGAGCTTGTAGGTGTTGCGGCACCGGATGATCCATTGGGATCGATTATAGTGAAAATCCTTCGTGTGTCAAAGGCGGGGATGTAGAGCAAGTGTGCTCGAACCTCGAAACAAATCCCTTGTGTTTGCGATTGCTCTCTCTCTCTCTCTCTCTCTCTCTCTCTCTCTCTCTCTTTGTCTCTTTGTTTATATCTTGCATACTTTTATTGTGCTCATTTTATATGCTTGATATATTGTGTGCTTAATTGTTATACTTGCTTGGGATTGTTTGCTAACACTTGTATTTAACCAAGAGAGCCAACGCGGCACCTCAACCCTTATCAAGGGAATCTAGAGGAGTTTGTCCAGAGCCCTTCACGGGAAATTCGGCAACACTCTTGTGTTATACGTGGTGTTTAGTGTAAGAGTTTAGTTTAGGTCATAATAGTTTATACTTCCGCATTATTTGGCATTAAGTGACCATTAGATTAGCCATCACCTATTCACCCCCCCTCTAGGTGAACCTACATAAAATTCATCTTACTTACATGCATAAAAGATGATGAGAAAATACTTGACGTGCCTTACTTATTTGATAAATATCATTAGTAAATTTCTTTATTCGGATTCAAAAAGATCAAATTCTTTAATAAAAAAAAGTTTTACATGAAAATCTTCAAGAAATACAAAATTGTTGCAATTTAAAAATAGTCTTGAATAGATAATATTTTAAAATCATATATAGTTCCCGTGAATAGATAATTTAAAAATTGCTAAGATATCTTTTCATATCCTTCCCATGAACTCTAAAATAATTTCTCGTAAATTTGAAAAATCCAACCTCTGAGAGAATATCCTCTTGCATAAGCGAATCAACTACTCATTGGGGTCCATATCTTTTAGATAGAAATTATCCAATCTACTTATCTCAGTCCATAACTTTATTATTTATTACCAAAATAAGAGATAATATTACAAGAGATTTTTTAAACTAAAAGACAATTAAGATAGGAAAGAGAACTTATCTTATTCCTAATCTAAACAACATATTTAGTGTTCATCTACAGAATCAATTGTCACAAGGGACTCTCTAGATAATTTTCATCTTTGAAAAGATTAAATTTGAAATGTCATAGGTAAAGCATATGGGGATATGATCTGAAAATAATCAATTCAATAATCGAAGAATAATCAATTCCTCAAAATCCGAGTCAAATGCCCAATAAAAATTCCAAAAGTTTCCACCGCAAAATTTAAAGGGGAAAAATACTAAAAAAAAAACTTTCTCGCATCTTGGAAAGCAGAACTTTTGTTTATTTGCAAGGATTTATATGTGCACCTAGGGTTTCAGAAGATGAAAGGGTAGGCTTGAGGTCTGAGTATGCATAACCCTAACCTCAACCCTAAACGAAATTTCTCCATAATTATTCTTAAACAAAAGATAGATTCCACACATGATTTGATCTCAAAACATAAATAGCATATCAAGGCTCTGATATCACTTGTTAGAATTTACTTATTATACAAGAGGATCAATTGCATTTATGTATAGATCTAAATAGCATGTATGATGAATCTTAATAAAGGAGATTTAGATAACATTCCTTTTCAAAAGACGATGAACTATACCCAAATCTGAATCTTCGCTGTAGGGAACGAGATGGAGAGCCTTCTCTCTGCTAAACCTAGCCTCCTATGGATGGAGAATAATGCGTGGCTGCAGAGAGAGATTTCTTCTCTATATATAATTCTTTGATTAGTTGCCTTCCTATAATGCCCCTAACCCTAATTAGAGAGTAGAACCAGGTCCTACCGATCTTTACAACTTAGTGCACCTATTAGACACACCTAATATGTTGACTAATATAAATTGCACGTGTGTTATAATATAGGATAGAAAATAGGGTATGAATCGAATCAGAAAATATCTTACAAACTCATCTCTATACAATGAGTGCATTTCTTCTAAAAGAGTTTTAATTTCTAAAAGTAATTTATCTACATCTTGTTCATAATTTAAACATGAAATAAAATTAATCAATAAAAATTTTAAATTATCTATTTTAATTTTAGGATCCATGATTGCAATTAAGTAAAATAAAAAAGGCATAATTTTAAAATATTTTTGAAACTTTTGTTCCATCTCATGTACAACATTTTCAAAATTATCAACATCTCTATATGCAGTAAATACTTGAGCAATCTCATTAAGAATATAAAAAAATAAATTATATATGGGATAATATGTACCAGAAAAGTGCTTTGTGGAATTGTCATTTCTTTCTATAAAAAGTACAAAAAATTTCATTCAATTTTCACTCCTCATCACTCATATAAAAAGATGAACATTTATTTACTGTAAAAATTGAATTGCTTGTTTATAGAGAAGGCAATCCTTAGCTAGAATTCCAACGAGTTTTCACATCTACTTGGAGTAGCTTTTCCTTCAGTCCATATTATCGGTAAAAAGCTTTTAAAGATTGCCTCCTGGGATTGTTGTGTTTTATATGTAAATTAATTTCTTTAATTTTATAAAGATATTTGTCTAAGATATTTAGACCATCTTGTACACATAAATTTAATATAAGGCAAACACATCTAACATGAAAAGTTTATCATTTAAACTCAGATTTAATACTGTTTTCAATTATTTTATTGAAGTAGTATTTTCACTGGTATTATCAAAAAAAATAGAAAATATTTTACTTTCAATACCACAATTTCTACAAGTAAGAAAAATTGAATTTGCTATATTTGTAGCAGAACGTTTCCCAGAAAACTTAAAAAATGATAAAATACATTTTTGTTAAACCCAGTTATCATAAATAAAGTGAGCAATAACATATAAATAATGAATAAGATTAAGAGCTTCTCATATATCAGAAGTTAATGAATTTTTCTAGCATTACTAGTAAAAAGTGCCTTCAAAATATTTTTTCTATCTGTTGGCCCAAAGACCTATCACTCTATTTTTGATGATAATTAACTCAGATAGTTATAATATTAATAATTTTGTGTTTATTAAGTTTCAGATATTCAATCAAGATCTTAGTTGGTGTTTAGCTTTTTCAAGCTAACGCGATCTTAGTTGGTGTTTAGCTTCTTCAGGCTAACACATGTCGATTCAAGAGCTCAAGCATAAAGAACATATCAAGAACTCAAGAAGAAGTCAAACTCAAAGGAATCAAGTTTGCATCAAGTCTACTTGGAGAAGAAGATCTACAAAAAGACTTGTGTTTAGAGTTTGTAAGTTTAAAATATTTGTATAGTATGTTAGACCCTAGAGGGAAGGTAAATAGGGTCAAGGGTAATTAAAAATTAAATATACAAGTTATAAGGTAAAACTGTAAAATATGATAGACTTGGTAGAATCACCCAGTCTGATGATAGGATGGGTGGTAGAATCAACAGAGAGCATAAAGCAGCAATATAACAGTAAATGCACAGCAGATAAAATACAATAATAACAGCAGAGAGAATGCAAGAAATTTTAGGATGGTTTGGGAAACACCTCTACATCACCATCTAGAGGTTTCCTCTCTAAGATTTGTAAATCCACTAAAAAACTTCTCCTTGAAGTAGGGATTAAAACTACCAAGACTCTTTCTTGAGTTTGAATGTTTAACCTACCAAGATGTTAACCAATCTTGGATTTACAAACCACCAAGATACTCCCGATCTTGAATTTTCACACCACCTCTATCTTGAGACACACAACAATGAATATGACAAAAGATTTTGTTCTCTAACCCACAATATGAGAACTAAAATCAGCACAATGATAAATTATAATAGGAGACTCTGTGCAATCATATAGTTCTAAGTATTATCAGTCAATAACTTGGCACAAAAAGTCTAAAGTAATAAGAATGAGAATCTATAATAATATAGAAGATGCGAATGAGATTCTTTAATAGAGGAGTAAATGAAGTGAACGAATTTCTCTTGTATTGAATGCTTGAGACTTTCTCTGAAAATCAGAACTTTAAATGTAGATGATTGACTCAACAACTCTTGTTTGGTAAGACATGAAATTTAAGGCTTGAATGGCTGAAGAGCACTATTTTTTCTTTTCTGAGATTTTCAGGATAGTGTTCTTGTGCAACTTGTTGCAATGAATGAAGCAAAGCATTATATAATCAACAAGTAGAGTCTAGAGTGAATCCAACTGTTGAAAACACAAGAGAGAGAGTCGGATTTTTTTGCCTATTGGAGAATTTAATACAGTTGAAACAAGATATTAAAATTGTGGTAAATCTTGGGTAATAAATGCTACTACCGTTGTAGGATATAAAAAAGGTATGGAGATATTAGAGATAGGAAAGTGATAAAAATATCTCTCTAAACATATACCCAACGGATCTCTAATCCAGTTGTAAAAACAAGTTTGTTTGGGGACTGCAAAGTACAGTTAACAACAGGACAGTGACATGGACAGACCAGATTTTCAGTTGTAAAGAGAGGTATGCAAAGCCCACTTGTATGAAAGAAGTTAATGCAAAGAGTGAGAAGTGAACCAAGTAAAGTACAACTCATGTGGAACTATTACCTAGACACCACAGAACTAAAAACATAAAATCTAGAGAATAATCTTAAATGAACCAGACTTATGATAGAATTAATCTCAAATTAGTCTGTAAAGGACAGGGACGGTAGAATCAGATTGAGTGGTAGGATGAGGTGGTAAAATGGTGATTCTACCTAGAAACTGAAATAAAAAGATCCTACTATGTGCCAAATATATGTTTGATAATAAAATTACTATATGATTACTTACATCGCTTCTATTGATGAAATATGTAGCTCAATATATTTTGGCTCTTTCTTACTCTTTCATAGCTTGATGTATCTTGTAATAGTTTGATCTTGTGGAGCTTGATGTGTTTTACTCCTAGTAGCTCTTTATTAGCTTGAATATGAAATTCGTAGAGTATCACATAATTTCTTCCATCCTCCATATGTATATGACATTTGTAGCTCAAATCCATCCATCCTTCAAGAAAAGTCTTATCCTTAAATAAGACAACACTACTAATTCAACTTGTTAGTAGCTTAATTTATAGGTTAATTGCATCATCAAAATCATATGAATTACAATCTCTCCCTTTTTGATGATGGCAACCTATAAATTTGATTAGAAAGACTGTAACACTGTAAATAGAAAAAAATTTATTTTTACCTTTGAAGCTCTCCCTATTTAACTGCCATTGTGCTAAGAATGATTAGAGAGCAACGTCCCCCTGTTAAATTCAATTTTTGACAACAAATATTTCACAACTTGTGAATATGGTCAATCTCTCAAATATAACATGCATTTTTTGTAGATGGGTAATCCTTTATTATTCCCACGCAATTTCTGAATTTATCAGTAAGAAATAGATTCTAATATTATCAGTTTGTGCTAACAAGTGCATGTGACCATATATGTGTACATGTTTGTGACTAAAATATGAATAAATTTTAGCCTTTGACATGTACACAAGGATATGCAAAAATATGTTTATATGTATCCAGTGAGCAAGAAAATCTACATATTATCACAATCAATAGGCTCAAGTCTGATATTAGTATGTCTGCAGTGTGTTATCCAATAGGCATAGGCATAAAGCCAAAATACTTGATACTTCTTCCCCTTTGCCATCAGCAAAAATTCTAGGGGAAAGCATGCAGGGATAAGTTACCATAGGCATAGAATATATGATAGTAATGTAAGAGCAATTAAAAAAAGATAAGAGTGCATGATAGTTATTACATACAAAGTATCAGTCAAGAGATAAAATAGCAAATTAGGTCTTTTTGGAAAAGGACCTAGTTATAAGCTCTTTTTCTTTACCTGAACTGTCCTCAGAATTATTCCCATCATAAGAGTTGTCATCAAATTGGTCAAAATCTTAAGAAGTATCAGAACTAGGAGAATTACCTCTCTCAAAGTACTTATAGCCCAGCTTCTTGAGGAGTCTGTTCAGATTCCCTTTGATTCAGATAGATCAGCTTGGACAGTCTTCTGAAAATGGTTGAATTTATCCTTCAGCCTACTGATTTTTTTCCTCAATTTGATGAATAATTTCTTGTATATTCTGCTTATTCTCTTTTCAGAATCAGAGCTAATAGGGACAATGTCTTCTTCCTTGATAACTGCTTTCTTTCCCATGGTGAGTTTTCTTCAACCTAGCTTCTTCCTCTACCGTGGATTCACCATTTATGATTTTGTCAAAAATCATTTCTGGAAAGAAACATTATGTTGATGGAAGCAGACCCAAAACTTTCTTTTTCTATAGAGGGAGCTTTAGTCCCAAGCTCAATTCCAAAGTGTGTAAACACTTTTGTTAGCAAACAAGGACACCCGAGTAGTTCACGAGGCATAATCATAGAGCTTAAGATAAAATGAGGTAGATTGAAGTTAATCAATGTAAGCATAACATACAAAAACAGTAAGCAGTCCATTTTTATGACATGAAAATGTCCTCCTTGAGGGAGAAAATTGAACTGAGCTATCTTAATCAACACATGAGCGCTGAGGGTGAGACAATTGATAGGAAATGAGCTTTCATTTCTGTAAACTTCATTAATTCTTACTCCAAATAGCATGACCAAAGCTTCAAATTTACTTCAACCAAGAGAGGATACGGACTTACCGAAAATGCGTGGTCCTGCCAGACGGACTTACCGAAAATGCGTGGTCCTGCCAGACGGACTTACCGAAAATGCGTGGTCCTGAGGCAGTAATTCCCAAAATTTCTCCCAATTTTCTTCACTCAAAGTGATCATGGTCCTTCACCAGTGAGAGTGCAATGAGAGGATCCTTTTTAATTCTCAGGTTGGCGTAGAAATGGCCATCAGATTAGGAAAATAAGGAATTTTCTCACATGCAAATTCTCTGTGATGAATGAAATCAAAACACTCAACAAGTTGATAATCCGAAATTGAGTTGAAATCAACGTATCTTTTCACAATACAAGGCCCATTATGGAATTCTTTGTAGAACATTTTGGCATCTTCACAGATTAGATAAATTCTTTCTTCATTTGTGAGATCTTTGCCAAAATTTCTCTTATTTTTCTTCCTTCCCCATGTTTTTCTCGATGATCTTCCAAGAAACAGGTGCAGGAATGCTAAGCTTTGGAGACGATAGTTGCCTTGTTCTTCTTTCTTTTGATGACAGTGATGAAGAGATGGATGTTCTCTTTGTTGAGACCAGAGACAATAGGCCGAGGCTCGGACATTTTGGAGAGAAAAATTTTAGGATTTTCAGAGAAGGAGACGAAGAGATGCAAAATTAGGTTTTTCTTAAGAGGTCGTGGGCTAAGAGAGTTATATTACTACTGTTAAAAAAAGAGTTAATATAGAGGAATAAAGTGGGTAGGTAGTCCACAATACTTTAGGGTTAAGAAAAACCAATTTGGTTGGATAAGTCAAACTGGTCTGATAGAAATGATGCTGGTGGTAAAACCTACTGGTAGAATGCCTGAAATCACAATAACTCAAAAAATTAGTAATAAAAGTTATTCTAGTATGCAAATGCCCAAATTTGTATGAATATTGCAAAATTGTCCAACATGCAAAAGTTTAGTTAAATATCAGCAAGTTGATTGTGGGTATCAATAAATTTTAATAAGATATTTCTACATTTAACATGGTCTTTAAGAAAGTGATGTCTTACATCTATGTATTTAGTGCGAGAATATAAAATAGAATTTTTGTATAAGTTAATTGTACTACTATTATCATATAATATACTAGTTGTATCAAATTGAACACCATAGTCTTGCAAAGTTTGCCTCATCCACAAAATTTGTGCACATCATAATCCGGCAGTAATATACTTTACCTCACTTGTAAAAAGTGCAACACAAGTTTATTTCTTACTAAACAAAAGACACAAAGGAATGGCCAAGAAATTGACATGTTCCACTTGTACTCTTTCTGTCAGTTTTACTTCTGGCAAAATCAACATCACTATATCCCAATAGATCAAAACTAGCATACTTAGGATAATATAACCCAAAATCTAAAGTGCCTTTAATATATCTAATAATTCGTTTTACAGCATGTAGTAAGATTCTTTTGGTAAAGCTTGAAAGTGTGCGCAAAGGCAAACACTGAACGTGATATGTGGCCTACTAGCAGTTAAATAGAGAAGACTACCAATCATACCTCTGTATAGTTTTTCATCTACACCTCTACTATTTACATCTTTATCAAACTTGGTAGAAGTACTCATTAGAATAGACATCTCCTTTGAGTTTTCCATCTTGAATTTTTTTTTACAAGCTCACGAGCAAACTTTTCTTGGTTTATAAAGGTTCCATCTTTTTCTTGTTTGATATGCAAACCAAGAAAGAAATTGAGTTCTCCCATGAGACTCATTTCAAATTCTTGTTGCATTCTTGAAAAGAAATTTTCACACAAAGAATCATTAGTAGAACCAAAAATAATATCATCAAAATAAATTTGAACTAGTAAAAGATCTTATTCAACATGCTTGATCAACAAAGTAGTATCAATTTTTTCTTTAGAAAAATTATTTTCAATAAGAAATTTTAACAATCTTTCATACCAAGCACGAGGTGCTTACTTTAAGCCATATAAAGCCTTTTTAATTTAAAAACATGATCCGAAAAAATACAATCTTCAAAACTTGGAGGCTGCTTCACATAAACTTTTTCATTCAAAAATTCATTTAAGAAAGCACTCTTGACATCCATTTGAAATAAAGTTTTTAAAACTTGCATTGGCTAGAAGCATTCGAATCACTTCTAATTTAGCAATAGAAGCAAAAGTCTCATCAAAATCTATACCCTCCTCTTGATTATATCCTTGAGATACAAGTCGAGCTTTATTTCTAGTAACAATGTCAGTTTTATCTAGCTTGTTACTCGTTTGGTGCCAATGACAGAACAATTCTTAGGTCTATGTATAAGATCCCAAATATTATTTCCATCGAAATTATTCAATTCTTCTTGCATAGCCAAAAACCAAAATTCATCATTCAAAACTTTATTTATATTTCTAGGTTCAATCTGAGATCGAAAAAAACTAAATATGAACATTCATTTAGAGTTTGAGAGCGAGTTTTTACCCCTCTTGATACATCTCCTATAATCAAGTTAGTTGGATGATGTTTAACTGTCTTTCATGACTTAGGCAGTTCGGGATAGGATCTATTTACAGATCTAAAATATTCTGATGTATCCGATTTCTGTTCATCAGGAGTTTCTTCACTGCTAGTAGGATCAGAATTCCTGCTGGTAGGATTAGAAATACTACTGGTAGGAACGATTCTGCCAGAATCTGAAATCTCTGCTTCTTCAATAATTTTTGAAATATGAGGATTAGTCTCATTAAAGCTCACATGCAGTGATTCTTCAACTTTAATGAGCGTTTATTAAACACTCTATAACCTTTACTAGAAGAGCAATAACCAAGAAAATATCTTCATCCGATTTTGAATCAAATTTACCCAAATTATCCTTGGTATTAAGAATAAAATACTTACATCCAAAAACTTTAAAATATGATATATTGGGATTTACCCAAGAAAAGATCATAAGGGGCCTTTTCAAAATAGGAAGAATAATAATACGATTCAAAATATAGCAAGCGGTGTTAACCGCTTCCGCCCAAAAATATTTTGGTAAGATAAATGAGTTTAATATAGTGTGTGCCATTTCTTTCAAAGCTCTATTTTTTTCTTTCAATAACACTATTTTGTTGTGGTGTTCTTAGTGCTGAACAAGTGTGTGTAATGCCATGATCAAGACAAAGCTCAATGAAATTTTCATTTTCAAATTCACTACCATGTTCACTACAAATTTTGATAATAGAAGAGCCAATTTTTTTCCACTCTTTTGCAGAAATATTTAAATAAATTGAAAGCTTCACTTTTATGAGTCAAAAACAAAACCCTTGTAAATCGAGAAAACTCATCGACAATAACAAAAGCATAATATTTACCATTCAAAATAGAAGTGATCATGGAACTAAACAAGTCAATGTGTAAAAGCTGTAAGGGTTTTTAAGTGGATACCTCACTTGTTGAATGAAAAGAACTTTTAATTTGCTTATTTTTTTACATTTATCACAAGTTACCTTCTTGGGCTTCTTCGATGTGGGAAGTCCTCGTACAAGCCCTTTTATTGGACAATTTTGATAAAAAGATCAAAATTAGCATGTCCAAGTCTTTTGTGCCATAATCAGGAATCATCTTTTAATGCGGTCAAACACTTCACACTTTGGTTAGTTAAGTCAATAATATCAATTGTGTAAATATTTTCATTTTAAGTGCTTCAAATAAGAGATTTTCTTCACAATCAATGATAATGCATTTGTTAGGTCTAAAAATGACATTCATACTTTTATGACAAAGTTGGCTAATGCTAATAAGATTAGCCTTCAAACCATCTACTAGCAAAATATTTCAAGAATAGAGAAAGGTTTCTTACCAATAGTTTCAATACCAATGATTTTACCTTTTTCATCATCTCCAAAGGTGACTGGTGCAACCTTTACAACTTCATATGGTTGCAAAAAATTTGGATCTCCAGTCAATGTGTCGTGAGCAACCACTAAATGTACCATTTCATTCAACATTGATAAAGATTTAATGCCTACAAGAGAATTTTTAGATATACTTTTAGGTATTCAATGTCTTTTGGGTCCTTGAATGTTAATATCTCATTTAGGAACTCATTTTAGATATGAAATAGTATGAAAATTTTTTTCTTATAAAATATGAACTAATAATATGCCTCTTTTCATACAATATGTGCAAATAAGATTTGAAGTGTTGTTGTGATGAGAGTGATTATGAAAATAATGATTTTTGTACTGGTAAAATAGCATCCTACTAGACTGTTGTTAGTAGGATAGTATCCTACCAAGACCTGATCCGGTTCTACCAGCCTGATTTTGTACATGAACAGTACTGGAAGTAGAAGCAACATCAGTAAATCTTCTTAAACGGATCTTTAAATCATCATTTTTAGTTTGAAGTTCTTCAACTTTCACAAGCAATTTATTTTTCTCTCTTAAAATATTTTCATAAATAGATGGACAAAATGCATGTTCATTTTTTAAAGTAATAAATCATTTTGAAAGCTTTTTATACTCTGCAACTAACTTAATGTAAGCATCTTCCACTTTTTCAGAAGTAATATAGTCATCGAATGTTACCTGTTCATTGTCCGCCATGAAGCATATGTTTTCATTTGAGATGTTCAAATTTACTTCATCTTTTTCTTCATTCTCGGAATCACTTGGTTCCGATTCATCCCATTCCACATATAAAACTTTCTTTTTCTTGAAGAACTTTTTAGCTTTTCCTTTTAGGTTGGGACAGTCTTTCTTAATGTGACCGGGTTTATTGCATTCATAGCAATTTATGGAGCCGGTCTCGTATTTTCTTCCATTTGATTTTTGAAAGTTTCTCCTTCTGTTGAATTTCTTCCTCATCATTTTGTTGGCCTTTTTGATGACATGTGCAAAGTCATCATCTTCATTCGTATTCTCTTTACTTGAAGAATCATCTTGTGTTTTTTTGAGAGCTATGCTTTTCTTTTTATTTGAGTGGTTTCATCTTACTCTCTTTTCTTTTGAAGATTCATTTTGATCTCTGCATTCTTCAAGATCCCCATTAATTCTTGAAAGGGGAGAGTATTGACATCTTTATAGATCTCTATTGGATTGAGGATGCTATTGTATTCTATGGGTAGAGATCTCAACGCCTTGTTCCTTTCAAAGCACGTAATAACTTATCCAAGAGATTGTAGATTGTTAGTGGTGCTTTTGAAACTATTAAGAAATTCATCAATTGACTCGTTAGATGATTGAAACGGGAAAATAATAAAGAAAGAGTTTAGAAAATCTTAGTCTCGTTTCAATGTAACCATATAGCAAGGGCTAGACGGGTCGATCCACAGGGAAGGATGCGATGGAAACTTTTCGGAACGATCTTCTCTAAAATTGGCTTGAAAAAAAAAGAAATATTGATTGTGAGAATTAGATTTGATCAAGTAAAAGAATTATAGTTTACTAATCATCTACCACAACTAAAGTATTAGTTTAAAAGAGTGAACATCATATTGAGTGAAAAATTATCTACCCTAGGGTATTGATTGAGAATCAAGTAAGATGAATAAAAATGTTGGAACCCTATTTAGTGTGCACTAATAAAAATTAAACTATAGTTCATCTTAATTTCAAAGCATAGCATAAGAAAAGTCTACTTAAAATTATGCTATCTAAGTATTTAAATATGAAACATGAATAACCATTTAAAAAGTGCAACCCAAATTAGTTAAACTTAATTATCGATTCATCTTCAAGAACACCAATTTAATCCTAGGGTTTCTAACGAGCATAGATGTCAATCAGTTCATCTTTTAAACTAAACTAGGGTTGATCAAGAAATTAGCAAACTAAGTTTAATTAGTTATTCATATTTTATTTTCAAATTTTATTTTGAATAAGAAAGTTGTATTAAAATTAAAAGAAGAAGAAGAAGAAAGAAAAACAAATAAGCTAAAACAGAAAACTAAATTAAATTACAAAGCAAGAAGAGAAAAAAGAATAAAGAACCTTTTTATTGGATGTCTCCGACTAATTACAAAGCTCTTCTGCTTCTTCCACAATCTTCCTCTCTAAATAAAAAAAATGAAAAATACAAGAAAATTCGAAAAGAAAGAGGATCTAAAAGAAACCCTAGACTTTTGCTTCTCGGATCTCCCTCTCTGTTGCTCTGCAGGGGTATTTATAGGAGATTTCAGACGTAGAGTCCCAGTACAACTCTCCCACGAAAACACGTTGCCAGATCTATCCAAACTGCCATGATAACGCGGCCATAGCCGCGTTTTCACGGCAAAAGCGTGGCCAATGGCCACGCGCTTTCTCGCGTGGCCTCCTCTGGTCCGTCTATCTGGGCTCCTCCTCTTGGATTCTGCATTCTGATCCTCGATCTTGAGAATTCTGAATAACTTGGGAAGCAAGTTATCAAAAATTCGAATTAAAAAAGGAGTTGGTCCTTTATCTTTATCTTCAATCATTTCTTTCCTTTATCTTTATCTTGTAATGCAAGCAACCAGGTTCAAGTAGAAGTCTACCTCTGATTTTAGTTAGGATAAGAATCCATCTTATTTTATCCTTCTTCTTCTCTTGATTTGAATAGCAATTAGGAGTCCTACTTTATTCTTCCTCTTCCTCCTCTAGATTTTAAATTAATAATTTAATATTCAAGTTTAGATTATGTTAGATAAGATAAAAGCTTCTAAATTACTAAAATAAATCATGCATGTGGACTTGCGGGTTTTTTTGGGCTTCTGGGCTTCAATTGAGCTTCATTTATTTATTCTTTAAATACTCAAGGCCTGCACAATATTAAACAATAAAATATTACGTAACAGTGCTTTATAAAAGAATAAGTAGGGAAATATGATGATAAATATGCACTTTTGACTGCCTATCACACCCTCACACTTATCTTTTTGCTCGTCCTCAAGTAAAAATAAAAAAGAAAAAGGAAAATAAAATAAAAACTAACCTATCCTAACTCACTTTCTTAGGAATCACGGTTGCACTTAGCACGTGTAATAAGGTGTTAAACCTCTAAGTTACCCCTAAAGGACGAGTGTTGTCTCGTGAGGGTTTTCAGTGGATTACACCCATAAAATCCATAAAAGAAGAAAATGTTAGTGATAAACAAAATTTTATTTTAAAAAAGGGGAGAGATATTTGAAATATGTTTGAAGAAACTAAGCAATCTATAAGTTTTAGGATTATCATTTTTATTCATTCTTGAACTTAGTCTCTATACAATAATTTGTTATCAATTTTAGGTAAGGATTAAAATTGAATTTTTATATAGTCTCTTTTGTTACCCTAAGTCATATGCATTCTTGTGAATGTGAATCTTATTAGGGATTATTTAACTTGGACTCCTATGCCTCTTTATTTATATATATATATATATATATATATATATATATATATATATATATATATATATATATATAACTCATCTAATTTTCTTTTGTATAAGTACCAAGGCTTCTTGAGGCCCTCATACCTAACAAATTGACTATTAGATGTGTTAGTAATATTTCTTAGTTTTCTTAGGATTTCTAATTCACCCATGTAGCGAGCTTGAGGTCGGTGGCTCCCAAACCGGTCAGTTTTAAGGCACCGGGTGAACGAATTTAAGGACTCGAGTGAACTAGGCCACAAAACTAAGGACTTTATTTATAAAATCACCTTTAGACGTGAATACTTATGCTTCTTGAGGCACATGTATCTAGCTTAATTAGTGAATTTTTTTATTATATATTTTTTTTATAATGCACAAGAGTCTTTGTCTTAGAATCCTAGATGTGTAAGTGTATAAGGTATGCACATTTCATTAAGGTAAAAATCAAGACTAATTACTTATTCAATTTTCCTCCTATACCTAAAAATTCAACAATTTATTTTATTTTAACCAAGTTTTTAGAAATCCTAATCACGATTTTCCTAATTCTTAAGATTAACTTGGATTTCTTTCAAAAGATAAGTCAAAATATTATTTTCTTTTTCAAATATATATATATATATATATATATATATATATATATATATATATTAAGTTAATATTAACCAAAAGTTTGTAAGTTAATCATTACATTAGTCTGGTTAGTAAATAATAATTTTTTTAGAAATAAAAAGAAATTTTTTTGTTAAGTTAATAACCTAAGGTTAGTGAGTTATGTTAACAGCAACCTACAGTTAGTCAATAATAAATATATTTTTATTTATATTTATATTTTTATTATTTATTTATTTATTTATTTATTTATTAAAGTTAAGCGTTAGTACCCTCCCCACACTTATCTCATGCATTGTCCCTAATGTATGCATGTATGTATAAATGCATGAAATGAACTGGCAGAGAGGTAGAGTTATCGATACATTTGGTCAAAAAGACCCATGGCTGTGTCTGCTTCTGGCAATAATTCAAAAAACGATTTTAGACGTTGACCATTTACCTTAAATTCATATCTATTCTTAGGGTCATATATCTTTATGGCTCTATGTAGAAACACAGTCTTAACAACGAAAGGCCATGTCCATCTTGATTTCAACTTTCCTGAAAAAAGGTGAAGTTTAGAATTATAGAGTAAGACTTTTTGTCCTTGGACAAAAGTTTTTCTCATGATGAACTTATCATGAAAAACCTTAATCTTATCTTTCATAATCTTCGCATTTTCATACGCCTCGTTCCTTAACTCCTCAAGTTCAGAAATTTATAATTTTCGAAGTGCACCAGTCTTATCTAGATCAAAATTCAGCTGCTTAATTGCCCATAAGGCTTGGTGTTCTAACTCAATAGGAAGGTCGCAAGCCTTTTCAAATACTAACCTATAAGGAGACATTCCTAGAATCATTTTAAAGGCGGTCCTATATGCCCATAAAGCATCCACCAATTTGGTGGACCAGTCCTTCCTGTTTTGATTCACAGTTTTCTCTAAGATAAGCTTAACTTGCCTATTTGAGACTTCTACCTGCCCATTGGTTTGAGGATGGTAAGGTGTGGATAACTTGTGTTTTATGGCATATTTTCGCATAAGAGCTTCAAAAGTTCTATTGCAAAAATGCCATTATCACTAATTATGACACGAGGTGTTCCAAAGCGTGAAAAGATATTTTCTTTCAAGAACTTGACAACAACTTTGTTGTCATTTGTCTTGCAAGGAACGGCTTCAACCCATTTGGAAACGAAATCTACAGCCAACAAGATGTATTGGTGCCCAAATGAATTAGGGAAGGGACCCATAAAATCAATGCCCCAAACATCAAAGAGTTCTACTTCTAGAATTAGGTTTAGGGGCATCATATTACGTTTAGAAATCCTTCCTATCATTTGGAATCTTGTGCAAGTTTTGCAAAAGTTAAATGCATTTTTAAACAAAGTGGGCCAATAGAAGCCACTCTGTAGTACCTTTTCGACTATTTTGCGGGACCAAAGTGTCCACCGCAAACAAATTCATGACAAAAGACTAGAACACTTCTAGTTTCCTCTTCGGGAACACATCTCCTAATTATTTGGTCGCTACAATATTTGAAGAGGTAAGGATCCTCCCACATGAAATACCGGACTTGAGATAAGAACCGGTATCTATCCTGTTTTGACCAACTAGATGGGGTTTGGTTTGTGACTAAGTAATTAACTATGTCGGCAAACCATGGTTCTGTAGAGATGGCTAAAAGTTGTTCGTCAGGGAAATTATCGTTGATGGGCAGTTCGTCGGAAGGTGCGTTTGGCACACGAGAGAGATGGTCGGCGATGACATTTTCGACACCCTTTTATCTCAAATTTCGTGATCAGATTCTTGGAGGAGGAGGATCCAACGAATGAGTCGGGCCTTCGCATCCTTCTTGAGCATTAGGTATCGAAGTACAGAATGGTCTGTGAATATCGTGGTTTTGGTCCCAAGTAGGTATGTGCGAAATTTCTCCAATGCGAACACTACTGCCAAAAATTCTTTCTCGGTTGTAGTATAGTTCACTTAGGCATCATTAAGTGTCCTACTTGAATAATAGATCACATATTGTTTGCTATCTTTATGTTGTCCTAAGACAGCGCCTATAGCAAAATCGAAAGCATCACATATGATCTCAAAGGGTTTGGACCAGTCCGGAGGTGAGATGATAGGTGCAAAGATAAGTTCCAATTTTAGCTTCTCCCATGCTCTACGACACTTGTCATCAAAGATGAAGGGCGCGTCCTTGGCTAAAAGGTTTGTAAGGGGTCTAGCAATTTTGCTAAAATCCCTAATGAACCTACGGTAAAACCCGGCATGTCCTAAGAAAGGACGAATGTCTTTCACGCATCGTGGAATTGGGAGTTTGGCTATGATCTCCACCTTAACCTTATCCACTTTGATCCCTTTCCTAGATATCTCATGACCTAGGACAATCCCATGCTGCACCATAAAGTGGCACTTTTCCCAATTTAGGGTCAAGTTCTTTTCGGTGCACCTTTTTAGCACTAATTCCAAGTGATATAGACATTGGTCAAACGAATTTTCATAGACGGAGAAGTCGTCCATGAAGATCTCTAAGAAGCGCTCGATCATGTCGGAGAAAAGGCTTAACAGCAACGTTGGAATGTCGCGGGGGCATTGCATAGGCCGAAAGGCATTCGGTGATAAGCAAACGTCCCAAATTGACATGTGAACATTGTTTTTTCTTGGTCCTCTGGGGCTATTGGGATTT
Source organism: Agave tequilana (assembly GCA_038442645.1). Lineage (NCBI taxonomy): Eukaryota > Viridiplantae > Streptophyta > Magnoliopsida > Asparagales > Asparagaceae > Agave > Agave tequilana. Next base: position 560,931 of record JAVJIF010030490.1, on the reverse strand, counting down.
GGTTATACTCTGAGTAACCATCCAAGAAACAGTAATACTCATGGCCCGCTAGTCGTTCCAGCATTTGGTCGATAAATGGGAGTGGGAAATGGTCTTTTCTAATAGCGGCGTTCAACTTGTGATGGTCTATGCATACTCGAACCATGGTTGGTAGTCATGTTTGCACTAACTCTTACTTGTCGTTTTCCACTACAGTAAAACTAGACTTTTTAGAGACTACATGCACTGGGCTGACCCATTGGCTATCGGAAATGGGATAAATGATCCCATTATCTAACAGTTTCACTATTTCAGCTTGTACAGCCTCTTGCATGAGCGGGTTTAGCCTACGCTATGGGTCCCTCTTCAATTTAACTCTTTCATTTAGATGGATTCTATGCTGGACTATTTTAGGGTTTAGTCCCTTAATATCGGCCATAGTCCAACTAATGTCTTCCCTATGGGTTGCCAATAGGTCTTCCTCTTGCCTATTAGTCAAGTTGGATGCAACTATGACTGATAGCGTCTCTTGTTCACTAAGGTAGCGTGCTTAGGCAAGGTCTTTAACTTCAAGGAAGGAAATGGCTCGATGGGTGGAGGTGTTAAGCTTAAATTCTCCATCTCTATAGAACTTGGACTTGCTGCCCACTCAATCTCATCAAGGTTGAGATTATTAGATTCTAACTCTTCATCATCCTTTGATTCTAGTGTAATCTCCTCTTTGTACTCACTAGTCATATTTTCAATGAAGTTGATCTCAAAGGGTTGCTCGTTTATGTCGTAGGGGTATTTACCTAAGTTGAAAACATTGACTTCCTTGGTCATGTCTCCAAAAGTCAATCTCATGGATCCGTTTCTACAATTTATGATTGCGTTAACAGTTGCTAGGAACAGACATCCTAAGATGATGGGAGTCTGTGACCTAGGATTAGACACAGGTTGTCTCTAAAATAATGAAATCTACTGGGTAAATGAATTCTCCTACACGTATAAGGACATCATTGATCTCTCCCTTTGGAACTTTAATTGATCAATCAGCTAATTGGATCGTAACTTGAGTTGGGCTGAGTTTGCTTAATCCAAGTTGTTGATATACGGAGAAGAGAAGCAAATTAATCTTTCCCCTAAATCGAGGAGTGCTCTACTAATATCATCTTGACCTATTGTGCAAGAAATGGTGGGGCAACCAGGGTCTTTGTACTTAACTGAGATCTAGTTGGACAATAGCGCACTAATGTTAGTGGCTATAAAACCTTCTTGGGCACATTTGTCTTTCTTTTCTTGGTGCACATGTCCTTAAGGAATTGGCATAACTAGGGACCTGTTGGATTGAATCAAGAAGTAGAATATTAAGCCTAACTTGATTAAATACCTTGAGCAGTTTCTCCATATGTGCATTATTATTACTCCTAAGCCTATTTGGAAATAGGGCTATAGGTTGGTGCACTTGTTTTGCTGACTTATCAACTTCAGTTTCTTTGAAGTTTTGTAGAGATGGGGTGGAACTAGATGGAGTAGACAATTGAGCTGGGTCGTGGCATGGATACTTGATTATCAGCTTGTTTCCCTGACCTCCACGTATGAACCAAGTTACACTGGTTTGGGTCTTGAGCCTCATTGGCTTGCCTAGGATTCCTAGGGTTTGGCAATGGTTGAACTTGGAAGAGTTCCCTTTTGTGTTTCTTGTTGACTCAGTTGCATCTCTATCCTAGTCAAGACTTGAGCTAGTGTGTCGTGGTTTTTAACTTGAGTGTCTACCTTTCTTTCCATATTAGAGAGTCTTGTTTCCATATGTGAATTTTGGAAAGAGGGTGGAGGACTTTGGTTGGGAAAATTTTGTTAATAAGGAGATTGTTGAAAATTGTTGGAGAATTTTAGCCTTGTTTGATCATTGTTGTTTGGGCCCCATGAGAAATTTAGATGATTTCTCCAACCGAGATTATAGATGGATGAATATGGATTGTTAGCGAGCCTTGTGAAGGCTGCATTCATATGCTAGAGCAACGTTTGATGAGCTAAAGAGACGGGACATTCCTCGAACACATGGTTCATAGCTTGACAATAAGTACAGGCCGCTGAAGGTGTTGGGCTGACTTGGTTCACTGAGACTGGTTCTTTAGTTTCTAGAGGTTCAAATCTTCGCATCACAGCAGCTAGTTTAGCTTCAGTAGTTATGTTTGCCTTAATAGAATGGACACCTCCTTTAGAGGAGCTAGGGTCATTAGTCCTAAATTTTTTCGGAGTTAGTTCCCATTGGATGGTCTTATCAGCCAAATCTTCATATAATAACCATCCTTCTTCTTGGTTCTTTTTCAAAAATCTTCCTTGGCACATGGATTCTAATAGGATTTTTATTTGATATTCTAATCCATCATAAAGAGCTTGGCAAAGTCGCCATTTCTCTATCCCATGGTGAGGGCATTAGGCAAGGAGGTCCTTAAAATGTTCGAAATACTTCCAAAAAGGTTCATTGGCTGTTTGCTTAAACTGCAAGATGCTTTTCCTAATTTGCGCAGTCTTGTGAACGGGATAGAATTTCTTCAAGAAGGCTTTGACGAAATTATCCCATGATGATATGGAACCGGCTTCTAGACTGTAGAGCGATTTCTTTGCTAAGTCTTTCAAAGAAAATGGGAAAAAATGTAATTTAATGGCATCTACTCCTAGGCTGGGTATTTTCACCATTAGATATACTTCTTCAAATTCTCTTATGAAAAAGTATGCATCCTCAGAGTCAAATCCATGAAATTTTGGAAGAGTGTTGATGTATTGTGGTTTTAACTCAAATTCGTCGTCTCCTACATCAGGCAGTTGAATGCAAGATGGAAGAGAGATCCTAATAGGATAGAACATATCTTGCAGTGATGGTGGTTGTGCCATGTGTGAATCGGGTTTTTATTCGGGTGGTGAACTGTTCCTTGTTAGGCTAGATGTGACTGGGTCTCTCGACCAAGCCGGCGTGCACAGTTAACAAACAAGTTCACCTAATCAATCAAGAAAGAGAAAAAATAACAAAAAAAAATCAAAAATCCTAATCTAGGGTAAGCCTGGTCCTAGACGACTCCTAAATTTAGACTGTCTTTAGGAGGTATATTGCCGACCTTAATCACAAGTTAATCGGCCAGGTAGGTGGCAAGGTTGGTGGGAGGTTATCCGTCAAAGACGTTCCTTAATTAAGTAACCTTCAGGCTTTCGGCCCTTAATCCCCTTCCTAGACACCGATTTGGCGAGAGTTAATTTCGAACAACTTCCTCTTTCAGCCAATCTCCTAATGAGTCTGAGTTAACCTAAAGCCAACGTCTAGTCAATTTTTATTTTAGGGTTAGGGTTGTGAGTGCAACAGAGATGATTTATGGGCTAAGGCAGGATAATGACGTTCCCACCTTATTGTTTATAGATTTTGCCCTTAGAGTGTTTTAGTGCACGTGTAAAGCAATAGACAAGTATTTACTCAAAAGCAGTAAATCAGCCAAGGGTGCTTCCTAGTCTACATACAATGCGAACATACCTTATTGCCAGCACTCTTCAACAGAAATCAAGAAATTTAAATAGACACGTGCCTATAATGCAACAGTCTAAATTTTTTAATTAGTCAATTAATAAGTTACTGTTAATTAATTAGCAGTATGCAGGGTGATCACAGAGAAATATTATCACAAAGCAGTAAACAGAACTTTACAATTTACAGCAACCTGCAAAAGATTAATCAGTAGTGAACTACTACAGCCGCGAAAACGCGGCACTTACCGCGTTTGCGCGGCTGGATAGTAGGCTCTGTTGCTCTGCCTTCTAGAGCAGAGGCACAGAGTAGCTATATGTCCTTAGCTGCAGTTAGTTTTCCTATAATCAGATCCTACAAACAGAAAGAAGAAAAAGAATAATTAGTTTTTTTTTAAGAATATCGTACCGTTCCCTCCCCGGCAACGGCGCGAAAATTTTGATTGAAACGGAAAAATAATAAGAAAGAGTTTAGAAAATCTTAGTCTCGTTTCAATGTAACCGTATAGCAAGGGCTAGATGGGTCAATCTACAGGGAAGGATGCGATGAAAGCTTTTCGGAACGATTTTCTCTAAAATTGGCTTGGAAAAGATAAAGAGATATTGATTGTGAGAATTAGATTTAATCAAGTAAAAGAATTATAGTTTACTAATCATTTACCACAACTAAAGTATTAGTCTAAAAGAGTGAACATCATATTGAGTGAAGAAGTATCTACCCTAGGGTATTGATTGAGAATCAAGTAAGATGAATAAATGGTTGGAACCCTAATTAGTGTGCACTAATAAAAATTTAAACTATAGTTCATTTTAATTTCAAAGCATAGCATAAGAAAAGTCCACTTAAAATTATGCTATCCAAGTATTTAAATATGAACCATGAATAACCATTTAAAAAGTGCAGCCCAAATTAGTTAAACTTAATTATTGATTCATCTTCAAGAACACCAATTTAATCCTAGGGTTTCTAACAAGCATAGGTGTCAATCAATTCATCTTTTAAACTAAACTAGGGATGATTAAGAGATTAGCAAACTAAGTTTAATTAGTTATTCATATTTTTAGTTTTATTTTCAATTTTTTTTTGAATAAAAGTTGCACTAAAAATTAAAAGAAGAAGAAGAAGAAAGAAAAACAAATAAGCTAAAAAAGAAAACTAAATTGAATTGCAAAGTAAGAAGAGAAAAAAAAAATAAAGAACCTTTTTATTGGATGTCACCGGCCAATTACAACGCTCTTCTATTTCTTCCACAATCTTCTTCTTCAAATAAAAAAAACGAAAAATACAAGAATGTTCAAAAAGAAAGAGGATCTAAAGGAAACCCTAAACATTTGCTTCTCGGATCTCCCTCTTTGTTGCTCTGCAGGGGTATTTATAGGAGATTTCAGACGTAAAATCTTAGTACAACTCTCCTACGAAAATACGTTGCCAGATCTATCCAAACTGCCGCGGTAACGCGGCCATAACCGCGTTTTCGCGACAAAAGCGTGGCCTATGGCCACGCGCTTTCTCGCGTGGCCTCCTTTGGTCCGTCCGTCTGGGTGCCTCCTCTTGAATTCTATATTTTGATGCTCGATCTTGAGAATTCGGGATAACTTGGGAAGCAAGTTATCAAAAATCCGAATTTAAAAAAGAGTTGGTCATTTATCTTTATCTTCAAGCCTTTCTTCCTTTTAACTTTATCTTGTAGTGCAAGCAACCAGGTTCAAGTAAAAGTCTACCTATGATTTTAGTTAGGATAAGAAACCATCTTATTTTATCATTCTTCTCCTCTTGATTTGAATAGCAATTAGGAGTCCTACTTTATCCTTCCTCCTCCTCCCTTAGATTTTAAATTAATAATTTAAAGTTTAAGTTTAGATTAGGTTAGATAAGATAGAAGCTTCTAAATTACTAAAATAAATCATGCATGTGGGCTTGCGGGCTTTTTGGGCTTCTGAGTTTCAATTGAGCTTCATTTATTTATTCTTTAATTACTCAAGGCCTACACAACATTAAACAATAAAACATTATGTAGCAGTGCTTTATAAAAGAATAAGTAGAAAAATATGATGATAAATATGCACTTTTGACTACCTATCATTAGACAACATTCGAATAGATTTAAAATCATGTGTAAGCATATTTATTTAATATTCTTAATTTCATTAGTCCTCTCATGGGTGACTTCAAGATAATTTCACATTTTTTTAGCACAAATAATATTTATAACTTTATGAAACTCATTGCAAGATAATCCATTGATAACACAACTAATAGCTTTGGAATTTAAATTAGTATAAGAGAAATCCCTCTCGTTCTATTCGGACCGAGATTTAAAAATCTTCTTACTATCAATCTCTATAGTGGGAGAGGTGTAGCCATCTTCAATTATACATCAAATCTTCTAATCAATAGACCAAATATGAATTCTCATGCGTACTTTCCAATATGCATAATTAGTACTATTAAATAGTGGAGGTCTATTGTTGGATCTCTCCTGTTATAAAATAAGGTCATTAGTGGAAGCCATATAGTCGGTCTCTAGGATGTAAAGCCTAAAATAGGAGTATCAACGCTCTGATACCAATTGGTGGACCCTAGAGGGGGGTGAATAGGGTCAATAGTAATTAAAAATTAAATATGCAAGCAATAAGATAAAACTGTAAAATATGACAGACTTGGTAGAATCTCCGAGTCTGATGGTAAGATAGGTGGTAAAATCAACAGAGAGCAGAAAACAACAATATAACAGTAAATGCACAGTAGATAAAATACAATAATAACAGCAGAGAGAATGCAAGTAGTTTTAGGATGGTTCAGGAAACACCCCTACATTCACCACCTAGAGGTCTCCTCTCTAAGATTTGCAAATTCACTATAAAGCTTCTCCTTAAAAAAGGGATTACAACCACCAAGACTCTTCCTTGAGCTTGAATTTTTAACCTACCAAGATGTTAACCAATTTTGGATTTACAAACCACCAAGATACTTCCGATCTTGGATTTTTCACATCACCTCTATCTTGAGGCACAAAACAATGAATATGACAAAAGATTTTGCTCTCTAACCCACAATATAAGAACTAAAATCAACACAATGATAAATTACAATAGGAGACTCTATGCAATCATATAGTTTTAAGTATTATCAACCAATAATTTGGCACAAAAAATCTAAAGCAATAAGAATGAGAATTTATAACAAATGTAGAAGATGAGAATGAGATTCGTCAACTGAGAGGTAAACGAAGTGAATGAATTTCTCTTGTATTAAATGTTTGAGACTTTTTCTAAAAATCAGAACTTTGAATGTAGATGATTGGCTGAACAACTCAGGTTTGGTAAGATCTGAAATTTAAGGCTTGAATGGTTAAATTGCACTGTTTTTTCTTTTCTGAGATTTTCACGATAGTCTCTTGTCCAGCTTGTTGTAATGAATAAAGTAAAGCATTATATAATCAACAAATAGAGTCCTGAGTGAATCCAACTGTTGGAACACAAGAGAGTCAGATTTTTCTGCCCATTTGAGCATTTAATGCAGCTGAAACAAGATATCAAAACTGTAGTAAATCTTAGGCAATAAATGCTACTGCTACTATAGTTTATAGAGAAGGTATGGAGATATTAGAGATAAGAAAAGTGATGAAGATATCTCTCTAAACACACCCAATAGATCTCTAATCCAGTTGTAAAAATAAGACAGTTTGGGGGACTGCAAAGTACAGTTAACAGCAAAACAGTAACATGAACAGACCAGATTTTCAGTTGTAAAGAGAGGTACATACAGCCTACTTGTATGAAAGAAGTTATGCAAAGAGTGAGAAGTGAATGAAGTGAAGTACAACCCATGTGGAGCTATTACCTGGACACCACAGAACTGAAAATATAAAGTCCAGAGAATAATTTGAACTGAACCAGACTTGTAACAGAATTAATCTCAGATTAGTCTGTAATAGGCAGGGATGGTAGAATAAGGTTAAGTGGTAGGATGAGTTAGTAGAATGGTCATTCTACCTATAAACTGAAATATAAAGATCCTACTATGTGTCAAATATATGTTTGATAATAAAATTACTATATGATTACTTACATAGCTTCAATTGATGAAATATGTAAATCAATATATCTTTGCTTCCTTCTTACTCTTTCATAACTTGATGTATCTTGTAATAGCTTGATCTTATAGAGCTTGATGTGTTTTGCTTGTAGTAGCTCTTTGTTAGCTTGAATATGAAATTTGTGGAGCATCACATAGTTTCTTCCATCCTCCATATGTATATGACATTGATAGCTCAAATCTATCCATCCTCCAAGAAAAGTCTTATCCTGAAATAAGACAGCACTACTAATTCAACTTGTTAGTAGCTCTTCAAAATCATAGGAATTACATAGTATAGATAAGGTTTGACTGCTCAAACTTATACACTTACACACACAAAGATTTGATATTGATTTTTCAAGAAAAGAGTTTTGATTTTCAGTTTAACCCGTTTTCATGAATAGATTTCATCAAAAACAAGTTTATACTAGTTTACATGAGTAGTGAATTTCATCCATACACATTGGTGCTTCTATTGTGTTTAAGAAACTTATTTTGATGAGTTGATTTCATGAGTTTAGGTTTCATTTTTACCAAAAATTGTTTTTAAGAAATATATTATCAAAAACAAATTTATATCATTTTATATATGTATTAGATTCTATCCATACACATTGGACTTCAATTAATTTTCAATAGCTTGTTTTTTTATTTATACAAGTTTTTGGAAAAACTTTCCATTTAAGTTTTTGGAAAATACGATTTTGTATTTAAGACTGCAATTCATTAACTAAAAAATAAGTTCGCATGCTTGTAATATGTGTTGATTTTTTTCTATCACATATATTTGTACGTTAATATACTTACATGAACTTATTTTTGTTGAATTTATTGAGATTTAATTGGTTTTAAAAATATTATTTAAATAAAAAATATATAGTTTTTAGGTTAAGGCCGATCGACCGCTCGGTTGACCGCCAACCATAGCGAATGCTCTGTCGGTCGACTAGACCGGGTTTGCACAGACACATGCACAAGAAAACTTGTGCACATCGATCAACCGACCAGTTGACCGAAGAGAGCATCTGCTCTCTGTTACTGTATATAAGTCGATCGATCGGTCGATCGATCGGTCGATCACGGATGTTAGTCGGCTTTCTGTTTGGGTTTCGGTCGACCGAGCGGTCGACCACTAGAGAGCTTTGCTCTCTGGATGTTGGGGACGGTCAATTGCCCGGTCGACCTGCAAATCCCAACGGCTAAAAATATAGTCGTTGGGCACTCGACCGTGAGGCCTATTTAGCTTGGGCTTTGGCCCAACAGCTCTAATTTTCTGGGCCTATATAAATGGGGGTTTTGGGAAAAGTTTTCTCTAAGATTTTACAAGAGTTTTACACCTAGTTTTCAAGTGCTCTCTTGCCTATTTTTAAAAGAATTTTCAACAAGTTTTTGAGTTTCAAATTCATATCTTTTAGCGTGTTTAATTTAATAATTTCAAAGCTTTGAAAAATCAAAGAAAATAAGTTTTGGGAAACACAAGTTTTATTCTTCAAGTTTATATATCTTCATAGAACTTTTCCCAATAGTTTTCTAAAGAGCTTCATTTATAAAATCTTTGTTTTCTCACAAGCTTGAGCTATCATTCCAAAATATTTCTTTTAGAATCTTGTATTGTGAGATTTTTTTGTTTGTGATCTTTTGGTCACCAATGATTGTAATTCCTCTTTGCTTTATGCATTTGGCTTTGTCCCTCCTTTTATGTAGAGGAGTATTAGTTTTTGCCCTCCTTCTTGTGTAGTGGTGATTTACTTTGTGCATTAGCTTTGTGCCTCCTCTTGTGTAGAGGATTGGAGTTTCTTTGTATATATAGTGAAAATCCTTCACTCAGTGAAGGCAGGGGCATAGAACTTGGTGCTCGAACCTCGAAACATATCCTTATATTTGTGTTTATTTATCTCTCAACTCAGGGGTTATTTATTTGGACGTAAAATCCGTAAAAGGCCATAATTCATAAATGACTTACAACCCAATTGCAGCTACGGCGTTTGTTTGGACCATAATTCGTAAAAGACTTATGCAACTCAACTACCACTCACTTGCAACCCAATTGCCACTCACTTACAGCTCACTTACAGTTAATTTTGTGGTCATGCAAATTTGTATTATTTATTATGTTAATATTAATTTTTTTAATATTTAGCTTTTTTAGTATTTATTTGCAATATTAAAAATTTTAAAATTACCAAATAGTTAATTTTGTGGCCAACTTTTCCATTACGACTTATATATTACGACAACCAAACACCATAAAATATAATATATTTTTTCACTTACAACTTTATATTATCAATCAAATACTGTAAAACTTACATGTATGTAACTCATTTACAACTGTAAAAAAATTACAAATTACGACTTACGAATTACGGCCAATTACGAAAACCAAACAGACCCTCAACTTAACTCTTGTTTATATCTTGCAGTGATATTATTACTCATCTATATATGCTTGATATTGTGCATACACTTACTTTGATCCAAGAGAGCTGTTAAAGCACCTCAACTCTTATAAAAGAGAAATCTTGAAAAGAAGTTCTAGAGGGCTTCACTGAAAATTCGGCTTCACTCTTTGAAATTCATTTATGTATTAGTTTTTGTTAGCCATAATTTTTATAATTTCATATTTGATTAGCACTTCACCTATTCCCCCCTCTAGGTGAACTTTCACTATCTACATAATAATCTTCAATTTCTTTAGTTATAGTTTGTCTATAATTCTCTTATAATCAGAAGCAAAAACAGATTGAAGATAATCAACAAGTCCATCTGATTCAGTAAAAGAAAATAAAAGTTCTGCTTGAATAATAAATTCATCTAACTTATATTTGTTTACTTCATGCATATATCTCCAAGTGGAGAGTGTTCTCGATCTGCTAATATTTGTACTTATCGTGGTGGTAAATCGTGATCTCTAGCATGCTTCTTGTCATAATGTTCAGTAAGAACACCTGTACAGTATCTTTTTTTTATGATCAAAAAGTTGATGGCAATAGTTACATTCTATCTTTCTTCAGCCATCAATGGGTTTTTTGTTTGAAATGGTTTCACACTTTAGAAGTTTTGGCTCTTCTTTTAGTGGTTATGCTACTTGATTCTTGTATTTTTAGAGCTACAGTATCATGCAGTGCCAGTTGTATATTATGGTGTCTCGTGTTTTAGTAATAAAATGCAGTAAAAGATTATGCGTGTATTGATGATGCTGATATTAAAAGTTGAGAATATAAAGAATATGAGGAGAAAGGAAACAGAATGTTGATATGTACCACTATCACTGGTATATGTAGCATGTGTGTAGAGTGCAAAGCCACTATAGTTAATTGTATAGCTTGAGGAACTGTGATAGGGAGAAAATCCAGATGGTGCGGGACTATAGCTGTATGGTGGATAGCTGGCATATTGTGACGATGAGCTACCGCCGACATCGATGTAAGGTGTGAAAGATGAAGAATTGTGCGTTGATGAAAAGATACCACTGAGCTACCGCTGATACTCCAGTTATGCTCTAGTATACTGCATTAGAGATTGCTAGAGATTTATAAGAGAAGGGAATATATGTGAATTTGGGAGTGAAGTGAGGGGATTAATTTATAATAGAAGAAAAGAGAATAGGGTTGAGAGTGAACGAGGGAGAGACCAAGAGGGAGGTTTTTTTATAGAGGTTAGGGTTAATAATAATAAGGGAGAGGCCAATATTCGGATCACAATGGCTCAAAAATGAGCAGTTGCGGGCGAGTCTGAGGGTGCCATAGGCGAGTCAGAGGGTGCCCACTGTGGGTTAAAAAAATTAAAAAAATCAATATAATGGGCCCAATAATTTCCCCTCTCACAGCTGCAAAAAGAGGGGTTAAAATTATTAAAGGGGGTCGGGGTAAATTTACCCCAACCCGGTTCATCCCGTGATTCGTCAGGGGACGAATCGAACCCGTCTCGTAAATACGGAATGGGTTGACCCGTATAATATACAGATCAACCCGTATTTATACTGTGCCACTCTAACAAATCAAATCGCATGGTACGAATCGGGGCGGTCGAATCGGGCCGACCCGCCCTGATAACCATCGTTAGGTATTCATGTCTACAAAAGGGATGGCAGTTTCGTAGTTTGGATATGAAATCGTAGGCATGTTTAATGGTATGTAAGTGATGCAGTCTCGTCGTGATCGGCAACCGGAGCAGCGCGGAGCAGTGGGCCACTGAACACTGAGCTGTTGTGAGCGACGTATCAGAGATATCAGAAGCTACAGTGGACTCAGAATGGGTTCGTTTAGACAGTTGGAGGCGTGAGCGAGAAGAAGGATAGTCGCTGGATCTTTGATTGGTCGTTGGATCTTCTTTCACTTAGTTTGAATCTTTGTTCACTACGAGCCGTTGGATCATCACGCAGAGCCGTCGGATGTTCTCTTAGATCAAGCAAGTATGAATTGGGTGGACTTTAAGTTGATAAAGGATCTGCTTGATCCGTACCCGATTCCAGGGAATATGCTTCCCCCTTCTCCAAGCTCGAACACAATATAAATCTCTGCAATTCTCAATTTTCTCTCCTTATCCTTGATTTTAAGACAATTTCTCCTCTAATTGGAGTTGTAATTAGATGAAGGGCTCTCTAATTTCCTTTATCCAATCAATTCCCTATCTGGTTTTGTCCAATTTGTGTTCGTTCTCCTTACTCACTCTTCGTTTATAGGTCGAGATGGTTGAATTTGATAGGCAAAGACGGTGGTCGGCGGTTGTCAAGGCGGCGCCGGCATCAATGGTATCAGAGCTCAGCCTCGCTATAGCACATGACGACGATCCTGACGATGAGTTTGCCTACTGGAGATCTGCGCTCAGATCTGGAGGCAGACTCAGATCTGGTGATCGAATTGGATCAGACACACAATGGAGGTCCAATCCATGGGATCCCCGCGATGGCGACGATTTCGAGGTGAGTCCAGATCTCGAGTCAGAGTGGGATCTCGAGCTCGGAATTAGATCTACACCACTGATTGAAGATCAGATCTCATATCTAAGGATCAGATCTACACTAGCGAACGGAGATCCCTTGAGGGGAAGATAGATGCAATCATCAGCTCAACGAAAGAGCAGATGACATGCCTCCTTGATGAGATGATCGGATGGTCGAAGAGGCAGAACCAGGGCAATCATACACAGACGAGGGACAATTGGATGGCTAATGTCAAGAATGCTCCACAAAGATCTGGTAGCAACATAACCGCTGCAGATCAAGCTTCATCTCAGTGAGGGAATTATGCGTACAGTGTTTGATGAAATGCTTGGGAAGGATCAAACTGATTCAATGCTGATATGGGATAAGAACAGTGATGATGAAGATGGAACTGACAGCTCTGATGAGGAGGATGAAGTAAGAGGTACTTCTATTAATCACGATCCTTTGCTTTCATTCGATTCGGTAACAATTTTAGATGATGATGAGGAATCTCACTGCGATGATGAGGTTGAGAACGAGGTGGTTGTGAAAGGTGTTCGACGAAATGCCAAACAGAATTAGAACAATACTGATGTGACCATTACCCAAGGCACTACATTTGAAGCTCCAGCTGAAAGAAAACCAGTCAGGGCTGCGAGATCACTAACAAGGGCCGAAGATCTCCCTGCATACTCACCACCTGTGTCGACGAAGTGTTCCACAGCACTAGCGACATAGAAATGATGTGTGTTTTGATGAGGAAAAGATTTGAGAAGGAATACAAACCTAAAGCAGGACTGTGGCAAACAATCAAAGCTTTTGAGAGTGATTACTCTGACTTTTGCAGTCACCAAAGCCTAGCAGTCCTATACAAATCTCTGTTCAAGAAGACATGCAGGCCTACTGAGACATAGAAGTGAAGCCAGGCCAAATCCAAGATGAAACCGGTGAAGGAGATTGAGCCTGGGACCAAGAGTTTGTCTAGAGGTGACACTATTGATCCAACGGCCCTTGCTCAAGGCTTGTTTGCGGGAGGTGTGAAGTTGGTTGTAGTTGCGAATGTTGCTCCACTTTATGAGGTATCTCCAGCAATAAAAGTGACAATGGTAGCAGCAAAAGCAGTGGGAGCTTATTCTTCTTCTAAGGCCAAGCAACACAAGCTTATATTGGCCCAGAGGCCTTCCACTCTAGTTTTGATGATGATTAACTCATGTAGTTATAGTTTACTAATAATCTTGTGATGTTTAGTTTCAGATACTTAACCAAGATATTAGTAGGTGATTAGCTTCAACAAAGGTGCTTTGGAGCTCTCACATGGTGATTCAAGAGCCCGAGCGTCAAAGTTTATATCTAGCACTCGTTGGAGTCAAGCTCGGTGGATCACGTTTAGATCGAGTCGACTTGGAGACAGAGCTCTACAAGAAGACTTCGGTACAGTATTTAGTTTATAGTTTAGATCCATTGTTAAAGATTAGATATTGTGATATGCTCAAGTTCACAACACACACACGTTTCATGTTTATTAGTTTTCGGTTTTTTTGGTTTAACCGATCTTGGTTTTCATGAATAGATAGAATCAACAAGTTTACATGGTTTAATGTATATTAGACTTGTTCTATATACATCTATGCTTCAACTATTTAAACAAACTTAGTTTGATAGTCTATTTCATGAGTTTGGAGGTTTGGTATATTAAACAAAACTTATTTTCGGATTTAATGTCAAAACAGTGATATATATATATATTTCATGTATATTGGATTCTATCCATATACTACATCTTAAAGGTTGTTTCTATATCATGTTTTTGTATTTGGATGTGTTTTGGAAAAAATCGGATTTCCATTTCAAAATCTAAGTTTTGAAAAATACGAGTTTTGGTTCTCGGCAAAATTTCTAAGACACAAAAATGGTTCAAATAAGTTGAAATATGTGTTGAATTTTTTCACACATGTTTGTATTTCAAATATAACATAATAACTTATTTTTGTGGATTTTTAGAGATTTTATGGGATTTATTTGATATTAAAAAACCCAAGTTTTAAATCATATAATCAGCCCTGCCAGGCAGGCTCTGGCGGTCGACCGGGCCGGTTGACCGGACCCAGAATCGGTCGACCGGACCGGTCGACCGACGTGCACAAGGACGTACATGCAGGCCAGCCACTTAGGCCGGTCGACCAACTGAAAGTGCCCAATCTCGGGTGGGGGCGGTCGTCCGGACGGTCGACCGTGAGGCTTGGCACGGTCGACCGAGCGGTCGACCGGCCAGAGAGCAACTGCGCTCTCTGGATTTGGCACGGTCGACCGCGCGGTCAACTGGCAGGCTCAACGGTCATATTTTTAACCGTTAGCCGGTCGACCGGCCGGTTGACCGGAAGGTCAAAACTGACCTTTCTGCCAGCCAACGGGCAGATTTGGATTGGGCCTATTTATACCCCAATCTTTGGCCAGTTTTCACCAAGTTTTTTCAAGAGCTAAATTTCTCCCATTCTCAAGTGTTTAAAAGCAAGTTTTCAAAAAAGTTTTTGGCTTTAAAGATTTCATCTTTTTTTAAAGGGATGGAAAATCATTTGAAAAGAAAATTCTTTGGGAATTGATTTGATCTTCATTTGTATTTCTACCTAGAGTTTTTCCCTAGAGTTTTTCTTTGAGTTTTTGATTTTCAAACTCTTTGTTTTTCACACTTGAGCTATCATTCTATCCTATCTATTAAGATCTTTGTTTTGTGGGAAAAGAAGTTGTTTGTGGTTGAGATAGACCACCTAGTTGTTAACCTTCCTAATTTGTGATATCCCTCTTGTGTAGAGGTTGATTATTGGAGTGGTGGTTGGCTCCCTCTAGTGAGAGGTGAAGATTGTGTTTGGCTCCCTCTAGTGAGAGGTGGAGGTTGTGTTGGTATCCCTCTTAGTGAAGAGGTGGATTGTGTTTGTATTGGCTTTGTGCTTATCCCTCATTTGTGAGGTTGATATTGGTGGCTTTGTGCCTAGCCTCTAAGTGTAGAGGTTGTGTTGTAATTGAGAGAGGAGTTGTGTACTCCCGGTTATTGTATTGCCCAAATCCTCAGTGGAGGTTCCCTGTGTGGGAAGTCCTGTGTGGACGAGTTAGTGAAAATCCTTCCGTGTGAAGGCGGGGACGTACAGCTGTGTGCTCGACCTCGAAACAAATCTCGGTGTTTGCGTTTGATCCATTGACTCTAACTCTCTCTCTCTTTTATATTGTGCCTTGCATTGTTTCATATTGTCATATCATACTTATATACTTGGTTGTGATTGATTGTGCCTCACTTGTGTTTAACCATGAGAGCTTCGTATAGCACCTCAACTCTTATTCAGAGGAATCAAGAGGAGTTATTCCAGAGCCCTTCACCGGGAATTCGGCTACACTCGTTGGTTACATTAAGTGTGTTGCAATTAAGTTTTAATTTTCGCATTTTGTTCATTAGACTAGCTGTACACCTATTCACCCCCCTCTAGGTGTACTTACAATTGGTATCAGAGCCTACGCTCCTGATATTTGGTTTAACCACCTAGGAGTGTGATCTTGGTTTTGCTAATCTATCATTTACATTTGCACATTTATATTGTTTACACACACTCATGGATTGCTTGTCACCTCCCATATTTGATGTCTCCAACATTGACATGTGAAAATTTAGGATGTCCATGTATATAAAAACCCTAGGCTTGCATGTTTTCCTTGCCGCTACCAAGAAATCCTATCTTGGTAATAGCAAGCATATAGAGGCCAATGCACAAACCCTTGAGGCACTTATAAGCACGCTTAATAAAGAATATCTTTTTATGGTTTCTAACTGTGATTCCGCCTTTGCAGTGTGGAACACGTTGACCTCCTCCGAGCTACAAACGCCCAACATTGTGGAGGATGAATCTAGTGGAGAATCCGAGCAACAATGCTACATGGTCCAAGGGAATGACTCCCTTGAGGTAAACTCGGAAACTCAATTAGATGGTGATGATGCTAGTCTTCTTGTGATGATTATGTTGATCCAAATGCTTTAAATGAAGAACTATCAATTGTTTGTGAAAAATTGCTAGAAAAATATAATCTTTTGAAAAGAAGAGTTTTGAACTAAAAGAAGAATAAGGATTTGTGTTCAAAACTAGATTTGATTTTGCAAGAGAAAGTGGAGATTTCTAATGAAAGGGATTCATTGAAATCTAAACTTGAACTTGCCCTAAAAGAAAATGATATTCTGAAAAATAGAAATGATAGTAATGAAGTTTTAAAGAAAAATAAAGTTATATCTTCAAAACTTGATTTTGTTGTAAAAGAAAATGATTCTTTGAAAAACAAAATTGATTTGATTTCAAAAGATTTAGAAGTTTGCCTAAAGGAAAATAAAAATTTGAAAATTGATATTGATTCTCATGTTTGCCATGCTAGTATAGCTTCAATTTCTAGCTCACCTATTGCATGCCCCTCTTCTTCTATAATTGAAAATGATATAAATTTATTAAAGAAGAATATGGATTGTTTGGGCTCCACTTTGAGCCATTGTGTTTTGAACCACTCACGTTTGGAATCTTTGTTTCGAAAGAAACAAGTTCCTCTTATGCATGCACACAAATCACGGCATACACATGCTTCTCACGTTCACTCCCATAACAAGATATATGCTCATGTGTACACTTGTACACATTGTGGACGTAAGGGCCACCTTGCTAAATTTTGCTATGATAAGATACATGATGTAATTTAGCAACTAAATTTGTTTGGGTTAGGAAAAGAGCTAACCCCATGGACCCAAAAGAGTGTGGGTACCAAAGACCACCTCTATTGTATTTGATGTAGGTGTGGGCTCTCACATGACGTGAGAGTAATGGTGCCTTGAGGTGGATGCGTTCCGAGCTTAAAGGGAACTATTTGGATACATCACTTTCAAGAAAAGTTTGGTGGGAGGACCACCTTATTTTGGAGACATGGAGATGTGCCTTATTGGTTTGGTAACGATATCTAACTCCCATTTATGTTTACATGCTTTTCATGTTATTGAGTTTTAGCTTGTTTTGATTAGTATGTTAAATGACATGATTATTAGACTTGTGATATGCATGATTAGTATTTGAGACACCTATGTTTAATATGGATTTATACTTTTGTGTTCTCACATTTGTTTAACTAATATGTATATTATAGATCTAATGCATGTTCATTTACATAATGATCATATGAGTTTTGTTTTAATTTCTATGCTTCATGTTTTGATTACATGTTTGGATGATAGTTTTCATTAAAACTCTGATATATACTTGTACAACTAGTGAGTCACAAATAGATCATTATATGTTTGTGCTTGAAAGCTCATTTGTACTCATTAGATGTACTTAGTATAGTCTAGTTTTGATGACTCTTACATTTTAACTTGTATTCCCATTTTATGCATATTTTCATGCTTATAATTAGCTTCATGTATATGTCTATTTTGTCTAAACTATTAGTTATACATATACATCCTTTGAGCCACTTGCCTTCATGCATATATCTTTGTGGACTCGTTTATATTTGGATATGTATGTATACTTTAGTTTGTACAAGATATACATATACCTTGAAGGATTCTAATTTTGATGATTTTCATATTTTTAAGGAATTTCATATTGAGCTTAATTGCCTATTTCCATGACTTTGTATTTCACATTATACTTGTACACTCACATCATTTTTATTTTCTCATGATTTTGTTTTCATGAGTATGATATGGGCTTTATAGTTTTTGAGTGTTTGGTGATCATGTGATTTACATATTATTCATGGAATATTTTTTGTTTATTCCTTACTTGAAGGATTTCATACTAGTTTACAAATTTTTCGTATAACTAGTTCGTATTCTTCATTTTGGAAGAGTTTTCAATTATGCTAAACTATTTTCAAACCTATTTTTGAAAACCCTTTCCATTTAAGGGCGGGTGGTTGGGCGACCATGCCTTGTATGCTTCTTATTGAAAATCCATTTTTAAACATGTGCATGAAATGGGTGGTAGGTAATATGAGTTATACACCTGATCTTATTGTGTTTTCATTTAGTATCATTGGATCTTTTCAATTAGTATCACTATTGACATTCTCTTTGTATACTCATATATGTTTTTGTATATGTATGCTTACACTTCAAATAGTATCAATTTCGATTGGTATTCAATTTTCTATACATATATATATATATATATGCTTTATTTGTACTTACTATATCTCTATATCTTTGAGCACAAATTTTAGTTATGATAAGCTTGATTTCTTCAATGACTATTATATTTCAATTGATTATGTTTCAATTGGTATCTTATAAAAACTTATGCATCATTTTGTTTGGTATTTCATAAAGGGGGAGAAAATTTATATTTCACTTTTCAGTTGGTTTTGCTTACCTTTGGTATTCTACTCCCACACTTTATGTTGAAATATGATTAAAAAAAAAGGGATATTGATTATTTTTGGTATCATATACTCCTAATGAAAAATTACTTTCAATTGGTACTAATCTTTACAATTGATATCAAGATCATCTATGTATTTTTTAATTGATATCAAAATTTTTGGTTGAATTCTTCAAAATGATTTATTTACTTACAATTGGTATTTAAATTTATAATAAAAAATATTTATTTTATGTACTTTCATTGGTATGTTTTATTTTTCAATTGATATCATGATGCACGAAATTGATATATATTTTTTTTAATTGGTATCATAATATTTTGTTTTGATTTCACCCCTTATTGATATTTTTTGTTTAAGACAAAAAGGGGGAGAATATTATTTTATTGTTCTCTTTGACCACTTTGTTGATGATTGACAAAAAGGGGAGAAGAATTTGAGGTTATATGCATGTTTATTGTTTATTTGTAAGTTTATATCAAAGTTGTTTCATATTGATATTTTTTATTGTTGGTATCAAAAGCTTTTATTGATTATTTTCCAATTGTATAAATAATTTTTTTTATTGATTGTATCAAGAGCTTTTATGTTGCTTTTATTGATAAAGTTTTCACATTAAATTTTTATTGGTATCAAGAGCAATTATTTAAGAACATGTTTATTTTAAAAAGGAAAAGGAATTTATTTTAAAAGTTTGGTATCAAGAGCATGTTCATTTTATTATTTTATGCATGTTGATGCATATTAATGTTTAGCATTCATTGCATATATTTATTGATTATTGCTATGCATGAGTTAAGGGGGAGCTTCTTTGAAGCTTAACTTTAATCCATGCATATATAACTCCATGAGTTTTGTCATCATCAAAAAGGGGGAGATTGTTGGCCCAAAGGCCTTCCACTCTAGTTTTGATGATGATTAACTCATGTAGTTATAGTTTTACTAATAATCTTGTGATGTTTAGTTTCAGATACTTAACCAAGATATTAGTAGGTGATTAGCTTCAACAAAGGTGTTTTGGAGATTTCACATGGTGATTCAAAAGCCCGAGCGTCAAAATTTATATCTAGCACTCGTTGGAGTCGAGCTCGGTGGATCACGTTTAGATCGAGTTGACTTGGAGACAGAGCTCCACAAGAAGACTTCGGTACAGTGTTTAGTTTATAGTTTAGATCCATTGTTAAAAATTAGATAGTGTGATATGCTCAAGTTTACAACACACACATTTCATGTTTATTGGTTTTCGATTTTTTTTTGTTTAACCGATCTTGGTTTTCATGAATAGATAGAATCAACAAGTTTACATGGTTTAATATATATTAGATTTGTTCTATATACATCTATACTTCAACTATTTAAACAAACTTAGTTTGATAGTCTATTTCATGAGTTTGGAGTTTTGGTATTTTAAACAAAACTTATTTTCGGACTTAATGTCAAAACAGTGATATATATATATATATATTTCATGTATATTGGATTCTATCCATATACTACATGTTTAAATGTTGTTTCTATATCATGTTTTTGTATTTGGATGTGTTTTGAAAAAATCGAATTTCCATTTCATAATCTAAGTATTAGAAAATACGAGTTTTGGTTCTCGGCAAAATTTCTAAGACACAAAATGGTTCAAATAAGTTGAAATATATGTTGAATTTTTCACACATGTTTGTATTTCAAATATAATATAAGAACTTATTTTTGTGGATTTTTAGAGATTTTATGGGATTTATTTGATATTAAAAAACCCAAGTTTTAAATCCTATAATCAGCCCTGCCAGGATCTGGCGGTCGACCGGGCCGGTCGACCGGACCCAGAGTCGGTCGACCGGACCGGTCAACCGACGTGCACAAGGACGTGCCGCAGGCCAGCTACTTAGGCCGGTCGACCGAGCGGTCGACCGACTGAAAGTGCTCCACTCTCGGGTGGGGGCGGTCGACCGGACGGTCAACCGAGCGGTTGACCGGCCAGAGAGCAACTGCGCTTTCTGGATTTGGCATGGTCGACCGTGCGGTCGACCGGCAGGCTCAACGGTCATATTTTTGACCATTGGCCGGTCGACCGCCGGTCGACCGGAAGGTCAAAACTGACCTTTCTGCCAGCCAACGGGCAGATTTGGATTGGGCCTATTTATACCCCAATCTTTGACCAGTTTTCACCAAGTTTTTTCAACAGCTAAATATCTCCCATTCTCAAGTGTTTAAAAGAAAGTTTTCAAAAGAGTTTTTGGCTTTAAAGATTTCATCTTTATTTTTAAAGGGTTGGAAAATCATTTGAAAAGAAAATTCTTTGGGAATTGATTTTATTTTCATTTGCATTTCTATCTAGAGTTTTTCTCTAGAGTTTTTCTTTAAGTTTTTGATTTCCAAACTCTTTGTTTTCTATACTTGAGCTATCATTCTATCCTATCTATTAGGATCTTTGTTTTGTGGGAAAAGAAGTTGTTTGTGGTTGAGATAGACCACCTAGTTGTTAACCCTCCTAATTTGTGATATCCCTCTTGTGTAGAGGTTGATTATTGGAGTGGTGGTTGGCTCCCTCTAGTGAGAGGTGAAGATTGTGTTTGGCTCCCTCTAGTGAGAGGTGGAGGTTGTGTTGGTATCCCTCTTAGTGAAGAGGTGGATTGTGTGTTTGTATTGGCTTTGTGCTTATCCCTCATTTGTGAGGTTGATATTGGTGGCTTTGTGCCTAGCCTCTAAGTGTAGAGGTTGTGTTGTAATTGAGAGAGGAGTTGTGTACTCCTGGTTATTGTATTGCCCAAATCCTCAGTGGAGGTTCCCTGTGTGGGAAGTCCTGTGTGGACGAGTTAGTGGAATCCTTCTGTGTGAAGGCGGGGACGTAGAGCTGTGTGCTCGAACCTCGAAACAAATCTCGGTGTTTGCGTTTGATCCATTGACTCTAACTCTCTCTTTTTTTTATGTTGTGCCTTATATTGTTTCATATTGTCATATCATACTTATATGCTTGGTTGTGATTGTTTGTATGCCTCACTTGTGTTTAACCACGAGAGCTTCATATAGCACCTCAACTCTTATTCAGAGGAATCAAGAGGAGTTAGTCCAGAGTCTTTCACCGGGAATTTGGCTACACTCGTTGGTTACATTAAGTGTGTTGCAATTAAGTTTTAATTTTCGCATTTTGTTCATTAGATTAGCCGTACACCTATTCACCCCCCTCCCCCCCTCTAGGTGTACTTACAGCTTAATGCAGCATTGCCATCAGAGTCGATTGCAACCCTTAACATGCTCAAACTCTCAAGCTTCCTTCCAGTACCCAGAGCCATCAAGAGGGAAGGAATGCACAACCATTTGATCGAGTGGTGTCATCGAAGATGGTGTTGGTGTCGGTGCTGAGGCTTGTAAAGAAACTGAGCTCCCAATCCTAATTGCAGAGGAGGCTATAAGCAATGTAGAGAAGAGCGTAGGGGTCTTTGTTACTATCATATGGTCACCCCCTATAGGTTCAATAGTGCATGTCTCAAAAGAGCTCTACTTATCATCATACATGTTGGTTTCTAGCAAGGTTAGGTGGTTAACTAACTTGGGTTGGTTCATGGAAGCTGACCTTCCAATTTGGGGAGAAGTTGTGGATCTTTGGACTTGGACGTGAAGTTAAGGGGCTCCCCTCGATCGAAATTGTCTCAGAAGATCAACTCAAGATTGGCAAGGCCGAGCTCTCAGGCACCCTTCCAACTCCCAGGTATACTTCTCAACTCCCTGACTAAGTGAATGTGATTCGGATGAGTTCAATACTCCAATGCTGGAGTGGTGTTGTGGGAAGGAAGAATACATCAATGGGGAGTTCTGCAAGCTCGGTTCATTCATAGGGAGGAGAGATGATCATGGAAAGCTACTTGGCCGAATCCTCTTTGAGAAGCTGGAGTACTTGGGTGAAGATGTTTCAGAAGAAATGGAAGGAGATGCATCTGCTTGTCTTTGTATCTTAGCTATTGATAAAGATGAGCTTGTAGATGCCCTTAATTCTTTTTTGCTTAGTAATTGTTCATCAAATATGTATATTTTTAGTCATATTTTCACATTTATTTAATAAAATAATGCTATGCAATTTTATTTTTGCTTAGTAATGTGTAGACCTCTATAATTAAAAGAAGAAAAGAAAAAGCCCAAAAGATTAAAGAAGCCCAACAAGTCGAAAAATTCAGAAAAAATCTCAATACTAATTAGAGATAAAGGAGAAAATCTACTTAATTTAAGTTGCTTAAGCTCCAAACTAAAGATGAAATGGGAGAATTCAAATTTAAACTCGGATTTGGAGATGACTTTCTTCCCAAGTTAAAGAGAAAGAATATTCTCTCAAAATTCATAGTTCAAATGAAGATTCTAAGGATATATTTCTTGATGAATAGACGAGATGATGAGATGAAGAAACCATATGTGGAGAACAGGAGGAAAATCCAGTAAATTTGGAGTTCTAAATCAATTTAGACTCGGATTCAGATTGGATACCTTTTAGCATTTTGAGCATACTTTCGCTACAAAAATACAAATATGATGATTCAAAATGCTCCAGAAAGAGAACTTAAAAAGATATAATTCTTTTGTTGATCACTGTTTTCAATTCTATCATTTGATGAGTCATATTCAGCAATCAACATGCCAACTAGCTACAAATCAATTCAGAATTGAATTTTCACATAAAATTCTAGATAAATCAAATCAAATTTAGAGATAAGGGAGAATTCATATTCAGAAATTGATAATAGCTTGCTCTCTAAATCAAAAGATAGAATATTATCTTAATATTCAAAGTTCAAATTCAAACTCTAAATATGTATCTCTTGATGGTTGCATAACTTCTACTAAGAGCCTATTCACTACTTTTATTATAAATAAAGAGGTAGAGCATTAGAAAAAGGGCATCTCAAAGGAGAGATCAAAGCTTAGAGTTTTCTTTAGTTTTCTTTTCCAAATGTCCATTGTAGTTTTCAATTTGAGAGAAAGAATTGTAAAGAGAAAACGGAGTGCTTGTAATTGATGGTGACAGCTCAATAAAGATTCTTCGGTTCTTTTCAATTTACCTCTTTTTACTTTTACGTGCTTTAATTCTTTATTTACTTTCATCTGCTTTCTTTTTGTCTTCTTTATAGCTTGATTAGAGAGAGTTCATGAAAGAAAAAGAGAAAGAATTATAATTAGAGTGACAATAGATATAATCTTCTTTAAAGAAAGTTATATTAAGAGTGACTGCTAATGGAACTATCTTATTTCTCTTTATTGTTTCTCACTTAATTCATCGCTTGCTTTCCTTTAATTACCGAAAGTATGTTCTTTCTTCTCTTGTTTATTTTCTTTCCTTTTAACTTAGTAATCAAAAACACCAACACCATCTTCTTCTTTGACCTTCCACTTTCCTTCTAATTTAGCTTAATTTTTTTCTTTTCTTTTATAACAAAGAAGATCTGTAACCAATGCAGTAACTTAAGAAGAAGACTCACACAATGCTTACATCGTTGTCTCTCCCTGTGGATCACGACCTGTTAGCCCTAGGCTGCACGGTAGCATGAAGGACCTAGCACTGTTCTAAACTTCTATATTTTTCTATTTGCAGTTTGACTCGATCATAATTTTGACGTCATTGCCGGGGAGGGACGGTAAGTTTTTCTTCTTTTTACTTTAATAGTTTAATTTTTACTTCTCTGTTTTTGTGTGCAAGAGCTAATATTTGAAAACTAAGAGCTGCAATGAACATATTACTACTCTGTGCCCTGTCCAAGAAGGCAGAGCATCAGAGCTCATAATTATGGTGAACTACTAACTGTAGTTTCTTTTAAGTTTCATGAAATTCAAAGATTTAGCTATTTCAGTTTATAGTTTTCCTATTTAACATATTCTGCTCTCTTCTATCTCAACAGTAATATGATTATTTGTTATGTTAAAAAACGTTTAGACATTACATTCTAGGCATTTGTTTAATTCATTACATTTAAATTATTGTTGAAGAGTGCTAAGCCAAGCTACGTCTGCATTGCATGTAGCTTAGAAACACGCTTGTATGTTATTGTTGGGAGTATTATTTTTATTATATACTTGCACACGTGCACTAAAATGAATTAAGGGCTAGGGAGTCAGGAAGAAACTGAGCAGTGGCAAGGAGATTCCGAGCTTCGACCTTGAGGACAAGGTTAGTTTTATGGTGGGGATTTTGATGCAGTCTCGCCATGGTCGACGACCGAAGCAAGGTGGAGCAGTGGGGGCCACTGAGCACTGAGCAGTTGTGAGTGGCGTAATAGAGATATCAGAAGCTACAGTGGACTCGGAATTGGTTCGTTGAGATAGTTGGAGGCGGGAGCGAGAAGAAGAAGGATACTCGTTGGATCTTTGATTGGCCGCTAGATCTTCCTTCACTCAGTTTGAATCTTTGTTCACCACAAGTCGTTGGATCATCGTGCAGAGCCGTCAAATGTTCTCTTAGATCTAGTGGGCAGAGTTGATAAAGGATCCGGTTGATCCATACTCTATTCCAGGGAATATGCCTTTCCCCTTTCCAAGCTCGAACACAGTATAAATCTCTGCAACTCTCAATTTTCTCTCCTTATCCTTGATTTTCTGACAATTTCTCCTCAAATTGGAGTGGTAATGAAAGGAAGGGCTCTCTAATTCCCTTTATCCAATCAATTCCCTAGCTGGTTCTATCCAATTTGGGTCCGTTCTTCTTGCTCACTCTTCGTTTGCACGTCGAGATGGCTGAATTTGATAGGCAGCGACGATGGCCGGCGGTTGTCACGGTGGCATCGGCATGAGTAAGCAAGGACGGTGGCGCCAGCGGCAACCGACAACGATATTCGCACAGCGGGAAAGACCATACCGGGGGGGAATTATGTCTTTTTCAGTTCCGTCTAAACGGAATTCCAAATTACAAAGTTGATCTTTTTTTACTGCATTTGTTTGTTTGTTTGTTTTCCCTCTAATTTCTTTCTGCAGATTAAAGTTGACTATATCCTCTGGGTCATATCAAAAAGAAACCTTGAATAATTGATTTATGGTTAGAACTTTTAAGTTTTGTGCTAATTCTATCGATCAGCTATTCTCCTTTCCTCTGAGTTCCCACTATTTTGGGCTTGACATTGACCACATCACCTGTGGCTTGAGTATCATTTGGCTCTTGAAGTAAACAACTGGGGTATAGTTTTTACCAATTCCACCTGAACGGACAGAATTTCTAAAGAAACCCGGAGAAACTTCAGTTTTAATGCTTGATTTCTTCTCTTTTTCTTTTTTTTTCCACCTTCTCGTAATTCCGAAACTTTTCATAACATCTACCACTACAGCAGACTCAAGTGGTTCCTGTAATCCTGTCTCAAATTCATATTTGATTCTGCTGGTTTTGAACCTTTTGATGCGAGTAATCACAGAAAAATTGACTAAGCCATGCAAGGGCTAGCCTAGAGCACCTATTATACGAGCCAGGGGTTTGTTCTCCATTTTCGATGGCTCTCTTCTCAATCATCCTCTCCACCTTTTCCTCGTGTAAAGAAGGAAACAGACTCTCCTGTTATCGCAGAAAAAGCGAAGGCTGTATCATTAGGATGCATGGCTCGAGATGTGAATTTGTATGACAATTATCAACTTTAGTGTATGCTTTTTGGGTCACACTCAAATCACTTTTGAGGGCAATAATTTGTAGTCCAATCCTTGCCCTATAATTTGCCTCCCTTAGAAACACTATTCTCCTCGAATCCCATGGGGAAACAGAGCAATGAAGTGCAGTATTGAGTTATTGTAGCTCCATCCCCATCAAAAATCCAAATTGACTGCAGCATGAATTCTCGCAACTTCATTTACTCAAATGCCAACCAATTACCCAGAAACATGGAAAGAGGGAGGGGAACAAAAAAAAACAGAAAAGAAATGTGTTCTTCAATAGTGGGGACAAATCACAACCATCACCCTGCCTCCCAAATTGCTACCATCATTAATTTTTTTGTGACAGGTTGTTGGACATATTGAAGCAAGAAAAGGAACGAGGTGCATGATATGTTAATCTCACATCATGGTGGCCCACTCAACCTTAATTAATATTGGATTCCTAATAAAAGATTAGCTGATATGTTGTTATGCCCATATTAAAGTGACAATTGTGTATAGTTTTAATAGTCACCTGGGGTATAAAAGAACTATGATGGGTGGTATTATCATGGGTGATTATTTAGCAATTAAAAGACCCACTTCTCTCCTCCCGTGAATGACACAACAGACTCCTTCCTTATTTTGAGGAATAACCATCGCTAAGAGAAAAAGAGAGTTTTGTGGTAAAGAGGGAGACAGAGAGAAGAGGATCAAATTGCTCTAGGGTTGCAGGTTCAAATCAAAGGAAAGATCAAGGATTTGTCTTCTTCCATCAATCACAAGGATTCTCGTCCTCATTCAACTTTCAATGGCTTCAGGTATAGTGCATTTATTATTACTCATTTTATGCATTTGATTATCTTGAGTTGTATGTGATTCATTGATCCATGGTCTTTATTCCGCATATAATTTCTATTTTTTTCCAACATTTGGTATCAGAGCCATGATTAAGAATCAATACAACTTGGATTTAGGGATTATGAAAAGTTAGGGTTTTGATTTACAATTCATAAAATTTAGATTTTTGATCTTTTAATTGTAGAATTTGTAGAGGATCTTATAGCCCTAATTTCATGTTCACATTCCTCTAATTATGCAATTAATTTGAGATCAAAATCAAAGGAATTGAAACCCTAATTTTTTGTAATTTTGGGATTAAAAATCGTCTAGGCAGAAACTGCTTTTTATAACTGCCTCGTCGACGATTAGTCGACTAATCAAAGTTTGTAGTCGACTAATCCCTTTTCCAGAAAGTTTGCAACTCTCTGTTTGCTGCAGGAGTCGACTATATTTTTAGTTCAATTTATGACTAGTCGACTAATTAATGTATAGTCGACTAATCATATTTATTAGTCGACTAATTCAATGACCCGAGAATTGAGAACTTTCTGTTGGATTCAGGGGTCGACTAATTAATTTTTGTAGTCGACTGATATGTGTGTAGTCGACTTATAATCTGGGTATAGTCGACTAATTTCTTTTGCCCTAGTCGACTAGACCTAAATGTGTAGTCGACTTGACTTGACCCAAGTCGACTAATAATTTCTTGTAGTCGACTAATATTTGTTAATAATCAATCATTAAAGTATGTTACACATTTAAGCTATTGTGTTAATATAGATTGATACTTGGTCAAGTAATGTATTGAGATATTATGGCTTTACTCAAATAAAAGTATTAGAGAATATTATTGGTTAGTTTGGTATTCATAAGGTTTATTGATTTAGTAGTTGCCAAAGTGACCTAGGTTAGTGAATCTTATGAATACACAACTACATAAAAGACTTGTCAATATAAATGACATTAAAGAACAATAATACTCTCGATGGCGGTTCTAGTTAGGAGATTGGGACTGGCCCAAAGGAAAGTCTCTTTCAAATAATTAAGAACCGGGGTAGGGTAGTATAATTTATGTAACTTAGTGGTGTAGAATTGGATACCCAAAGGTAACAAGACTTACTATCTGAGTAACATAAATTATATTAGACCTACATAGGTGATAAAAGTTCTCACCTAAAGAGTGAACACTAGATATGCTTGGGTTTCGCCCAAAGGAGAAATCAGAGTGATATCAATAGTTCATCTTAATTAAATTTAAAACTTGTATTGATTCGAGGCATTAATGTGAGCTTGTCCTATTATGTTTCAGTGAACGTCCCTACTTCCCTCCACACTCATGCCACTAGCATTCCGGCCTTGGACGGTACAAATTTCTCAGAATGGTTTGAACATGTACAGTTCACACTGGGTGTCCTAGACCTATACATGGCCTTAATAGTTGATAAACCTGATGAAGTAACTGCTGAGAGTACAGCAGAACAGGTCAGCCATGCCAAAGCTTGGGAAAGGTCTAATAGGCTCAGTTTAATGTTCATAAAGATGACCATAGCCAATAACATCAAGACCTCACTCCCACCTACAACTAGTGCATCTGAACTGTTGTCTGCAGTAAAAGACCGATTCAAGTCAGCAGATAAGTCTTTAGCTGGCACCCTCATGGCTGAACTTACCACCATGAAATATGATGGTAATAGAGGAGTTCAGCAACACATACTGAACATGTCTGATAAGGCTGCTAAGCTAGGATCACTGGGTATGAAGGTTGATGAGTCCTTCTTGGTTCAATTCATCCTCAACTCACTTCCTCCACAGTTTGGGCCATTCAAAATCCACTACAATACTCATAAGGATAAGTGTAACTTGAATGAGCTAACTGGTATGTGTGTTCAAGAGGAGGTGAGGCTGAGGCAAGAAGGACAGCACTCAGTGTTGGCAGTAACTTCAGGGGGTATCCATAAGAAAAATAAATATGGAAGAGGTAAGAGATTTCCATCAAAGAAAGGAAATGACCATGGGGAAAGTAGCCAAGGTCATAGAAAAGCTTTCACTGTCAAATGCTACTTCTGTGGCAGAAAGGGACATGTGAAGGACTGCAACAAGAGGAAAGCTTGGTTCGAAAAGAAAGGTACATATCTTTCTTTTATATGTTATGAATCAAATCTTGCTGAAGTTCCTTCTAATACTTGGTGGATAGACTCTGGAGCCACAACTCATATAACTAATTCAATGCAGGGATTCCTTACAACCAGGAAACCGAAGGAAAGTGAGAGATTCGTCTTTATGGGGAACCGTCTCAAAGTGGAGGTCGAATATGTTGGTGTTTATCGACTGATCTTAGAGACGGGACATCAGATGGATCTTGAGGATACTTTTTATGTACCTTCAATTTCAAGAAACTTAATGTCTTTATCCAAATTAGATGTTTTTGGATATTCTGTTTTGTTTAGTTGTGGAAAACTCTCTTTAATGTATAATTCAATTCCGGTTGGAAATGGAATTTTATGTGATGGTTTATATAAAATTTCATTGAATGATGAGTTTGCACAATCTTTATTGTCTCTGCATATGAATGTTGGTATTAAACGTGGCTTAATAAATAAAAAATCCTCTATCTTGTGGCATAGGAGACTGGGGCATATCTCCAGGGATAGAATAATAAGATTAGTGAAGACTGGGATTTTGGATAACCTAGACTTTACTGATTTTGATGTGTGTGTGGATTGTATTAAAGGAAAACAAACCAAACATACTAAGAAAGGTGCCACAAGAAGTAAAGAACTCCTTGAAATAATTCATACAGATATATGCGGACCACTCTCCATTCCATGTTTTACTGGAGAGAGGTATTTCATTACCTTTATAGATGATCTATCACGTTATGGTTATGTTTATCTAATTAATGAAAAGTCTCAGGCTGTTGACATCCTAGAGGTGTTCATTACAGAAGTCGAGAGACAATTTGATAGAAAGGTTAAAATCATTAGATCAGATAGAGGTGGTGAATTTTATGGTAGATATGATGAGTCAGGACAACATCCTGGTCCATTTGCCAAATTTCTAGAAAAGCGTGGCATTTGTGCTCAATACACAATGCCAGGTACGCCTCAGCAGAACGGTGTTGCTGAAAGGCGGAATAGAACACTTATGGACATGGTTAGGAGCATGATGAGCTTTGCAAATGTACCCAATTCATTGTGGAATGAAGCCTTAAAAACTGCTATGTATATCTTGAACAGGGTTCCTAGTAAGGCTGTCCCAACAACTCCTTTCGAGTTGTGGACTGGTAGGAAACCCAGTTTAAGACACTTACATGTTTGGGGTTGTCCAGCAGAGGCTAGAATTTATAATCCACAAGAAAAGAAATTAGACTTAAAAACAATATCTGGGTATTTCATTGGTTATCCAGATAAGTCTAAGGGATACAAATTTATTGTCCTAACCATAGTACAAGAATAGTTGAAACTGGTAATGCCAGATTCCTGGAAAATGGTGAAATTAGTGGGAGTACTGAACCAAGAAAGGTAGATCTTGAAGTGGTAAGGGTAAATATCCCAATTACCTTTCCTTCAAGAGAGATTGTTGTACCTCAGCTTGATCATCAAGTTGAGATTCCAGAACAACAAGTTAATGTTGGTTCACCACTCCATGAGGATATTCCCATTGAAAATATTGTAGAACCACCACAACCGGCAGCTTTGAGAAGATCTCAAAGGGAAAGAAAATCTGCCATTTCAGATGATTATGTGGTATATCTACAGGAATCTGATTATGATATTGGGATTAATAAAGATCCAGTTTCATTTTCACAAGCCATAGAATGCAATGATTCTAGTAAATGGGTTGATGCTATGAAAGATGAGTTGAAATCAATGGACCAAAACCAAGTCTGGGATCTCGTTGAATTGCCTTATAACTGTAAGAAAGTCGAGTGTAAATGGGTCTTTAAGACCAAGCGCGACTCTAAAGGCAATATCGAACGATATAAGGGTAGACTTGTGGCCAAAGGTTTCACTCAGAAGGAAGGCATTGACTATACAGAGACCTTCTCTCCAGTATCTAAGACCTATACATGGCCTTAATAGTTGATAAACCTGATGAAGTAACTGCTGAGAGTACAGCAGAACAGGTCAGCCATGCCAAAGCTTGGGAAAGGTCTAATAGGCTCAGTTTAATGTTCATAAAGATGACCATAGCCAATAACATCAAGACCTCACTCCCACCTACAACTAGTGCATCTGAACTGTTGTCTGCAGTAAAAGACCGATTCAAGTCAGCAGATAAGTCTTTAGCTGGCACCCTCATGGCTGAACTTACCACCATGAAATATGATGGTAATAGAGGAGTTCAGCAACACATACTGAACATGTCTGATAAGGCTGCTAAGCTAGGATCACTGGGTATGAAGGTTGATGAGTCCTTCTTGGTTCAATTCATTCTCAACTCACTTCCTCCACAGTTTGGGCCATTCAAAATCCACTACAATACTCATAAGGATAAGTGGAACTTGAATGAGCTAACTGGTATGTGTGTTCAAGAGGAGGTGAGGCTGAGGCAAGAAGGACAGCACTCAGTGTTGGCAGTAACTTCAGGGGGTATCCATAAGAAAAGTAAATATGGAAGAGGTAAGAGATTTCCATCAAAGAAAGGAAATGACCATGGGGAAAGTAGCCAAGGTCATAGAAAAGCTTTCACTGTCAAATGCTACTTCTGTGGCAGAAAGGGACATGTGAAGGACTGCAACAAGAGGAAAGCTTGGTTCGAAAAGAAAGGTACATATCTTTCTTTTGTATGTTATGAATCAAATCTTGCTGAAGTTCCTTCTAATACTTGGTGGATAGACTCTGGAGCCACAACTCATATAACTAATTCAATGCAGGGATTCCTTACAACCAGGAAACCGAAGGAAAGTGAGAGATTCGTCTTTATGGGGAACCGTCTCAAAGTGGAGGTCGAATATGTTGGTGTTTATCGACTGATCTTAGAGACGGGACATCAGATGGATCTTGAGGATACTTTTTATGTACCTTCAATTTCAAGAAACTTAATGTCTTTATCCAAATTAGATGTTTTTGGATATTCTGTTTTGTTTAGTTGTGGAAAACTCTCTTTAATGTATAATTCAATTCCGGTTGGAAATGGAATTTTATGTGATGGTTTATATAAAATTTCATTGAATGATGAGTTTGCACAATCTTTATTGTCTCTGCATATGAATGTTGGTATTAAACGTGGCTTAATAAATGAAAAATCCTCTATCTTGTGGCATAGGAGACTGGGGCATATCTCCAGGGATAGAATAATAAGATTAGTGAAGACTGGGATTTTGGATAACCTAGACTTTACTGATTTTGATGTGTGTGTGGATTGTATTAAAGGAAAACAAACCAAACATACTAAGAAAGGTGCCACAAGAAGTAAAGAACTCCTTGAAATAATTCATACAGATATATGCGGACCACTCTCCATTCCATGTTTTACTGGAGAGAGGTATTTCATTACCTTTATAGATGATCTATCACGTTATGGTTATGTTTATCTAATTAATGAAAAGTCTCAGGCTGTTGACATCCTAGAGGTGTTCATTACAGAAGTCGAGAGACAATTTGATAGAAAGGTTAAAATCATTAGATCAGATAGAGGTGGTGAATTTTATGGTAGATATGATGAGTCAGGACAACATCCTGGTCCATTTGCCAAATTTCTAGAAAAGCGTGGCATTTGTGCTCAATACACAATGCCAGGTACGCCTCAGCAGAACGGTGTTGCTGAAAGGCGGAATAGAACACTTATGGACATGGTTAGGAGCATGATGAGCTTTGCAAATGTACCCAATTCATTGTGGAATGAAGCCTTAAAAACTGCTATGTATATCTTGAACAGGGTTCCTAGTAAGGCTGTCCCAACAACTCCTTTCGAGTTGTGGACTGGTAGGAAACCCAGTTTAAGACACTTACATGTTTGGGGTTGTCCAGCAGAGGCTAGAATTTATAATCCACAAGAAAAGAAATTAGACTTAAAAACAATATCTGGGTATTTCATTGGTTATCCAGATAAGTCTAAGGGATACAAATTTTATTGTCCTAACCATAGTACAAGAATAGTTGAAACTGGTAATGCCAGATTCCTGGAAAATGGTGAAATTAGTGGGAGTACTGAACCAAGAAAGGTAGATCTTGAAGTGGTAAGGGTAAATATCCCAATTACCTTTCCTTCAAGAGAGATTGTTGTACCTCAGCTTGATCATCAAGTTGAGATTCCAGAACAACAAGTTAATGTTGGTTCACCACTCCATGAGGATATTCCCATTGAAAATATTGTAGAACCACCACAACCGGCAGCTTTGAGAAGATCTCAAAGGGAAAGAAAATCTGCCATTTCAGATGATTATGTGGTATATCTACAGGAATCTGATTATGATATTGGGATTAATAAAGATCCAGTTTCATTTTCACAAGCCATAGAATGCAATGATTCTAGTAAATGGGTTGATGCTATGAAAGATGAGTTGAAATCAATGGACCAAAACCAAGTCTGGGATCTCGTTGAATTGCCTTATAACTGTAAGAAAGTCGGGTGTAAATGGGTCTTTAAGACCAAGCGCGACTCTAAAGGCAATATCGAACGATATAAGGCTAGACTTGTGGCCAAAGGTTTCACTCAGAAGGAAGGCATTGACTATATAGAGACCTTCTCTCCAGTATCTAAGAAGGATTCTCTTAGAATCATTATGGCACTTGTAGCTCATTATGATTTGGAGTTACATCAAATGGATGTGAAAACTGCTTTTCTAAATGGAGATTTGGATGAGGATATCTACATGGAGCAACCTGAAGGGTTCGCAATTAAAGAACAAGAACACTTGGCTTGTAAATTAAAGAAATCTATATATGGACTTAAACAAGCTTCCAGGCAATGGTATATAAAGTTTAATGATACCATTACCTCTTTTGGATTTACAGAAAACACTGTTGATCAGTGTATATATCTAAAGATCAGTGGGAGCAAGTTTATTTTTCTGGTTCTGTATGTAGATGACATCTTATTAGCCAGTAGTGATCTTGGTTTGCTGTATGAAACTAAGAGTTATCTAACCAAGAACTTTCAGATGGTTGATATGGGTGAGGCAAATTATGTTATTGGCATAGAGATCTTCAGGGATAGATCACGAGGATTGCTAGGATTGTCTCAGAAAGGGTATATCAATCGAGTCTTGGAAAGATTCCATATGGAAATGTGTTCAGTCAGTCCTGCACCCATTCAGAAGGGTGACAGTTTAAGTGGTAGCCAGTGTCCCAGAAATGACTTAGAAAAGGGTCAAATGCAGAAAGTTCCGTATGCATCAGCTGTTGAGAGCTTGATGTATGCTCACACATGTACCAGGCCAGATATCAGCTTTGCTGTTGGGATGTTGGGAAGATACCAGAGCAATCCAGAAATGGAGCACTGGAAGTTGGCTAAGAAGGTTATGCGGTATCTTCAAGGGACGAAGGACTATATGCTCACATACAGGAGATCTGATCAGCTGGAGGTGATCGGCTATTCGGACTCAGATTTTGCTGGTTGCCCTGATAGCAGGAAGTCTACTTCAGGTTTCATTTTCCTGCTAGCAGGTGGGGCAATCTCGTGGAAGAGTGTAAAGCAGACTATCACTGCTTCATCCACGATGGAGGCTGAGTTCATAACTTGTTTTGAAGCCTCGAATCATGCATTGTGGTTAAGGAATTTCATCTCAGCACTTGGTGTAGTTGACTCTATTGCCAAGCCGTTGACGATATATTGTGACAATACAGCAGCCGTGTTTTTCTCTAAGAATGGTAAGTACTCTAATGGTTCTAGACACATAGAACTTAAGTACTTGGTGGTTTGAGAAAGAGTTGAGAAACAAAAGGTGTCAATTGTAAGTATAAGTACCACTTTAATGGTTGCTGATCCAATGACAAAAGGATTGCCTCCAAAGATATTCAAGGAACATGTTGTAAGAATGGGTCTTTTGGGCAATCTGTAAATGTGTATTTGGTACTTATGTAATTGACATTATTGTACAAATAAAAGTTTGTTTCTGTGTTTCCTGTTATCCAATTATGTGTGCACATATTATGTATGGATGTATGTTAAACAGGAAATGTCTTTACAAGACAATTACAGGGGTCATTTTGGTTATGCACTCAATTAGTGAGGGTTATCAATGTTGTGGTACATAGAAGGGAGTATGACGTGGATGTTGTATAACCGCTATGACTCGCATTGGTAGTCCAAGCTAATTGCAGTATTACGGTATTTCATATTTGGGCTTATCAGTTGTTATTATTTTTTAAATTCGTGATCACGTGTTAAATTTTTAAGTATGGAATCCAATAGGGTCAAAATAATTTTCAAAAAGAGTCTTTTCTTTTATTTATTTTCTAAAGTTTTAACCTAATCGGTTAGTGGTCCAAGTGGGAGAATGTTAATCTCACATCATGGTGGCCCACTCAACCTTAATTAATATTGGATTCCTAATAAAAGATTAGCTGATATGTTGTTATGCCCATATTAAAGTGACAATTGTGTATAGTTTTAATAGTCACCTGGGGTATAAAAGAACTATGATGGGTGGTATTATCATGGGTGATTATTTAGCAATTAAAAGACCCACTTCTCTCCTCCCGTGAATGACACAACAGACTCCTTCCTTGTTTTGAGGAATAACCATCGCTAAGAGAAAAAGAGAGTTTTGTGGTAAAGAGGGAGACAGAGAGAAGAGGATCAAATTGCTCTAGGGTTGCAGGTTCAAATCAAAGGAAAGATCAAGGATTTGTCTTCTTCCATCAATCACAAGGATTCTCGTCCTCATTCAACTTTCAATGGCTTCAGGTATAGTGCATTTATTATTGCTCATTTTATGCATTTGATTATCTTGAGTTGTATGTGATTCATTGATCCATGGTCTTTATTCCGCATATAATTTCTATTTTTTTCCAACATGATACACAGGATACACGAATTCATATACTGCACACAACCAGCGAGAAGTACTTCACAAGTCATTTGGAAATTTAACAGATAACCAAATGATGAATTTTCAATCTACTGCTCAAATGCATCGCCATTTCGCAAATGTTTCCGGACTGTCAATGAGGCCAATAACTACCTCAAGTCAAGTAAAAGTGACGCCAACTCTCTGAGAAAAGAAATGAAGTCATCACACAACAACTGACTAGTCTACACAACCTACAGCATTGTATAGGGATATATAGCCAACCTCATCGACACAACCAAAATAATAGTGATGTTCAAGCAAAGACAAAGGGGGGCTTTTTCTGCACCTAACAACGGCAGAAACCTAATTGCTAAGAATAATAATGCCTTTATCTTCCTCATCAGCGCTCGGTCATGCCACCACTAATTGACAAACTTCTCTAAAAGAAAATAATACAAAAGTTGCTGATACCTTCTATGTTCACATTTCAGTACTGCAAGGAATTATATGCTTACAAATCAAGACACACAGACCACTAATGCCATAACAATCATCTGTTGCATCAGCAACTAACAGCACACAGATAAATAGTATCAGTTAATATAATTGCGATTTCAAAAAATTCAGAAAATTCATAGGCTTAGGGTATACCAGTAGAAGCAGCAGGACTCACCAAGTCATCAAGATATTTTGGCATGATCCTAGACAGGGTAAGGATGTGAGAGAGACACAACTCATCTGACAATAACACATTGGAAACCTTGAATCAAATGCAAGCAACAATTGTTGTGTATAAAACATGTACAATGGATGGTATATTGAAAAAGTATCTATCTATGTTCTCGACTATAATCCATCTAAATTCAAAGAGAAGGCTTTTAATCATTTAGACAGTGCATTTGCAATGTCTTCATCACAGCAAGCAGCTTAACGCTGAGGCCGATCTCTTTTCAATGTGATAACAAACTACCCGGAGGCTAACATAATTTTCATTGGCAAAATGATTTATAACATGTTTCATATAACATGGTTCATCCCTCACCAAGTTACTTCAAACTCGTGACTGCACATAATCCAGTTTCATTGATTTCTAAATTTCCATAACATACGAGAATGCCAATAAAGACATATATCAGGTTTGCAGAAAAGTAGCTATAACATAGCACAATTTTTACACAGAAAAATGTTCAGGTTAAAGAAAGCACAACTACCGATGTCAGTGACATAGAGAATAAGGTAGACTAAAATGTTTACACAGCACATAACTAATTAGTAAATGGAACCAACAGCATTTTGTGTTTCTCATCCATAATTTTTTGAGAGGATTGTTTCTCATGTACAATTAAAATTGATAAAAATAATAATACAGTTGAATTGACAATACTTACGACCTTCTTGACCGCTCTAGCAGCTAAGACTATGACTAAGTTTTCTTGACATGAATTGTTGGCACCTACATACCATGGAGAATGTACTCATTCAGATACATATTTGATGTGTGGATTCTCCGATACTAGATGGATACATGTAGGATGCTCCCTTTGACGAATCCTAAAAGTTACAATGTATTCCAAAGATATGACAAACAAACAACAACAACTAAGCCATTTGTCCCAAGCATTTAGGGTAGGCTACATGAACCAAAATAGAATTACGCCGGATCAGGCACATGGATCAGCTTTCTCCACTCATTCCTATCGAGCAATATGCCTTCACTAAGAGCTTTAGCCTCTATATCTTGTCGTATTACCTCCATCCATGTTTTCTTCGGTCTCCCTTACGCTCTTTTAACTTGCCCTAAATTGATACGCTCTACTTACCGGACTGGCGCATCTGTAAGTCTACGTCGCACATGACTAAACCATCGTAGGCGGTTTTCTCTCATCTTCTCTTTTATAGAGGCTACGCCTATCTTAATACGAATATCCTCATTCCAAACATATGACGTTAAAGAAATTATCTGACGCTATAAGTTAAATATCTAATGTTTGAGTAATATGTATATAGTTCTATTATTTGTAAATACATTGCATTTATAGAATTTTTTCAGTCTCTTAATAAGAAATAGTTAATAACAAGATCGTTGATGTTGCTGTTAGTTTATATTAACATAGCTATATCATGTCCTATCCATATCTTTTATCCAAATATCAATGCATTGCGTATTTTATATATGTATGTTGTTATTCACGCTGTCACTCACACACAACTATATACATATAATTTGGCCATATTCATGTTGTACCCAAGTCCTAGTTTTTGAAAATTAGTGCCATCATGTTCGTATAATGTCTTGCATGAAGCCCATTTTGGTGTGTGCTTCACAGCTTGGCCCACAACTCATTAGCTTATAGCTTAAGCTTTTGAATAAAATGCCTACCAAACATGGTATCAAAGTGCAAGGCTCCAAATATGCGACATCCAAACATCATAATTTGCAAGTTAAATTTATATATTTGTCTATAATCGGTTTTGCCTTTTCCAAGAGAGTCCTGTTTATTCCATATGGCCCAAAGGCCATGTGCTGAGAGTGTTAACTTTGTTTGATATATGTTGTTAGCCCAAAACCGATTACCTCAAGGTTATGGAAAATTTTATTTCACAATTACATTGTATATACTCCATAAGTTAATAGAAGAATGAAAACAACTATCTGCAATTCTGCATGCAAAATATTGCAAAGCTCAATTAAAAAAAGTGCAGCTAGGGATGAAAATTGGCAGAGCAAGTATATAAGCCAACCAGGCTGGCCCGAGAAAATCCAGGTGGGTGCACGGCAATTATCACATGCTCATTTGACCCAAAATATTTTCAGGATATGGGCGCATACCCACAACCTGCCCGATAGGATTAGGGTTAAATGTCTATATCGATCTCTCTCGCTCCCTCGCTCTCTCATCTTCCCCAAATCAAATAGAATCTCTCTCTCTCCCCTTCCCCAAATCAAAACAGTAGCAACTCCTCTCTCTCCCCCTTTCTCTATCAACCTTCAAACTGATGACACTCTCTCAAGCTGCTAGATTAAGATTTTTCTATTGAGTTCTTCTCTCTCGAGATTAATTCATGGGTTTTGCTTGATTTTGATTAAGAATGATAATTTTTGCAAAGATTATATTTTTATAATTTTTTCTAGCTGAATTGCTAAACTTTTAAGCTGGGTTTGGCTCAGATTTCTTAATGGACAACTATGAAAATTCTTTTTGTTGATTCTCTTCAATGTGAGTTTTGCTCATATTATATAAGTTGGGTTTCTTTCAATGTGGTAAACAGAGTACACATATATTCAAAGACGAACCATTTTTTTCAACGTACTTCAGCTAGTTGAGTTCATTTTGTACTTTCTCTTGATTTCAATCATTGTTTTGGTCCTATTTGTTTCTTCTTCTATTTTCCAAATGTGGTTTAAAACAATTTGCTAAAAAACTGATATTTTGTCTGTTGGCCCAACGGCCCTTGTTGGCCCAAAGGCCCTTGACCTTAGTTTTGATGATGATTAACTTATGAAGTTAAGTTTGCTAATAATTTTGTGTTTATATAGTTTCAGATATTGATCAAGATCTTAGTAGGTGTTTAGCTACAATAAAGAATTCAAAGTCAAGTTTTAGAGCTAACCGTGTTGATTCAAGAGCTCGCGCGTCACAATCGCATCTAGTACTCGGATGGAGTCAAGCTCTATGTATCGTGTTTGGATCGAGTCGTCTTGGAGATGAAGATCGACGAGAAGACTTCGGTTTAGGTTTGTTTATGTTTTGTTTAGATCTTGTGTAAGGATAATTATTCTTGATATGCTCAAGTATACACACACACAAGTTCAAAAGTTTTGGTCAGTTTAACCGTTTTGAAATTTCAAGAATATATATTTTCATTTTCATGAGTAGATTTCATAAAAAATAGTTGACATGGTTTATATGTATGTTGAATTTCATCCATATACATTGATGTTTCATATTGTCTACAAACTTATTATGATGTATATCTAGTCAT
Source organism: Agave tequilana (assembly GCA_038442645.1). NCBI lineage: Eukaryota > Viridiplantae > Streptophyta > Magnoliopsida > Asparagales > Asparagaceae > Agave > Agave tequilana. The sequence continues at coordinate 520,674 of JAVJIF010030490.1, read as the reverse complement.
GTGTTTAAGTTTTGTTTTTATCAAAACTTATTTTGGGATTTAATGTCAAAAACATAGATATATCATTTACCATGTGTATTGGATTCTATCCATACACACTATGCTTCAGAAGTGTTTAAATATCATGTTTTTGACTTTATACAAGTTTAGAGAAAAACCATTTTTCTTTTAGAAGTTTGGTTCTTGGAAAATACTGTTTTTTTGATTTAAAGCTAAATTTCTAAGCCTCAAAATAGTTCAAATAGTTTGTAATATGTGTTGATTTTTGGTCACACATATTTGTACTTAAAATATTTACATGAACTCATTTTTGTGAAATTTATAAAATTTTATGAGAATTTTTAGGTATATAATAAGTTAGATTTCAAAACCTAAAAACCCAGTCTGAGCCTTATGGCGGTTCGATCGGACCAGAGCTCGGTCGACCAATGTGTATAGACGTGCACAGATGCCTTGGCTATTGGGTCGGTCGACTGAGCGGTCGATCGATCCAGAGAGCTTGCTCTCTGGATCTGGCCCCAGTCAATCGGCCGATCGACCGACCCAGAGAGAGCTCTCTGGTTCTGGCCTCGGTCGACCGGGCGGTGGACCAACAGGCAGTTTGCCTTAGGGCGGTCGATCGACAACTCCAACGGTCAGAAATCCGACCATTGGTGATCGACCGGATAGTCGACCGACAGGTCATTTTTGACCTGTTCTGAACCCCAATGGCTATATTTTCAGACTCCCATAAATATAGGTCTTTGAGGCAAGTTTTAGCCAAGATTTTTAAGAGCCATTTTCAACTTCTACAGAGTTTTTAAGAAGTTTTCAAAAGAAGCTTTAGAACTTTAATCTCTCTATCTTTATTTTGTTTCAAAATTTTGAAAAATCAAAAGAAAACAAGTTTTGGGATTCTAGTTTCTTGTCCAAAATTTCTAAATAATTTCTAGAGTTTTCCTAGGAGTTTTCTTTGTGTTTCTTTTCCAAATATTTATTTTCTCACATACTTGAGCGATCATCTCAAATCTATCTATAGAATCTTGTTTTTGTGAGAAAATTTGTTTGTGATCTTTCAAAATCACCAAGAGAAAGTTTATAATCATAGGATCACTAAGTTGTAACTTTTTTTGCTTTGACTTTGTGTCTTTCCTCTTGTGTAGAGGTGATTGTGTTGAGAGAGTGGAGTTGTGTACTCCCAGTATTGAGTTGTAATTCCTCGATGGGGGCCCCTTTGTGAAAGGTCCTGCGTGGAAATAGTTGAAATCCTTCTGTGTGAAGGCGGGCTCGAAACATATCCCGGTGTTTGCGTTTGATCTTCTATCTCTCAACTCTATCTCTATTATATCTTGCATTGCTTTACATTGTTTACATCATATACATGTTTGGTATTATTTGTGTGCCCATACTTGTATTGAATCAAGAGAGCTTTTAATAGCACCTCAGCTCTTTAGTTTAGAGGAATCTCGAAGAGTAGTTCCAGAGCCATTTATGAGGAATTCGGGCTCACTCCTAATTACACATAGTGTGCTAGTAATCGGGGCGAAACTAGCACTCAAAAAATGTGTATTTTGTAAAATCAATGAAAAGCTCGTATGTGCTAATGTTCCCTCGATACTTTCGTTATAGCATTGGCTCAACGGGTCGAATCCACAGGAACGGGAAGCGATAGAAGCATTAACAGTCTCTATTCACGTCTTATGTTAACAGTCCTTCTTTGTTAAAAGAAGTAGAAAAGAAAGTGAAAGAAAGGAAAAGGAAATCAAGCATGTGGTAGATGGAGAAGGCGATGAAAACGGCGAAGAAAATAAAAGAGAAGTGGTTTGGGAAATAAAAACAAAAGGAAGATGAAACAAAGGTGAACTAAGAGGATGGTGAAAACATCGATAGAAAAATGAGAAAAAGAGTTTGAAAATGATTTTCAAACAAAGGAAAATAAAACTCATGGCTACTAACTACTAATTGCTCCACTAACCATGCTAACCGCTTAGTGATAGCTGCCTCACATGGATCCTTGGCCATCACACTAATCCTTGACTTCAAGAGACGATACAAAGCATGGTCCATAAGATTGATCTTCTACATTCAAACAACACATCCATACCACTAACAAGTTGCAAGCTACTTGTTAAATCATCAAACCGGTTAGAGGTAAGCATGAAATAAAGAAGACATTGCAAGTTAGCAAGTTAGTGGGTTAGGTGTTAGAAATGTTAGAATGTTAGAATCCATCATCATGAGCCATCAATGGCTCTTGCAAGAGCAAGGCCTTGTAGAGGCTATTAGATTCATGTGGATTATCAAGTAAGTGGTTAGATGGTTAATGGTTAGTAGTTAGATTGTCATGAGAAGAAGAAAAGTTAGCAAAGCATAATGTAGAAGATGGAAAAGATTACATTGGAGAAGAAAGGAGACACTTTTACATAGATTGTCACCATCTATTACATTAATCCCTCTCCATCTCTCTCTGAATCTCTCAGCCCTACACAAGATCTAAAAAGAAAAGAAAATACAAAAGAAATGAAATGAAGAACACCTACCTACACTACACTAAAACATAGAAACCCTAGCCTAAAATCAAAAACTACACCTAAAATCAAAAACTCTCCTAAAATTAAAAACTACCTCGTTCTGGACCTCTACAGGGGCATTTATAGGCAAATACAGCTTCTAGAAGACGAGACGGGGCCACACGTCGATTTCTAGACGAGACGGGGCCACGCGTCGAAAATCGACGTGTGGCCCCACCATAGGGCCGCGGATCCGCAGCAAAAGTCCCTGGTTTTGGTGCGAGAATCCGTGGCGCTTCGGGGACCTTCTTGGTATATTCAGTTTCTGGTAATTTCGCCCGAATATTCGTCTGACGTGAGAAAAGGTCTAGGTTCAATGCATCTTCTAGATGTTCCCTTACTTGGCCTCCAAGTAATGCGGATTTAATTACCCGAAATTGGGTTTAATTAAGCTCTTATTACTTCTTTGCCCTTAAACTCTTGATTTACCTGCAAGAGAGACCAAAACACAGTTTAGACCGACATTTTATTCATAAATCGGTAGGGAATGCGATATAATAATGCATAATTGTAGACTAATCACACCCCCACACTTATCTTTTGCTCGTCCCGAGCAAAACAAGAAAAGAAAAAACTATACTACAAAGGTTATTACACCACTTTCGCAGGTGACGCGATTGCACTGAGCGTGTGCAACAAGCCGTTAAACCTCTAGGTTACCCTAGAGGAGGAGTTTTGTCTCCTGAGGGTTTTCAGCGGATTGCACCCACAAAATCCATAAAGAAAGAAGATAAATGTTAGTATTTGAAAACTCATTTTGAAAGAGAGACGAGTTTATGAAATATTTTTGCAAAAATATAAGCGATCTAAGGTCATAAGTCCACCAAAAATCATTCTTCCTTAAACTTAGTCTCTATGCTAGATCTTGTCTTCAATTAAGGTAAGAATTCAAAATTGGATTGAATATTTTATCTTTCATAAAACCTAGATAATATGCACTTTGTGATATTGAAGATTTCTGAGATTTTAACTCTAACCATCAAGCCATTTATATATATATTTTTTTCTTTTTTCTTCACTTAGTTTCCTTAGGCTTTCCAGTTTACCCGGGTAGTGAGCCTTTAACCGATGACTCCCAAACCAGATGATCATAGGGCACCAGATGAGAAAACATCCCTCGGGTTTAAGGACTCGAGTAAACAAGGCCACAAAACTAAGGGGGATTTATTTATTTCTTTTGACCACCGTTAAGCGTGAATAATCATGCTTCTTGAGGCATAGTTATCCAGCTTAATAAGTGATTTTTTTATTTATATATATATATTATTTATTTTTGCTTTATGGCATTTTAGGTCTTTATTTCCATCCCAAAAATGTGTAATTGTGATGTGCATACTATCTAAGGCAAAAAATTTAAGATAAAATTATCTCCCCAATCTTTTATACTTTAAGTTTAAGATGTCATAATTGAGGTTTCCTTAGTTTCTAAGATCATCTTAATTTTCTTAAAAATAGATCAAAACTTTGTCTCTTATTTCAAAAAGTTTTTAAAGAAAGATAAAATTCCTATACAAAAGGGAAGATTTCTAAAAGTATCTTAAAAGAAGTGTAAAAGAAAGAAAATCTAAAAACTCTATGTTAGTAAACCCTCCCCCACACTTATCTCATGCATTGTCCTCAATGCATCGTGATGTATGTATGCATGAAACAAATAGAGAGGGAAGGAAAAATCACCTCAAGGTGGTGGTTTCGGTGGTGGTCTGATTGATCCACGAAATACGGCCCAATCCAACTTGCGTGGAGTCCGAAGGAACCCACCAGAGACCTCTAGAATACAACCCACTAGAATGATGTATATATGTATGATTTTTATTAAAAAGTTTGCCCTATCTAATTTTTAATTTTCAAAATAATTTCAGAGTCAAGTTTATCAAGACCCTTGTTCCAGAATGGAATGATTGATTTGGACTCAGGAAGTACAGGAGCTAATACCGACTCAGGAAAAAGACTTAAGTTAAGTAAAGGTTCGGGAGTCGAGATTGGTTCAGAAAGTGGGTCCAAATCAAGAAGTTGAATCGCAAGTCCACATTCATTTCCCCATGATGGAATGTGACTATCTAAAATTGGTGATTCAAGTTCAAGAATGACATGTATGAGAATCAAAACTGACTCTAAAGTGTTGCTCAAATTGGTTAACATAACAGGAGTCAATATTGATTCAGGAATTTGAACTGGATCACAAATTTGAGGATCAAAGTCACATTCCTCATTAAGTTCAATTCCATAAAAATGAGAACTTGTCAATTTATCAATGGGACTTTCAAAAGTATGAAATTGGTCAAGTTCAATATGATGATCATAAAAGATTGGAGATTCAATTTCACAATGGACTAGTACAGGATCCAATACTGACTCGGGAAAAGGCCTGAATTCAGTTAAAAACACCTCAGTCAATATTGAATCAGGAAGTGAAATTGAATTACCAAGTGGAAGTTCAGGATCATATTCATGCTCAAGTTCAATTTCAGGAAAAGGATAACTTGTCAAAATGTCAATGGGATCTTTAACATTTGAAGTTTGGACAAGTTCATATGGGTGTGCTGAAATTGAATCTTAGTTTTCAAAATAACAAGAGTCTTGGGTCAAGTCAATAGAGTTTGTGATAGCTGAATTGGTCAAAGGTTGATAAGATAGGTTTCCTCATTATAAATGCTAACCAATTGACTCAATTGTGTTTCCAACCTATTGATAGTCTCGGTAGAAGATTTTTAAAATTTTAGCGCGGACTCTTGCAAGACTTTTATACTCTTTTCTAGATGTGATGTATCTTCAAGTGGTTGTTCTAGAAAAGGAGTGTAGGAATCTTGGTTCCAAAACAACCAGAGTCATGGGTCAAATTGATAGAGTTAAAGATATTTGGATTGGTCAAAGATTGATAAGAGAGAGTTTCCTCATTCCTATAAATATTGACCAATTGACTTAATTATGTTTCCAACCTATCAATAGACTGAGAAGAAGATTTTTGAAATTGTAATGCAGACTCCTGCAAATTTCTATACTCTTTTCTAGACTTGATTTTTCTTCAAGTGGATGCTCTAGAATGGGAGTATAAGAATCTTGGTTTTGAAAAGATTGTGAAGAATGTGAGTCCAAAATGTTTTGAGATTGAAGCTTGGACTCACACAAGAGTTCCTTACTTGTTTCCAGGGCAGATGGTTGTTCATTATGAGAAGGTGAAACTGAGTAAGACTCTTGAAAATATTATGGAATTGGAGAGGCCAACATTTTCTGAAGTTGTTGTTCGGCCTCTTGTAGATTGGCTTCTATACTCTTTTCTAACTCAGATTTTTCTTCAATGGGAGGTCCAGAAAAAGAAGTATAGGAAGCGAAATCGGAGAATGAATATTGTGTAAATTGTGGACAAGGTGGATATGATGGACAAGGAGGTTGAAAATTTAACTCGGGGGAGGTGAATCCCCATTGACTCTGTGAATAGTTGAAATTATTTTAGAAATTATAGTCATAAATTGTGGTATGGGTTGTATTGATTCGGATAAGTCCAACCCGGTGATTTAGTTGGTTCATATTGTAAAAGGCCGGGTTGGAATTATCTGAATCAAATAGAGTTGGTGTGAAATATGGATTCATATTCGGATTGAAAGAATTGTTATTGTAGAATTTCATTTCACAAACAATCACAAACAAAAAAAAGAAAAATCGAACAACAAGCAAAAAAAAAGAAAAAATCAAAACCAAGCCTATATTAAGGTTGACCTAGACCTAGACGACTCCTAACTGTCGACTACCCGGTGGAGGTTGTTACTTGAATCTGACCACAAGCTAATCGGCCAGGTAGGGGCTAAATACGGTAGGAGGTATCCGTGCGTAAGCAACGGGCCTTAATTACGCCAAATCACGGTATCTTCGAGGCGTAACCTCTTAATCCCCAACCTTAGACACCGATTTCACAAGAGTAAGATTCAAAACAAGTTCCACCCTCGGTCAATCTCTTAATGAGTCCGAGATGTCCCTAGGGGCCAACGTCTATCAATTTTTATTAGGGCTTGGGTTGTGTGAGTGGGGAGGTGGTTTTTGGGATAAGGAAGGGTGATGAAATCCCACCTTATCTTGTATGGGTTTTGCCCTTAAGTTCAATTCGTGCAAGTGTGCAATATAGACAAGAATATAACACAAAGTGAATAAATCACCCACGTGTTTGTCCTATGCTATATGCAATGCCATATGTACACCTCAATCCAGATCACAACAACAGAACAAAATACAGTATATTGGAATTGAATTGACACGTGCCTAAATGCAAATGTTTAAGCCGTTTTAAAAGCGTCCAAATATCGTATTTTAGTTCTTTAGTTTATTGTGGTATGTAGGCAATCAAAGCAGAAAAATAGCAGTACAAATCCACTAGCTATTACAAGATACACATCCCAGCACAACAAGATACACAATGATTACAAAATGGCTGCGTGTTCGCGGCAAAAGTCGCGTTTGCGCGGCAGTTCTTTAGAGGCTGAGTCCCTGCTTTTAGAGCAGGGAGATGCAAAGCTAGTATTCATTCTGCAATGTTAAGCACCTGTAAAGATTGTCCAGCACACCAAAACAGAGAAGAAATGTTAACAAAAACGTGAAATCAAAACCATTCCCGTTCCCCGGCAACGGCGCCAAAAATTTGATCGGGGCGGAACTGCACTCAAAAAATGTGTGTTTTGTAAAATCAATGAAAAGCTCGTATGTGCTAATGTTCCCTCGATACTTCCGTTATAGCATTGGCTCAACGGGTCGAATCCACAGGGACGGGAGGCGATAGAAGCATTAACAGTCTCTATTCACGTCTTATGTTAACAGTTCTTTGTTAAAAGAATTAGAAAAAGAAAGTGAAAGAAAGGAAAAGGAAATCAAGCATGTAGTAGATGGAGAAGGCGATGAAAACGGCGAAGAAAATAAAAGAGAAGTGGTTTGGGAAATAAAAACAAAAGGAAGATGAAACAAAGGTGAACTAAGAGGATGGTGAAAACATCGATAGAAAAATGAGAAAAAGGGTTTGAAAATGATTTTCAAAACAAAGGAAAATAAAACTCATGGCTACTAACTACTAGTTGCTCCACTAACCATGCTAACCTCTTAGTGATAGTTGCCTCACATGGATCCTTGGCCATCACTAACCCTTGGCTTCAAGAGACGATACAAAGCATGGTCCATAAGATTGATCTTCTACATTCAAACAACACATCCATACCACTAACAAGTTGCAAGCTACTTGTTAAATCATCAAAACCGGTTAGAGGTAAGCATGAAATAAAGAAGACATTGCAAGTTAGCAAGTTAGTGGGTTAGGTGTTAAAAATGTTAGAATGTTAGAATCCATCATCATGAGCCATCAATGGCTCTTGCAAGAGCAAGGCGCCTTGTAGAGGCTATTAGATTCATGTGGATTATCAAGTGGTTAGATGGTTAGTGGTTAGTAGTTAGATTGCCATGAGAAGAAGAGAAGTTAGCAAAGCATCATGTAGAAGATGGAGAAGATTACATTGGAGAAGAAAGGAGGCACCTTTACATAGAGACGAGAAAGGTTTATGTAAATGTATCGATGTATCCTTTCCTATCTCCGTTATAGCATAAGGCTATACCGAGTCGATTCTCAGGGAGAGCTAGCGATGGAAGCGTTACGGATCGAAGTGAAGATGTAAAACGAAGATTCTTCTATGCTTAAAAGAATAAAGAATCAAATGAAAAAGAAATCAAAGAATGGATGGATATGTTCATGATGGAAAGTGGAAAAGAAATCAAAGAAGAGTGGATTTGGACTAACAACTAAAAAGAAAAGGAAACTTGAAGAATCAAACCATGACTAGCTTACCTTACTACCTTACCAAAGCTTACTAAACTCCGTGATAGTGAAGGCGTGCCTCATGTTGTCACTCCATCGGCGTAGGTTTCGTCTTGCGTGTTGATCTAATTACTTTCTCATGTAGATGAAGGGTGGTTTAACCCATCGGAGAAGAGAAGACCATCCAACTTGCAAGATGAAATAAAGCGATCACCCATGAGTTAGTGAAGATGGCAAGGCTAGTGGTTAGCTAGTACATGGAGAAAGATTAGCTAAAAGCCATTAGAGAAGTAAAACAAAGCATGAAGTAAATTGCAAGGAATTAAAGAAAGCAATAAAGAAAGCACATAAAGAAAGCAAGTAAAGTAGAACCAAGCTCAAGTAGAGGAAGGAGAATGGATCAATCCTTACATAGCTTCAAGTTGTCACCCTTGATTACACAAGCTCTCTCTCTCACAATCTCTCTCTTTTACAATGAATTCTAGGGAAGAAGAAGAGGGATCTAAAGAACTAAACCTAGAGAAAAACTAAACAAAATTACAACAACTAATGATTTTTCCTCTCTTCTCCATTCAGTCTTTTCTCGCAGGTCTTTGTGGAGTATTTATAACACCCAGGTGAAGGATCCAGAAGCTAGTTGGTTGGCGCAAAATCCGGGATCATAACTACCTACAACTGCCGCAGATCCTCAAGGATCTCCCAGATTCCACCGCAAAATCTGGGCCGTTGAGCCCAGATTTTCTGTTGGGATCTTCTTGTTAGGTGGTTATCCACGTGGCCTTCTGGATTCTTCATTGGGCGCGCGGATCTCTCTGGATCTTGAATTCAAATCTTTGGCTTATCTTAATCTTGAATTTAATCACTTTAATTATTTCTAATTAAAGTGATTAATTTGCTATCTCTCCATTAGAGTGTGTACCTGCAAATATGTAGAGAAGATGAGTAAAAATCATATATTTATTTATTAAATGCATGGGAATTATGAGGTAAAATATGCAATATTGAGTTACAATCACACCCCCACACTTATTCTTTTGCTCGTCCCGAGCAAAACAAAGAAGAAAAAAAGAAAAACTATACTACCAATTTATTACACCACTTTCGCAGGTGACGCGATTGCACTGAGCATGTGCAACAAGCCGTTAAACCTCTAGGTTACCCTAGAGGAGGAGTGTTGTCTCCTGAGGGTTTTCAGCGGATTGCACCCACAAAATCTATAAAGAAAGAAAACAAATGTTAGTGTTTTGAAAACGCATTTTGAACAAGAGACATGTTTACGAACTATTTTTGCAAAAATATAAATGATCCTAGGTCATAAGTCCACCTATAATCATTCTTCCTTAAACTTAGTCTCCATGCAAGATCTTGTCTTTAATTAAGGTAAGAATTCAAAATTGGATTGAATATTTTATCTTTCATAAAACCTAGATAATATGCACACCGTGCTCGTGAAGATTTCTGGGATTTCAACTCTAACCATCAAGCCATTTATTTATATATATTTATTTTTTATTTTTCTTTTTCTTCCCTTAGTTTAGGCTTTCTAGTTCACCCTTGTAACGAGCCTTTAACCGATGACTCCCAAACCAGACGGTCTTAGGGCACCAGATGAGAAAACATCCCTCGGGTTTAAGGTCTCGAGTAAAAAAGGCCACAAAACTAAAGGGGATTATTTATAATCACCGTTAGGCGTGAATAATCATGCTTCTTGAGGCACAATTTCCCAGCTTAATAAGTGATGCTTTATTTATATATATTTTTTCTTTTTCTCTTTTTTATTTATATGGCATTTTTGGTCTTTGTCTCCATCCCAAGAAATGTGTAAGTGTAAAGTGCATACAATCTAAGGCAAAAAATTCAAGATAAAAATATCTCACCAATTTTACTTACTTAGCCTATAATTTTAAACAAGATCTATTATTTCAACTAGGTTTAAGATGTCATAATTAAGGCTTTCTTAATTTCTAAGATACATCTTAATTTTCTTAAAAATAGATCAAAACTTTGTCTCTTATTTCAAAAAAAAATTTTTATTTTTTTATTTTTATTTTTATTTATTAAAAGAAGTGTAAAAGAAAGAAAATCTAAAAACTCTAAAAGAAGTGTAAAAGAAAGAAATTCTAAAAACTCTAAGTTAGTAAACCCTCCCCCACACTTATCTCATGCATTGTCCTCAATGCATCATGATATATGTATGCATGAAACAAAATGGAAAGGGAAGGAAAAAATTACCTTAAGGTGGTGGTTCCGGTGGTGGTCTGATTGGTCCACGGAACATGGCCCAATCAACTTTATGTTGGGTTTTCAGGAACCCACCAGAAATATCATGAATATGACCCACTAAAAAGATAAATCCATGGAAGATTTTTATTAAGTACATGTCCCCATCTAATTTCCATTTTCTATAATAAATGTCTGAGTCAAATTTATCAAGATCCTTGTCCCAAAATGGAAAATGAAATGATAGAATGGTTGACTTGGACTCAGGAAGGACAGGAATTACTACCGACTCAGGGAAGTGAATGAAGTCAAGTAAAGGTTCAGGAGTCGAAGTGAGTTCAGGAATTTGGTCCAAGTCAAGAAAATGAAACTCAAGTCCACAATCATGACCCCATGATGGAATGTGACTATCTAAGATTAGTGATTCAAGTTCAGGAGGGTTGGGAATCAAAACTGACTCTAAAATGTTACTCAAATTGGGTAACAAACAGGAGTCAATAATGATTCAGGTATTTGAACTAAATCACAAACTTGAGGGTCAAAGTCACATTCCGCATTGAGTTCATTCCACAAAAATGAGAACTTGCCAATTTGTCAATGGGATCTTCAAAAGTGTATAATTGGTCAAGTTCGACATGATCCTTAAAGATGGGTGATTCAACTTCATTGTGAATTTGGAAAGGATCCAATGTCGACTCCGGGAAAAGATTGAAGTGAGGTAAAAATACCGGAGTCATTACTAACTCAGGAAAAAGAATTGAATCACTAAGTTGGGGTTCAAGATCACATTCCTCATGTAGTTCAATAAAATGTGAACTTGCCAATTTATCAATGGAATTTTCAGAAGTGTAGAATTGGTCAAGTTCAATGTGAGCATCATAAAATATTGGTGATTCAATTTCAAAATGGACTGGCACTGGATCCAATACTGACTCGGGAAATGAAGTGAAATCATGTGAAGACACCGGAGTCATAATTGAATCAGGAAGAAAAATTGAATCTTCAAGTGGAAGTTCAGGATCATGTTCATGTTCAAGTTCAATTTCAGTAAAAGGAAAACTTGCTAAAATGTCAATGGAATCTGAAGTTTGGACAAGTTCAGGTGAGTATGCTGAAATTGAATCTTGATTTCCAAAACTACATGACTCTTTGGCTCGGACAGAATGGTCAGTGACATTAGAAATAGGATGAGAATGAAGAGTTTGAATCATCAACTCTACGTCACGATTACGAGTATTTTGAGTCTGAGTCAAGAATTCAAGCATCTTTTCACAATTCATTGGTTCATCATTTGTGGAAAAGATGAAGTGTTGTTTTGGAATTGGTGATGAAATTGTGAGTCAAAAATGTGTGGTGATGAAAAAGTGGACTCACACAAGAAATCTTTACTCGTTTCCATGGCAAATGGTTGTTCATTAGGAAAAGGTGGAAGTGAGTAAGACTCTTGAAAATACTGTGGAATTGGAAGGGCAAAGGTTTCTTGAAGTTGTTGCTCGACCCTCTGTAAATTGGCTTCTATACTCCTGAGTAACTCAGATTTTTCTTCAATTGGTGGAGTATAAGAAGGAGTATATGAAGCGGAATCGGGAAATGAATACTGTGGACAAGGTGAATATGGTGGACAAGGAGGTTGATAATTAAACTCGGGGGACTGGAATCCCCAATGACTCGATGAAGAGTTGAAATTATTATAGAAATCATAGTTATTAGATGGGGGGTATGGGTCATATTGATTCGGATAAGGCCAACCCGGTGTATGTGGTTGGTGCATATTGTAAAACACCGGGTTGGAATTATCCGAATATGGTGTGAAATATGGATTATTATTAGAATGGAAAGAATTGTTGAATGCCATATCACACAAAAAAATCACAAACAAAAAAGAAAAATCAAACAACAAACAAAAAGAAAAGAAAAAATCAAAACCAAGCCAAAAGAATGGTTGACCTAGACCTAGACGACTCCTAACTGATTAGATCGTCCACGGGAGGTTTAGTGTAGACGTAGACCACAAGTTAATCAGCCAGGGAAGGGCAAGGTTGGTGGGAGGTTTTCCGTCAGAGACGTTCCTTAATTAAGTAACCAGCAACCTTCGGGCTTTCGGCCCTCAATCCCTTTCCTAGACACTGATTTTTGCAAGAGTCTATTTCCAACACTTTTCCCCCTTAGGATAATCTCCTAAGTGAGTCCGAGATGTCCCTAGGGGCCAACGTCTATTCAAATTTTATTAAATTAGGCTTGGGTTAGTGAGTGCTTGGGAAAATGATTTGCGGGCTAAGGAAAGGGTAATGAACTCCCCACCTTATCTTATTTATCGGTTATGCCCTTAAAATGAATTGTGCAAGTGTACAAGAAATATCACTAAGATTCACTCAAAGCATGAAAATCAAGCAAGAGATGATTCCTAGTCTATATGCAATGCGAAACGTACCTTGCCTCCAGCACTCTTCAACAGTAAAAGTAAAGAATTGAAAGAAACGTGCCTAGAAATGCAAATGTCTAATCAACTTTTAACAATTTCAACCAATTTTTTACTGTTGTTTAATTAAGCAGGTAATAGGTGAAAAATACAGGAATTCAAGTATAGCAGCAGCTGTATTTGCAGAGCTGGAGACCTTGCAGAAAATTTGTAAGTAGTGATCTCCTCTTTGCCGCAAATCTGCGGCAAAAGCCCAGAAATTGCGGCAATTTGGAGGGATCCTGGTCTCTGCTTTCGAGAGCAGAGGCCCAGGTCCACTTATATGTTACTGCAATGAAAATTTTCCTGTTCTTCAACCTGTAACCTACAACAGAGAAGAAAATTCGTTTAGTTCTTCACTTTAAAGAAAATCCGTTGCTCTCCCCGGCAACGGCGCCATTTTAATTAGACGAGAAAGGTTTATGTAAATGTATCGATGTATCCTTTCCTATCTCCGTTATAGCATAAGGCTATACCGAGTCGATTCTCAGGAAGAGCTAGCGATGGAAGCGTTACGGATCGAAGTAAAGATGTAAAACGAAGATTCTTCTATGCTTAAAAGAATAAAGAATCAAATGAAAAAGAAATCAAAGAATGGATGGATATGTTCATGATGGAAAGTGGAAAAGAAATCAAAGAAGAGTGGATTTGGACTAACAACTAAAAAAAAGGAAACTTGAAGAATCAAACCATGACTAGCTTACCTTACTACCTTACCAAAGCTTACTAAACTCCGTGATAGTGAAGGCGTGCCTCATGTTGTCACTCCATCGGCGTAGGTTTCGTCTTGCGTGTTGATCTAATTACTTTCTCATGTAGATGAAGGGTGGTTTAACCCATCGGAGAAGAGAAGACCATCCAACTTGCAAGATGAAATAAAGCGATCACCCATGAGTTAGTGAAGATGGCAAGGCTAGTGGTTAGCTAGTACATGGAGAAAGATTAGCTAAAAGCCATTAGAGAAGTAAAACAAAGCATGAAGTAAATTGCAAGAAATTAAAGAAAGCAATAAAGAAAGCACATAAAGAAAGCAAGTAAACTAGAACCAAGCTCAAGTAGAGGAAGGAGAATGGATCAATCCTTGCATAGCTTCAAGTTGTCACCCTTGATTACACAAGCTCTCTCTCTCACAATCTCTCTCTTTTACAATGAATTCTAGGGAAGAAGAAGAGGATCTAAAGAACTAAACCTAGAGAAAAACTAAACAAATTACAACAACTAATGATTTTTCCTCTCTTCTCCATTCAGTCTTTTCTCGCAGGTCTTTGTGGAGTATTTATAACACCCAGGTGAAGGATCCAGAAGCTAGTTGGTTGGCGCAAAATCCGGGATCATAACTACCTACAACTGCCGCAGATCCTCAAGGATCTCCCAGATTCCACCGCAAAATCTGGGCCGTTGAGCCCAAATTTTCTGTTGGGATCTTCTTGTTAGGTGGTTATCCACGTGGCCTTCTGGATTCTTCATTGGGCGCGCGGATCTCTCTGGATCTTGAATTCAAATCTTTGGCTTATCTTAATCTTGAATTTAATCACTTTAATTATTGCTAATTAAAGTGATTAATTTGCTATCTCTCCATTAGAGTGTGTACCTGCAAATATGTAGAGAAGATGAGTAAAAATCATATATTTATTTATTAAATGCATGGGAATTATGAGGTAAAATATGCAATATTGAGTTACAATCAATTGTCATCATCTATTACATCAATCCCTCTCTATCTCTCTCTGAATCTCTCAGCCCTACTACAAGATCTAAAAAGAAGAAAATACAAAAGAAATGAAATGAAGAACACCTACCTACACTACACTAAAACATAGAAACCCTAACCTAAAATTAAAAACTACTCCTAAAATCAAAAACTCTCCTAAAATCAAAAACTACCTCGTTCTGGACCTCTACAGGGGTATTTATAGGCAAATACAGCTTCTAGAAAATGAGACGGGCCATGCGTCGAAAATTGACGCGTGGCCCCGCCATAGGGCCGCGGATCCGCGGTTAAACTAGGGACAAAAGTCCCTGGTTTTGGTGCGAGAATCCGTGGCGCTTCGGGGACCTTCTTGGTATATTCAGTTTCTGGTAATTTTGCCCGAATATTCGTCTGACGTGAGCAAAGGTCTAGGTTCAATGCATCTTTTAGATGTTCCCTTGCTTGGCCTCCAAGTAATGCGGATTTAATTACCCGAAATTCGGTTTAATTAAGCTCTTATTACTTCTTTGCCCTTAAACTCTTGATTTACCTGCAAGAGAGACCAAAATACGGTTTAGACCGACATTTTATTCATAAATCGGTAGGGAATGCAATATAATAATACATAATTGTAGACTAATCAGCTAGCAATTAAGTTTTATATTCCGCATCATTTGCACTAGATTAACTTGTACATCTATTCAACCCCCTCTAGGTGTACTTTCAATTAGTATCAGAGCTAGCATTCCTGATATTCAGTTTAACCACCTAAGAGTTGATCCTTTATGCTAATCTAGATTGCTTGTACACATTCAGTATGCACTCATGGATTATCTTGCTCCACCCACATATGATGCATCTAACATTGATTTGTGAAAGTTTAAGATGAGTACATATCTAAAAACACTAGGTTTGGATATTTATCTTACCACTACCAAGAAATCCTATCTTGATAATGACAAGTATATAGAGGCCAATGCACAAGCTTTGATGGCACTAAAGCACACACTTAGCAAAAATCATCTTTCTTTGATTTCTCATTGTGATTCCGCTTTTGCAGTGTGGAACACATTGACTTCTCCCAAGGAACAAGTGCAACACATTTTGGAGAAGAATCTAGCGGAGATGAATCCGAGCAAACATGTTACATGGTCCAAGGGAATAGCTCCCTTGAGGTAAATTCAGATACCATCTTGATGATTGTGCTAGTTCTTCATGTGATAATAATATGGATACCCATGTTTTGAATGAAAAACTATCTAAGTTTTGTGAAAACTTGCCTTCAAATACAAACTTTTGAAAAGCAAGAGTTTTGAACTAAAAGAAGAAAATAAAACTTGTTTTCAAAACTCAACAATGACTTTGTAAGAGAGGGTTGAGATTTCAAGTGAAAGGGATTCCTTGAAAACCCAACTTGATCTTACTTTGAAAGAAAATGAAATGTTGAAAAATAAAAATGATTTTGATGATGTTTTGAAGAAAAATGAGATTTTATCTTCAAAACTAGATATTAATTTAAAAGAGAACAATGTTTTGAAAAACAAAATTGTTTTGATTTCTAAAGAAATGGAATGCATTTCTTTAGAAAATATTTCATTTAAAAATGATTTTGCTTCCCATTCGTGTCATGCTCCTATTGATTCATCTTCTCATGATAAGAATAGTGCTTTCTCCACATCTTCTTCCATTGAAAATGATATATGCGTTTTGAAGAAGAATGTAGATTGTCTGGGCTCCACTTTGAGCCAATGTGTGATGAACCATATACGGTTGGAATCCATGTTTCGGAAGAAACATGCTCCTCATATGCATGCACACTACCAATCACGGCATACACGTGCTTCTCATGTTCACATACATGACACCGTGTATGCAAGAGTGTATACTTGTACACATTGTGGTCGCAAGGGCTATGTTACAAAATTTTGTTATGATAGATTAAATATTCTCAATTTGTAAGTAAGTTTCTTTGGGTTAGGAAAGGTGATAATCCCCATGGACCCAAAAAAGTGTAGGTACCAAAATCTACCCCTATTTCACTTGTTGTAGGTGTGGGCTCTCACACCATGTGAGAGTATTGATGCCTTAATGGTGATGCGTTCTGAACTAATTGGTCATACTTTTAGTTGTATCACTTTCAAGGGATGTTTAGGTGGAAGAACCGCCATGGTTTGGAGACCTAGAGATTGGTTCATATGGTTTGGTAGCTATCTCTAACTCCTTATTTTAGTACATGCTTTCGCATTGATGATTTTTAGCATGTCATGTTTTTCATGTTCATTATATTAAATGCGAGTTTACTAGACTTATGATATACATGTATAGTATTTGAGATACACTCATATTTATATGGATTCATATTTTTGTGTTCTCACTTTAGTTTAACTATTATGTATATCCTAGTTCTAAATCACTTGCATTTAGCCTAATGATCATGTTTGTTTGTGTTTTTTACTTCATGTTTAGATTACTTGTTAGATGTATTTTCGTTAAAACTTCTGTTTATACTTGTACAAGTAGTGAGCTACACTTGATTACTATGTTTGAGTGCTTTATCACTCATGTGTACTCATTACATGTATTAGTATAAGCTAATTTTAATGATTCTTGCATTTACACTTGTATTACCTATTCTTCTACATGTTTTTATGTTCTGCTTCATGTATATGTTAATTTTGTCTAAAACTTTAGATATACATTTTTATCCTAGAGTCACTTGCTTTCATGCAATATTCTATTATGGACTCGTTTATGTTTGGGATATGTATGTATACTTTAGTTTTGACAAAACATACATATATCTTGAAGCTCGTTTAGTTTTGATGAAATTAAATTTTTCATAGTTTCATGTTTTTGATAAAAGGAATTTATTTGTTTTGATGGAGCTTCATCGTCTTATCTCTATGCATATGTTGATTACATGATTTTTGTACACTTTATATTTTTGTTTACTCATGGTTTTGGATTCATGAGCATATATGTACTTTATAGCTATTTGAGTGTCGATGATCGTGGGATTTTCATATTTTATGGATATATAATTGTTTTATTCCTTGTTTGAAATATCTTTAACTAGTTTTCAAAAATTACTTTAAACTAGTTATCTATTCTTCACTTGGTAGAGTTTTCAACCTATGCTTAAATGCTTTTAAATCATATTCTTAAAAACTCTTATTTTCAAAGGGCGATTGGATGAGCGACCATTCCTTGCATGCTCTTAATGAAAATCTATTAAAACATGTGCATGAAAGGGAGATAGTTATGAGCTATATATGTTTTTGATAAAAATTGATTTGTTGTATACTCATGTTTTTCTATGTATATATATGCATCATATTTTAATTGATATTATATTGCTCTGATCATACATACATATAGATGTTTTCTTGTGCTATAAATATATTTAACATATATTTTTAGCACAAATTGATTTCATGCTAAACTTCATTTAGTTCTTAATGATAATTATATTTCTACAAGCTTACGCATTGTTTTTATTGATATTTCATAAAGGGAGAGAAAAATTCTTGTTTCATCTTTCATTGGTTTTATTTTCAATTGGCATCTTACTCCTACTCTTTATGATGAAAAATATTTTATTTTAAAAAATGCTAACATTTTTAATATTAGTATCAATAACCTTCAATTGGTATTATTTTCAATTTGGTATCTATATTGCAAAATGATTATAGTGTTTACATAAAAATATTTGTTTTTACTTTCAATTGGTATCATGTCTTTCTATTGATATCAATTAGTAAAAGATTGTTTCACTTTCAATTGGTAAAAAGATTGCTTTTCTTTCAATTGATAATTTTTATTGGTATCAAATTTTGTTTTAAAATATGCTTATTAGTATTGTTTATTTTTCTTCACCCTTTGTTGATGAGTGACAAAAAAGGGGAGAAGAATTTGGGTTTATATATGCATGTTTATTTGTGTTTTTATGCATATATATGTTTTATGCAAATTCATATGCATATATTTTATGATTCTCATTGCATATCTATTTTTTTTTTGCTATGCATAAGTTAAGGGGGAGCTTCTTTGAAGTCTATCCTTAATCAATGCATATGTAACCTCATATGTTTGGTCATCATCAAAAAGAGGGAGATTGTTGGCCCAAAGGCCCTTCACCTTAGTTTTGATGATGATTAACTTATGAAGTTAAGTTTGCTAATGATCTTGTGTTTATATAGTTTATGATATTGATCAAGATCTTAGTAGGTGTTTAACTTCAACAAAGAATTCAAAATCAAGTTTGGAGCTAACACTTGTAGATTTAAGAGTTCACGCGTCAAGATCGCATCTAGTACTCGGATGGAGTCAAACTTTATGGATCTTTTTGGATCGAGTCGTCTTGGAGATGAAGATCGACGAGAAGACTTCAGTTTAGGTTTGTTTAAGTTTTGTTTAGATCTTGTGTAAGAATAAATTAGTCTTGATATGCTCAAGTATATTCACACACACAAGTTCAAAAATTTTGGTTTCGGTTTAACAATTTGGATTTTCAAGAATATATCTTTTCGTTTTCATGAATATATTTCATCAAAAGTAGTTGACATGGTTTATATGTTTGTTGGATTTCATCCATATACATTGATGTTTCATATTGTCTAAAAACTTATTTTGATGTATATCTAGTCATGTGCTTAAGTTTTATTTTTATCAAAACTTATTTTGAGGTTTAATGTCAAAAATATAGATATATCATTTACCATGTGTATTGGATTCTATTCATAAATAATATACTTCAAAAGTGTTTAAATATCATGTTTTTGTATTTATACAAGTTTAGAGAAAAACTTAATTTTCCTTTAGAAGTTTGGTTTTTGAAAAATATCTTTTTGGTTTAAAGTTAAATTTCTAAGCCTCAAAAATAGTTAAAATAGTTTGTAATATGTGTTGATTTTTGGTCACACATATTTGTACTTAAAATATTTACATGAACTTATTTTTGTGAAATTTATAGAGTTTTATGAGAATTTTTAGGTATTTAACAAGTTAGATTTCAAAATCTAAAAACCCAGTCTGAGCCATCTGGCGGTCGACTGACCGGTCGATCGGACTAGAGCTCGATCGACCGATGTGCACAGACGTGCACAGATGCCTTGGTAATTGGGCTGGTCGACCAAGCGATCGACCGATCAAGAGAGCTTCTCTCTGGATCTGGCCCCAGTCGACCAGCCGGTCGCCGACCCAGAGAAGAAGCTCTCTGGTTCGGTCTCGGTCGACCGGGCGGTTGACCGACAGGTAGTTTACCTTGGGCGGTCGACCAATCGGTCGATCGACAACTTCAACGGTCGAAAATCCGACGTTGGCGGTCGACCGACAGGTTATTTTTGACCTGTTCTGGACCCCAACGACTATATTTCAGACCCCTATAAATATGGGTTTTTTAAGGCCAGTTTTAGCCAAGATTTTAAGAGCCAAAATTTTCATCTTCTACAGAGTTTTTAAGATGTTTTCAAACAAGTTTTAGAGCTTTAATCTCTCTATCTTTATTTTGTTTCAAAGTTTTGAAAAATAAAAAAAACATATTTTGGGATTCTAGTTTCTTGTCCAAAATTTTTATATCATTTCTAGAGTTTTCCCAAGAGTTTTATTTTGTTTCATAGGATCACTAAGTTGTAACTTTCTTTACTTTGGCTTTGTGCCTTCCTTCTTGTGTAGAGGTGATTGTGTTGAGAGAGTAGGTGATTGTGTTGAGAGAGTAGAGTTGTGTACTCCCAGTGTTGAGTTGTAATTCCTCGGTGGAAGTCCCTTTGTGGAAGGTCCTGCGTGGACATAGTTGAAATCCTTTTGTGTGAGCGGGGACGTGGAGTAGTGACTCGAACCTCGAAACATATCCCAGTGTTTGTGTTTGATCTTCTACTTCTCAACTTTATCTCTCTTATATCTTGTATTGCTTCACATTGTTTATATCATATACATACATGGTATTATTTGTGTGCCCACACTTGTGTTGAATCAAGAGAGCTTTTAATAGCACCTCAACTCTTACCTTAGAGGAATATCGAGAAGTAGTTCCAAAGTCCTTCACGGAAAATTCGGGCTCACTCTTGATTACACATAATGCGTTAGAAATTAAGCTTTAAATTCCGCATTATTTGCACTAGATTAGCTTGTACACCTATTCACCCCCCTTTAGGTGTACTTTCATTGTCTGTATTTTAATTGCATAGTGGTCTATGATTTTTTAATTAACAAAACAATGTTATTAAACTTACGAGATATTTTGTCTATATTTTTTATTTAATTGGGTATGTGATTGTTTAATTAAAAAATAAACAATTTTATGGAACTTAGGGAGAAAGAAAACAAGAAAGTTCTTAAATTATTTTTGATTTCTTCTCTAGATTTTTCCCTTAGTTTTTGATCCATCCCCATGGGCTGGCCCAATAAATAATGGGCAGATTTTGGCAGGATAATTAGATGCCCAACTCAAATCAGAGCAGGCCCACAGTCCGCACAGTTTAGTACGGGTCATCAACCAGCTCAGCCCAGCCCTTTCTCACCCCTATGTGCAGCAAGTAAGAAAGTTTCGAGAAAGCTGGAAAAATATCAATTATGTGTCCTAATGACATACTTCTTCCTTTCTTCTCTTTCTTTACTCCTGAGATTGTCCTCTTAAAACACATTTTAACCCTCCGGCTGCGCAATCGCTTGTCTTTCATGTACTAGAAAAATCTATGTAGCACGGACACGGGTATCAGACACTATATGGACACGGACACGAGACACGACAAAATATGGTGACATGACAAGCAATATTTTATTATTATATATAGATAGATAAATTTTCTCCCTGTTTTTAATTTTCTGATTTTCTCTCATACTTTCAAAGAGGTGCATTATCTTCAACTTTTTCAACGGTATTTTTTGAAGTAGACGTTTATATACAACTCTACCTATGTGAGTAGAATAATGAATAATCAACTTGTCAAAATTAATCAAACATGGATAATTAGTTTTATTAAAGATCAGATGAAAAACAAAATAAAATCTAAATAATTTACATCTATAGCTTCTATAAATTTAATAAAATGAAAAACAAAATAAAATCTAAATAATTTACATCTATAGCTTCTATAAAGTAACAAATAAAATAAAAAAATCTAAAAACAATCTAACTAATACCTTACTTAGTTCTTGATGTGTGCAAATTCTATTACTATATTTGCTTATGTCAGAACAATATTTTTTCATATTTATTTAAGTGACATGTGACTTTTAGATATCTAATATATGATCTTAACATTTTATTTAATGTCAACACAATATTGGATATGGTGTTGACACGTGATTTTATACTTGTTTAAAATCCAACACTGCATCAAAGTGTTCGATACGTGTCGGGCAAGTGTCGATGTCCGACACGACACTCACTTTAAAGTATTCGTGTTTCATAGAGGAAAGTAGTGGGAAAGCTCCCCTTGGATGGCTTTTTTGGGGCTATAGTGAGCTGAATCGAGATCCCCAAATTTGGAATAGTGATCGACCATCTCAGCCATCTTGTTGGGCTTCTCCATAGTCTACATATGTCCGTATTTTAAATCCAAAATAAGCCTAAAAGTTAAAGCCTATAATCAACTCAATGTATAAAAATAACCATACAACTCCATAAACAAATTACAAACAACTCAAATAGCTGAATAACTCAAACAAAATATCAATGTTATAGCCATTGTCGTATAGCCAAACATGAACTCTTATAGAAGGCATGTTGCATTTTTCCATTTTATATTTCTCCTATAGAAAGTGTTCACAATAGTTGTACGCATCCAATTTCAACATTTTAATCTTTATTTAGACAAAATCACTGATGGGGGAGACAAACGGTTTAGTTTAGTGGATTTGAGATTTTTATTTAAATTAAAATTGGATAGATATGATTGAGATTTGAAAGTTATTTGAATATAGATGTGTTTTGTTAGATTTGGTGAGATTTGATGTTATCAATATTGCACGTATAATGCACGTGTTGTAGGCTATGTATAGCCATGTAGTGAACTTTGAAAAATTATTGAATGATTTTAATAAAAAAATAAAGCTATTTGCTTTGGGTATTGATTTTGATCCCCACAGATTGAATCATAGGCGGTGAAGCCAAGATCCAGGTTATGATTCGCGATCATATCTTTCTTTTCCTCTCTTGTTCTTCCCCAATTCTATAAAATTTCCACCACAAACCCTAAATTTCCCTCTGCCCACATCAACTTGATATCAGAGCCAAATTTTCTACTTTTTCCTTCCACAAAAATTCACTTAAAAAAACTTTATTATTCCGTGAACAGTAAATTAATAGTAACGGTTACTGTTCACGGTTACTATTCACCGCAGTCCGGAGTCTGTTTCATGCCCGTTTGGAGTCTGATTCGAGTTTCGTCTGAACCGTTGGATGTGTGACTGAGTTTCGGGCTACTGAAAAGATTTCACAGCAATTGAATAACAGATCTGATCTCCACAAGTTTCTGTTTAGTGCCAGTACTGTTCCTGCAGCAGAAGATCAGCGTTTCAGGCTACATTTTCAGCACGAATTGAGTCAAGTTCAAGATGTTGAAATGCTTGGGTAACTTTTGATTTTTATGCACTGAACTTTCTATATGAGTTTTTACTTCTGTGGTAAATACATATATACTGATGGGTGAAAAAAAATGAACGAGATATGTATGCGGCTCTCTCATATTTTGGGTTTCTGATTATCATTATAGGTATGAGAAGTGAGAAAGTAATCTTGAAGCTTTCTTTAGTTATTTTATTCTAACATCTGAACAGAAGTGTCGCTAAGCCCAAATGAAGCATGTTGGAAAAGCTTATTGTTGGGGAAAAATAGCCATATTGACTATTAATATTGATTTGTTTTAAAAGATCTTCGTACTTTGTATGCTCCACACCTTCTATATTCATCTGAAGTAGATTATAAAGAGCCAGATCTAAAAGTTGTTGATGAGCCAAATCCAGAGTCTCCAGTCCTTGTCAAGCTTGACGTTCTTGAGAAGTCAAGACTAGAAGTTATTGCCGAGTTAGAGCTCGAGCCAGAGCTAGCAGTGGAAGAACCAGAGCCAGAAATGGAAGAGTTTCTTATTGGGACTCTTGTAGTCTTCCAGCAGAGTTTACCATGGAGCTATTGTCGTCTTCACCAACTATGAGGATTCTAGTGTCCCTGAGATCGCCTGACTTGTACGATCTTTTGCAGATCTTTCAACATGAGAGAGTCACAGAGATCAGGCTATTCATGTGTGAAGTACAGTTGATTCGGTTCTCACCCGGAGGATGCGCTTCTGTCTACTATATGTGCATTGATCGAGTCGTCATCCTTTAAAGCAGATCTGTCACGGAAGCCAATTCTACCTCCACCACCTTGGTTCGGGAATTACTAATATGGGACTATAGAGGTAGATTCAATCGTAAAAAAAGAAAATTTGATTGAGTATCGAGGAGCAAAAGAATTTAGTCCGAAATACCAAATGAAAGTGTATCAGTTTTTTTATTCTCGAAGAGGTACATATCCTACCCGGATCTTCGTCCATAATGGTTCGTAACAATAATAACATTGGAGTAGATACACAATGTTGGAGGAGAGAGTACAGTAGAGGAGGTGAGGTCATGCCAGGTGCTGTTGAAGACTGCCAAGGATTCTACGACGAAAGGCGAAGGAACAGCGGGCAGGAAAAGCAGCAGCAGCAGAAAAAGACAGAGGTCGGTCGACCGGTCCGGTCGACCGACGTGCACAATGTGCACAGGATTTGAGCGGTCGACCGGACCGGTCGACCGGAGAAGCTGTCTGCAGGAAACCCAACTCTCGGTTTGTTTCGGTCGACCGGTTCGGTCGACCGTGAGAGGGAGTCGGTCGACCGAACGGTCGACCGATAGTCGGATCTGGGCAAAAACTGCTGTTTCGGGAAGTTATGTATTTAAGCTCTAATTGTAATTTTTTAGGTTTAGTGCCTAGAGAAAGAATAGCTGCGGACTCTCTTGTGTTTATAGAGATCTAGAGCTATTGTAATCGATCTTTTCAAATAGAAAAACTCTCTCCGTGGATTGCCCCGAGGACGTAGGCAAGTTGGCCGAACCTCGTTAGATCTGGTTTTTGCGATTGTTCTTCTTCTAGTTTTGATTTTATTGTTCTGAGATTGAGATCTGATAGATCCTCTATTGGGTTGTTGTCTGTCGCGCACAACAAGTGGTATCAGAGCTTCCAGGTTACGATTGGGATATTCAGAGGATTCTAAGGGCTTCAGATCTGGTCAGGTGGAGATCGTGTGTCGATCTCAGGTCAGAGGCATTGGTGTTCAAGGAGATCGTGTGTCGATCTCAGGAGGACTCAAGGTGGGCTCTTTGGATCCGTGGTGGAGTAGATCTGGTGAGAAACTCTAGCTAGGGTTTCACGGGAGAGGTAAAAATCACATTTTTTATCTCTGAAATAGATCTATTCTCAAGTTATTTGATCTTCCGCATAGTCAGAGGGTCAAGAAAGGAATCTCAATGGCAGAGGAAACTGCTTCTGTTAAAACAACGAATCACTCCAGGATTGAAGTTGTTAAGTTCAATGGAACTAACAATTTCGGGATGTGAAGGTGTGAGGTCATGGATGCATTGAATGCACAGAACCTCGAGGACACGCTCCTATTAGAGAGGAAGAAGACCACTACTACTGAGGAAGAGTGGGCGAAGATGAATAGGTCGGCATGTGGCTTGATACGTTCATGCTTGTCACAAGACATCAAATATCTTGTACAACATGAGACGTCAGCGAAGAAACTATGGAATACTCTTGAGAAGAAGTACCTGACAAAGAGTTTGGAGTCTAGGTTGCAACTTAAGAGTAAGCTGTATCAGTTCAGGATGCAGAGGGGAAGCACAGTAAACGAGCACATCAACCGATATACGAAGCTTCTTACAGACTTGCTAAATGTGGATGTCACTGTAAGTGAGGAAGACAAGTCAGTTATTCTCCTGAACTCACTCCCACCGGAGGAGTATGAGACATTCACTATGACATTCATAAATGGAAGGCAAACCTTAGTTTATGATGAAGTGTCGTCAGCACTGATGAGTTATGAGACAAGGAAGAATGAGAGACATTCAGGTCGGTCTAGTTCATCAGCGGAGGCTTTGGAAGTAAGAGGCAGGAATTCATCAAGGAAAGGCAAGGAGGTGAGAGGAAGATCGAAGTCTAGGTCGGGCTTCAGGGATCTTAAGAAAAATCAGTGCATGTTCTGCAAAGAGATTGGGCACTGGAAGGTTGACTGTCCAAAGTAAAAGGGGAAGAAGAAGGAATCAAAGTCTGAGGCAAATCTGGCAAGGGTGACAAAAGCTACAAGCGGTAAATCACAGGCAGATGGAGCAGATTCAGATTCTTCAGAGTTCTCTTTTTCAGTGACTACTCCTGTTGTAGGTTACTCGGTGGATAAAGAATGGATCCTAGACACAGGTGCTACATATCATGTATGCCCTAATCGAGATTGGTTTACCAGTCTTGAGAAGTTGGAGGGGTGTTCGGTCGTCATGGGCGACGATCATCCGTGCATCATGGAGGGTGTAGGCACTATTCCGATCAGGATGTTTGACGGGATGGTGAGGGAGCTGAAAGAAGTGAGATATGTACCTCAGCTGAAGAGGACTTGATCTCTGTGGGTGCTTTGGAATCATTGGGGCTCAGTGTGTCTATTAAAGAAGGTGTTCTTAAAATGACAAAGGGCTCAATGGTGGTGTTGAAGGCCGACCGCCGGAACAATTGTATTACTTGAAGGGTAGTACAGTGACAGGGCAGGTGGCAGCTTCTACCAGTCAGAAGGAAGATCTAACCCGGCTATGGCACATGAGGCTGGGACATGCAGGGGAGAAATCGATGCAAGCTCTTGTGAGGAAAGGGCTGCTGAAGGGTGCAGAGACCTGCAAACTGGATCTGTGTGAACATTGCATCATCGGCAAGAAGACGAAGGTGAAGTTTGGTACAGCTTCACACTGCACCGAAGGCATTCTTGATTATGTTCACACAGATATATGGGGACCCACCAAGACTGCATCAATTGGGGAAACCACTATTTTGTGTCGTTCATTGATGATTATTCTAGGCGGTGCTGGGTGTACACCATGCGACACAAGAATGAAGTCCTAGAATTGTTTGTGAAGTGGAAGGTTAATCAGGAAAGGAGTACGGGAAGAAAAGTCAAGGTCCTTCGTTCTGACAACGGAGGAGAGTACAAGTCAGACCCTTTCCAGAAGCTATGTCTTGATGAGGGCATAGAGAGACACTTCACAGTGAGGGAAACTCCGCAACAGAATGGGGTGGCTGAAAGAATGAACCGGACTTTGCTAGAGAAGGTTCGGTGCATATTGTCCAATGCAGGATTACCAAAGAAGTTCTGGGCTGAAGCTTTGGGGTATGCATGCCATCTCGTCAATAGGTTGCCGTCATCTGCAATAGGAGGGAAGACCCCTCTTGAAGCTTGGTCAGGTAAAGCTGCTGAAGATTATGATGTGCTCCGGATATTTGGATGTCCAGCCTACTATCATGTCAGAGAAGACAAATTGGATCCGAGAGCGAAGAAAGGAGTGTTTGTTGGCTTCAAGAAAGGAACCAAGGGGTTCAAGATTTGGGATCAACAGGACAACAAATTCATAATCAGCAGAGATGTCACTTTTGATGAGGCCTCGATGATGAAGCCTACAGTCTCTCAGCAGGTGGAGACTGAGAAGACCAAGGAGCTATTGCAGCAGGTGGAGAGTGATGCAAATCCACCATCTCTAGAAGACTCAGTATCAGTGAGGATCATTCCTGAGGTGACACAGGGAGGTGATCAAGTTGCAGAAGAAGATGCTGAGGTTGTTGAAGAGGATCAGGAACAGGTTATGGATACGGTTCCAGATCCCACTGCAGTTGGAAGACCAAGGAGGAATGCTAGGAGACCTGGCTGGCTCACTACAGACATGGTGATTGCTTATGCACTTTCAGTTGTTGAAGAGGCCATTCCATCTACTTTCAGGGAAGCTGAAATCAGTTCAGAAGCTGAGTTATGGAAAGGGGCTATGAATGAAGAGATGCAGTCTCTTTATAAGAACAACACATGGGAACTGACCAAGTTGCCCAAGGGGAAGAAAGCCATAGGGTGTAAGTGGGTATTTGCTAAGAAGCAGGGATCACTCCAAGAAGATAAAGTGCGCTACAAGGCAAGGCTGGTGGCTAAAGGCTACGCACAGAGAGAAGGGATCGACTACAACGAGGTGTTCTCTCCAGTTGTTAAACACTCATCTATTCGGATCCTATTAGCCTTGGTGGCGCAGAACGAGTTAGACCTTGACCAACTTGATGTGAAGACCGCCTTTCTCCACGGCGATCTTGAGGAGGAGATCTACATGACTCAGCCCACTGGTTATAAAACTGCAGGGAAAGAGGAGTTGGTATGTAAGCTGAAGAAATCGCTGTACGGTTTGAAGCAGTCTCCAAGACAGTGGTACAAGCGATTTGACAGCTTCATCAGGAAAAAGAAGTACACAAGAAGCTATTTCGATCCATGTGTGTACTACAACAAGTTATCATCGGGTGAGTATATCTATCTACTACTTTACGTAGATGATATGCTAATTGCTTCTAGGTCAAGATCTGCAATTGATTCTCTAAAGAAGACTTTATCGTCCGAGTTCGAGATGAAGGACCTGGGGGAAGCAAGGAAAGTATTGGGTATGGAGATCAAAAGGGACAGGGAAGCTGGCAGAATAAGCTTGACTCAGAAAGGCTATCTGGAGAAGGTACTGCAGAGGTTTAATATCGGGAAAGATACTAAGACTGTTAGTACACCAATGGCGCCGCACTTCAAGTTGTCAGCGAAGATGTCTCCAAGGAGTGTTCAGGAGTGTGAGCATATGACTCATGTTCCGTATGCCAATGCTGTGGGTAGCTTGATGTATGCGATGGTGTGTACAAGGCCGGATCTTTCACAGGCAGTTTCCATGGTTAGCAGATATATGCATGATCCAGGTCAGGGTCATTGGGAAGCTGTGAAGTGGATCCTGAGGTACATCAAGGGTACTGTTGATGTAGGCCTCGTATTTGAGAAGGACAACACCGGGAAGCAAGAATGCATAGGGTACGTGGATTCGGACTATGCAGGTGACCTTGACAAACGCCGGTCGACTACTGGGTATGTATTCACACTCTCACAGGCACCGGTGAGTTGGCGCTCCACACTTCAGTCCACAGTTGCGTTGTCGACTACAGAGGCGGAGTATATGGCCTTGACTGAGGCCATGAAGGAGGCGATTTGGCTTCAGGGTTTGCTAGATGACTTGGGAGTGGAACAGGATATCTTGAAGATACACTGTGACAGTATGAGTGCCATTTATTTGGCAAGGAACTAAGTCTACCATGCAAGGACGAAGCATATTGATGTCAGGTATCACTTTGTTCGGGAGATTCTGGAGGAAGATGACATCAACTTGTTGAAGATTCATACTTCGGAGAATCCGGCCGATATGCTTACAAAGGTGGTGTCGGGAGTAAAGTTTGCACACTGCAAAGACTTGCTCCAGATCCTTCAGGTGAATTGAGCTTGCTGAAGCTCATTTGAATGAACTACGGATGGCTTGATCCCTTGGGCAAGGGGTACGTAGGCAACCAGATTGGTGCAGCCGCTATTGAGTCAGTGTTCGGCTCAGATTTAACAATCTTCACCGAGGTGGAGAATTGTTGGAGGAGAGAGTACAGTAGAGGAGGTGAGGTCATGCCAGGTGCTGTTGAAGACTGCCAAGGATTCTACGACGAAAGGCGAAGGAACAGCGGGCAGGAAAAGCAGCAGCAGCAGAAAAAGACAGAGGTCGGTCGACCGGTCCGGTCGACCGACGTGCACAATGTGCACAGGATTTGAGCGGTCGACCGGACCGGTCGACCGGAGAAGCTGTCTGCAGGAAACCCAACTCTCGGTTTGTTTCGGTCGACCGGTTCGGTCGACCGTGAGAGGGAGTCGGTCGACCGAACCGGTCGACCGATAGTCGGATCTGGGCAAAAACTGCTGTTTCGGGAAGTTATGTATTTAAGCTCTAATTGTAATTTTTAGGGTTTAGTGCCTAGAGAAAGAATAGCTGCGGACTCTCTTGTGTTTATAGAGATCTAGAGCTATTGTAATCGATCTTTTCAAATAGAAAAACTCTCTCCGTGGATTGCCCCGAGGACGTAGGCAAGTTGGCCGAACCTCGTTAGATCTGGTTTTTGCGATTGTTCTTCTTCTAGTTTTGATTTCATTGTTCTGAGATTGAGATCTGATAGATCCTCTATTGGTTGTTGTCTGTCGCGCACAACACACAACTCGCTTTAAATACAAATACAAGAAGCCAAATAGGTGTAGTCATGACGTATCGGAGAGGATTCCCCGACCATCACTAGCTTGATTAAGGATGTGTGATGTGGTTTGACCTGGTTGTACTTACCTTCTACCTACCACTGCATTCATTGGGGATGAATGTTTTCGAGCTGGGGAGAATGATGGGAAAATAAATGGTTTAGATTTAATAGATTTGAGATTTTTATTTAAATTAGATTTGGATAGATGTGGTTGAGATTTAAAAATTGAATCTAGATTTAGTTAAATTTGGTGAGATTTAACATTATCAATAATTGCACGTATAGTGCACGTGATGTAGACTATATATAGCCATGTAGTGATTTTTGAAAAATTATTGAGAGATTTTGATAAAAAAAAAATAAAGCTATTTGCTTTGGGTATTGATTTTTTATCCCCACAGATTGAATCATAAGCGGTGAAACCAAAATCCGAGTTGCGATCCGCGATCGTATCTTTCTTTTCCTCTCTTGTTCTTCCCTAATTCTACAAAATTCCCACCACAAACCTTAAATCCCCCTCCGTTCCGCATCAATCACCCCTATGCACTTGGTACTTAGTGCACCAAATTATAGGCCAGCATGATAAGGAGAGGAAGAGAGGTCTAACCCCTAAGGTCTCATTTGGCAACATAGTTTCTGAAACCAGGGTTATGCTTAAGTTAAGCTGAAACTGGGATTTGTAATGACACAAACCCCAGACTGAAACCGAGTTACGTTTAAGTTAAAATGAAATATCTACTCAAATTGAAGATAACCCAGGTTTTGTAAGGTTTGGGGCCTCCAAACCCCAGTTTCAATAACTCCGTTTTGACTCCCAAACAAGGCCTAGTTTCAGTAACCCCATTTTGGGCCTGAAACTCTCCCAAATTGAGGTTTGGGAAACTTAACCTTGTTGCCGAATGAGGCCTAAACAAAGACAAAGACAAAGACATCAAACACCAGGAAAGGTTTGTCGAGCTAATAATTTATAGTACTGCAGGAAAAGTTGTATTATACTAAAACTTCATTCCACTAAAACGACCAAACTACATGTTTGCTTCAAGGGTTGTAGCAGCAAAGTAAGCTTGAAGGAGCAATCCAGAAGTTCAGTTCTCTTTGATTGGAACACATGCATAGCATAGGGAACAGATATAATTGGATCAACAGCAGATCTGGTAGTTGAGAACAGTCTTCCAAATGCAAATCCTATCAAGTGTTGCAGAACTTTCAAAGAGAAGCTTTAATCAAATTCACCTCTTAGCTTTAGTGACTGGATGATCCAGTCAGTTATAGTTCTGTTGCCAATTTAAGGCACTAAATTTGAAATAAATTGAGCAAGCACCAGTGCATGCCAATCCCTTGAGAACAAATCAAGCAAACTTGTATTATGAGACTAGATATAATTTTCTGTCTGGAGATAATTTTAGTCAATTCACTTCATATGCATTCAGATAACTGTCCAAATACTCAAATGAATTAGAGAAAACATAAAGGAAAACTCATGAAGAGGGTACCTCCTTTAAAATTTTACGGTGGGAGAATGGTACATGTGCGAAGAGATATATAATAAACATAAAAGTGCTACTCATTATACTATATTATACATAGAAACATACCTCAACAGCCAATAACTAATGCAAGCAGTTCATTAATACATGAACATAGTAGCAGCCATGTAATTCTTTTCATTTGTCCATCCAGAAGGTCATTCTGCTCCAAATCAGCTGTATAAATGTTTAATGTAAGATAAGAAACAAAATAGATTTTCACATAACACTAAATAATACCTTAATTCAATGCAGAACAACTGAACGGACTACTGGAAGAGCCCTTGAATGTTCATCGGACACATCACCATTGAGAGATGGGAATGAAGGAAGTGATCATAGTATCAGTTTCCTTCCTCCCTTACGGTTTGGAGATTTTCCAAGAGTGCCACATAAAGATAATACCCTCTTTCCATTTGGAGAGATGGTCTTTGCACCATTGTTAGGAGATGCGTCACCTCTTAGGATCTCAGGAGTATCATCTTACTGCAGGGGGGTTAAAATGGTTCACATTTTGTGTTGGAGGAGAAAGTCACATCTTCTGAGTGTTTGTGATGTTGGATACACAAGGGAAAGTGTAGGAGACCGTGGGGGCTTCCCACTTGAAATAAAAGGTGGTTTAACAAAGGGTCTGTTGGAAATAACTGTGTTAGTAAAATCTTTCCAAAAGGAGAACAAAAAGTAAGAGCAATGAACTCTGAAGAATGTGACCTGCAAATTTCAAACGATGGGGTTATAGGTAATATGTTTTCAGGTGAAAGAACATTTTATTGAGCAATATCAGTTTGTTGATCCTCATGTGACTTGTCCTGTTGCTTCTCAGAACCATCAATTGCTTCTTCAGCATGTTCAACTTCATCAACTGCTATAGGAAAAAAATTTACCATATATATGATGTAAGACAATAACTAAACAGATGTAAAAATAATAAGGTACACGCTATGGTAAAATAAAACCTCAGAATATATATATATATATATATATATATATATATATATATATATATATATATATATATATATATATATATATATAGAGAGAGAGAGAGAGAGAGAGAGAGAGAGAGGAGAGACTTGTGTCCTTCCAAAAAGATTTGAGACCGGATCCTTTCCACTCAAATTCAACCCTCCGACATTCAAATACAAGATCCATTCCGTTGAAGTTGATTTATATTATTTCAAGTATCTATAAATCAAAAATCAAGTTTTTTGAATACTTTTTGCCCATCCATTAGGTAGGAAAAAACGGACGGCCTAAATAGTGAGTTCGGTGTAAAACATTTGAAACCTAACCAAAATTGGTTTGTAGGGATTTTTAAATGTTTAGATCATAATAAAATGGCCGAATCAAGAATTTGTATGTCGAAAGACATAGATCTAATCAACTCACTACTTTCGGCCGTCCATTTTGCGTCGCTTGATGGATGGCAAAACGTATTAAAAATACTTAATTTTGGTTTATAAATACTTGAAATAATATTGATCAACTTCGACGGAGTAGATCTTGTATTCGAATGTCAAAGGATTGAATTTGAGTGAGAAAGATTTGGCTCAAATTCTTTTGGAAGGACACAAGTCTCTCTCTCTCACTCTCTCTATATATATATACAAGGAATATGTAAATCAGCTGACACAGGAGGCAGCTCCGTCCTATGTCACACTGAAAAATCACATCTCCTGAAGTTTTTTCCACGATCCGACCGCACATTATCATCTTCATGTTCTAAGATGTACATATATAAAAAGCAAGTGAATTGGAATTCGTTTACTTATTGATCTAATCATTCCATTTTATTCTACTGTTAAAAACCGTTAATGATTGAACCCAAAGAAAATAGAGTAAACAAATTTTAGATTAGGTGATTTCTTATATATGTATGCCTTAGAACATGAAGATTGATAACGTGCAGTCGGATCTTGAAAATTCATCGAAAACTTGTGTTTTGAGTGCGACATACAACAAAGTTGCCTCCTGTGTCAGCTGATTCCTATTTTTCTCATATATATATATATATATATATATATATATATATATATATATATATATATATATATATATATATATATATATATATATATATATATAAGATAGACTTGTGTTTTTCCAATAGGATTTGAGCTTGGATCCTTTCCACTCAAATTCAATCCTCCGACATTCGAATACAAGATTCACTCCGTTGAAGTTGATCTATATTATTTCAAGTATCTATAAACCAAAATCAAGTGTTTTGAATACTTTTTGCCGATCCATCAAGTAGGAAAAAAAACGGACAGCTTAAATAGTTAGTTGATTAGTTAACAGTGTAAAACATTTGAAACCTAACCAAAATTAGCTTGTAGGGGTAATTTTAATGTTTAGAACATAATGAAATGGCCGGATCGAGAATTTGTATATCTAAATATATAGATCTAACTAACTCGCTACTTTCAGCCATCCATTTTACGTCGCTTGATGGATGGGCAAAAGGTATTATAAATACTTAATTTTTGGCTTATAGATACTTGAAATAATATAAATCAACTTCAACGGAGTGGATCTTGTATTCGAATGTCAGAGAGTAGAATTTAAATGGGAAGGATTTAGTCTCAAATCCTTTTAGAAGGACACTAGTATATATATATATATATATATATATATATATATATATATATATATATATATATATATATATATATATATATATATATATATATATATATATATATATATGTGGGATTTCTGTACCTCAGCCGCCAACTGAGAGAGTTTCTCAGCCGGCGGGACGTGGCTGATTAATAGCCATGCAAATTTCAATTTTTTAGTTGATAAAAGACAAAATATCTCGCGCATTTAATGCCCTCAGTCACTTTGAAACTATGCTTGACGAAAATACCCTTCCTTATAAAGTTTTATTGTCTACAAAAATGTTACTCCCCAATTGTCTTTAAAGATCTGAAATTTTAACTTCTACACTTCGAAAAAATTTAGTGACTTTGATTACTAAAATTTCTTAAATACTTCGTGAAAAATTTTATTTTTTTTAAAACAAAAGATCTGATCTACATGGCACCAAAGAAAACAATCACGATAAAAGGTAAACGAAAAATGTTGAAAAACCCCTAATTTTTTAGGTTTTTGAAGCCTATTTTTTGTTTTAATAGGATTTGATTTCCATTTTATTTTTTACATGAAATTCATTTTTTTTTGTAAGTTCGACTCAGAAGTGACACTTGCCCTTAATTATTTTAATCAATTTTGAATTTTAATTCCAAAGAAGAAAGTTAAAACTGAAAATTTTCAGTTTCTGATAATAATATGTGTAACGCCCCGATCCCAAGGGTACGGAGACGTTATGGCGACGTACATACGCGAGGTGAAAACAACCTCACGCGTACGTTAAGCCTCAGTACAGTACAATACCTCCATATAGATATGAGGTCCAGCATGAAAGCAGTACAAGAATACCTGCAGAAAAAGGTCAGCGATCATAACAGATATGAAAACAAGGATAAATAAGATAACAGAAATAAAACACTAAAATACTTATGAATAGTCCTGATGCAGAATCTCCATGTGACTCCAAGGCACTCTCTGAAGCTATGGTAACTCGGACCTCCAATCTGGGCATGCAAACCCAGGGTCGTCAGAAAGCGACCTAGTGAGTGGTAAAATAAAGAAGGCAGGAATATACTATAATAATACAAGCACGATAATAAGATATGAGATATGATGTGGTAACAGTAATAAGCAGTAAACAAATAAAAATATGTACTCATCGGGTCATGTCTCTAATTGTATCCAGTTTATATAATATATAATGTTATCTAATGGTGACGGGTATACATGCTAGTGGTGATGTGATAGTAGTGAACATGCAGATGTGCATATGCTACCCTACCAGTATACGGTGTGGTGCATAGACAGTAATGATGTATGCAAGGTATACAGAAAATAGAATATATGCACATATGCATGAATAGTATGCTACTA
Source organism: Agave tequilana (assembly GCA_038442645.1). Taxonomy (NCBI): domain Eukaryota; kingdom Viridiplantae; phylum Streptophyta; class Magnoliopsida; order Asparagales; family Asparagaceae; genus Agave; species Agave tequilana. The sequence goes on along the minus strand of JAVJIF010030490.1, from coordinate 485,134 downwards.
CAGAAAGTGTAACATGTATCGGGTAAAGTAACAAATAAACTTGTAACATGATATCGGATAAATGATCAGGCACAATAACAAGTACAACTAAACATGTATCAGGCAAGGAACAGTAACAAGTAGTAAGCATGTATCAGGAAAAGAACAGTAATAAGTAGTAAGTATATATCAGGCAAGTCATGTTATTTATACAATAGTAGCAATCAGTACCATTTGTTATTTTAATCAATCTCTTCCAGTGTCCCATACCACTGGCAGTTCATACTGGAGCCCGCACTCCAGTCGAACTCATCCGGACATGGCCTACGGGTACCATTATCCAAACGAGAGAGTGACCAAATAACAAGTGTTCCCGACGTCCACTATTGTGTATACTATTTTATTATGTTAATTGGAAACTCATGGTCGAGGAGTTCTTATCGGGTGGATGTATCCCGTGCATACCGGGATCACGGCCTTAAACAAGCCCCTGGCTGCCAGGACCAGGGCCCTCCGCTAAGAGGGGAGCATGAATCAAGTAACAAGAGCTCATGGAGCAATTGGTAGGCAGCCCTCCTACCGTCCCCTGCAGTGGGAAAACAATATGGATCCAGTACATCACCCGATAAGATCTAGTCAACCGTCAAGTCTCCCCCATACCCAAGTTATCTTTATGAGCTGATAAGTCAAGTATACAATGTAACAAGAACCAATACAATACATGATATGGGTAACATGATAACTGGACCAGAGCTCTGTTGATAGCATAGAACAATATCACGAGAATCAGGAACAATATAACATGATCAAGATACATGAACAATATACCGAGAAATGGGAATAATAGATGTGGGATTCCCACATATCGCATATCAACAGCTCGCATGTCCAGTAACAGGAATATCCATATCAGTACCAGGTAATAATCATAGAACATGAATACGGTAACATGGAACAATAAAACATGTAATATGAACGGGGATCCATATGACAACAATAATGTATGTGTGGTCGTGATATGTAAACATGACATGCAAGTGTAACAGTACTAGGTAAACATGACATGCATATGTCACAGTGATATGTAAACATAACAAGCACGTGTAACAGTGATAATGCGGTAGTCCGTGCATGGTTATATCTGTGTACCAGTGGAATGCCTATGAGTAGCACTAATCCGTATAATCGATCTATGTCTCACTAGTCCATGACATATTAGTGGTCAGTGTATTATCATGTCTAGTGAACTACATAGCCGTGTAATGCTGATACCGATGCATGTACTAATGGTGTCTAGTAGTCATGTCAAGTGTAGTGTCGTCAAATACCCTGAATCAGTATTCATGTGACGATAGTTATCTAACTATGAGCTACTACATGAAGTAATGGTATACACTAAGATGGGGACCCAATGATCCGTGGGACAGTGGCGGTACAAACATAATATCTGTGTCCGAGTTGTCTACGACGTATGTCTTGTTACTATGGTTACCTCATCTCATTAATTAACCCATCAATCTGTATACTTATTGTGCCTTAATTGCAGGGATACCATAATTATCATGATTGATTAATAATCATATTTTATTTTTAATTAGGCAATCAACCAAGATATGAATCATGATAAAATATAATTTATAAAAAGAAAATACTCACAAACTGGCTACAGGACTGTAGCTCTTGTTCCCACGATCGCAACAGATCCAGAATCGTTCCAATCGGAGTCCGGATGCTCCCGATATCGCCCGAACACCAAAACCAATAGAAAAGGTTAGATACGCAATAACATAACATAGTCAGGGGGCTATTTGTAATTTACAGGGGCCTAAAAGTAATTCATACTTTCACAGGGGCTAAAAGATAATTTACTTTAATGGGTCGGATCTGAGTGTAAATGGGTCGGGTTTGGGTTGAACCCGAACCCAAACCCAAATGGGTTTCTTCCCCCAAACGCCTAGCGGCAGCAGCAGCAGCTGCTGCCGCCGCCCGCGGCTGCTGCGGCTGGCGCGGCCACCGCCGCCCAGCCGCGCGGTGGCGCGGCCGCCTCCCCGGCGCCGGCGGTGCTCCGGCGGTGCTCCGGCGCCGGTCTGGCCGTCCAATGAGCGGGAGAGAGAGAGAGATATGGGGGAGGGCTGGTGCCTCCCCCCTTCCCCACCGCCGGCCGACAAGGGCGTAGCCGCCGGCGGTACCTGTGACTGCCGGCGGTGCCGGCGCAGGTGCCGGTCCGGCCTGCTCCTGGGCGTGGTCCCCTGGACGAGAGAGAGAGAGAGAGAGAGAGAGGGAGAGAGAAAGGAATTGTAACGCCCCGATCTCACGGATACGGAGACGTCACTGCGACGTATATACGTAGGTCAGAAAGTGCCCCCACGTATATACGCTAAGCAATAAGTACAACAAGAATCAGAGTACACGACAAAGCGTGGTATCCATATATGTGCCAACATCAAGTACAAGTACAAGTCATCACAGAATATGATAAAATATTACACATTTCATGTTTCTTTTATCACAACCAAGTCCAAAAGCAAAAGATACAATATAAACACAAAATGCTCACGAGTAGGATGAAGATCCCATGAGTCAAAAGGAGAGATCTGGCACAAATAACAGGAACTAATCTGCCTGCTCACTAAAGAAAGCTTGATCCTCTGTGGATGGCTCCACTTCGTTCCAAGCTTCGGGATCTGAATATGCAAATCCAAGGGAGTCAAGACATGTTAACAATAAACAACTATAGCCAAGTGGCTAAGAGACATGGATAAGGAAGTTGGAACAGTACAAGGAATATAAATTGACAAGTAATGGACAGCATGAGGAGATACAGTCATAATGCAATAGATCTACAGTAACGTCTTATTATTATTACTTGTCTTACTGTGATATCTAGCTATGTGACCCAGCGTCCCAGAGCACATAGATCCATATCCTAGAAAAGCAAGGTTGTTATTGGAAACCAGCGGTTTATCGACGAACTATGTTTACAGTGGGTCCCGTGCATGCCCGGGACCACGGTCCAGGGTGTTCCGTTGCTTGTAACGGAACCAGCCGCAAGGCCTAACAGGAGGGACTTATGTATGCCCTTGTCATGATAGTATTCAGGAAGAGGGAGCAAGCACTCCCCTCGGTCCCCTGGTGGCCCACAGGTCAGACCGGAACATGAGTTGCACAACATTCCTAAAACCACTGTAAACACGAACACATATCGATATCCGCATGTTTTCCCCCGACCCAATATAAGTTGGTCCATTTTATACAAAAGTCAAGGGTATCATGCTTGGTTCAAGTGATGGCATGATAAGTGGCGATATCCATTTATTGACAAGTTATGGAATGAGACTACACAATAATAAGTCATGAAGTGGAAATATATAATAACAAGTCACGGTGTAATATGAAGTAAGATCCATCAAGTGACATGTCACGAGGTATCAGTCATGAAGCACAAGTAACAATAATACATAGCACATGAACAAATGATAAGATCCAAATTCAGAAAAGAAATCAACTAAGACAAACAGCCTAAATTAGTCGACTAGGTGGAAGGGTTAGTCGACTAATAAGGGTCTCTAGTCGACTAACAGCCTGAATTAGTCGACTGGAACTGGGTTCCAGAGAGTTGAGATTCTGTTTCAGGGAAAGTTAGTCGACTAGGGAAAAAGGGTAGTCGACTAACAGTGACTACAAGTCGACTAACAGATACTTAAGTCGACTAAATCTGGGATACAGAGAGTTGATGTTGTATTTCAGGAAAAAGTAGTCGACTAGGAAGGAAGGGTTAGTCGACTAATAATGGTTTCTAGTCGACTAACAGACTGGATTAGTCGACTAAAACTGTGTTCCAGAAAAGGTTACGTTTCAAAAATAGATGGGTTAGTCGACTAATTCCTAGGTCAAGTCGACTAATACTGGGGAAACAGAATGCAGAACAGAATTTCTGATGGTTGTGTTTGATGTCTAAAAATATGATTTTGAAGATGTAAATATACAAGATATGAGAACACGAGTATACTAGGAATTAGACAAGTCTTGGTAAGTAAAATACTCACCTTGAACGGTTAAATCGAGGCTTTACGAGTTCCGAAAGGATCGTAGTCGACGATATCACCAACTTGATCCTTGGCGATTGTAGCGGACGATCCCAATCCAAAGAAGTGGTGGTGCTTGAGATGGAGAAGATGACCTAGGTGTTTTGGAGTTAGGGTTTGAGTTGAGGTTGAGGTGGAGGAGGAGATGGTGAAGGCTAATTCTTTGTTGAAGTGAAGAAAAGAGTAATAGAAATGTAAAGGAAAGTTTATATAGGATTGTGATTTTGTAAAGAGGGTGCAATAAGGTAATTGAGAGGGGGTTTTGTGTAAATAGGGGAGGGGATGAGTGTCCCTCTTCTTGGCCACTTGGCCGGCCATGGGAGAGAGAGAGAGAGAGACGTTAATTGAGGAAGTAGGTGGGAGTGAGTGGAGGTTGTAATTTTGGGAAAATTTGGAATTTTGGAAATGGAAAAGCTTGTGGTTGTGGAGGAAGGAAGGAAATTAAGAAAAAGGAAAAAAGGAAAGGAAATTATAAATGAAAATATTTTCTCTTGGATTTAAAAATGAAAAGACAAATTCCCGGGTTTAAGTCGAGGATGCGGAAAACGTTTCGGAAAATACCGAAATCGTCCGAAATTCAAGTATCTCGGAACGACTCGTAAATTTTACCAAAAATCAAGAATAATATTTTAAGACTCATGGTGAAATTCGTTTGAAGAAATAATTTATAGTTTTAAAACTAAAAAATCCCGGAATCAGTTATCTACCGACTCCGTTGGAATTTTCATAAATTCATAAAATTCTCAGAAAAAGTATTTAGATAGAAAATATGATTCCAAGAAATAAAGTCTAAAGGACCTTCTAGAAATTCCTAACTGTTTGTGAATTAAAAATCCGAGAATCGATCAGCGGCACTGGTCGACACCGGTTTTGAAAATATTTAATAATTCAGGAAAATTTCAGAAAATCATAGAAAATCCAAAGCATTAGAAAATAATATTTGAAATTGAAATCGGTCAAGTACAGGAAGTAAATCGAAAAATACGATCGGAAAACTGAATACGCAACTAAGTACGTATTCCGGGAACGGGGTATTACAATCCACCCACCTTACAAAAATTTCGTCCTCGAAATTTCAGAAAGTGGAAGGTAACAGGAAAGAAAGATAACAGGAAGGAAGGATAAGAGGGAAGAATTTTACCAGTTAGGAAGTGAAAAGTTGAGGATAACGCTCTCGGATAACGTCCTCTCGTTCCCATGTGGCCTCTCCTGGCGCATGTCTGTTCCAAGACACCAACACCAATGGTATTGCCTTGTTCTTCAGTGTCTTGACACTTCTATCCAGTATGGCCATCGGCTGCTCCTGATATGACAAATCCGGTTGTAGTTCCAGTTCGGAGTGATCCAGGATATGACTATCATCCCTGACATACTTCCGCAACTGTGACACGTGGAAAACATTGTGAACTCCATCCAAAGATGGCGGTAACGCCAATCTATAAGACACATCTCCCACTCGGTCTAAATCTCGAATGGGCCGATATATCTCGGACTAAGCTTTCCACGAACACCAAACCGGATTACTCCTCTGGTGGGTGATATCTTCAAAAACACATGATCTCCTGCCTGGAATTCCAATGGTCTTCTCTGTGTGTCAGCCCAACTCTTCTGCCGACTCTGTGCTGCTCTGAGATGGTCTCTGATGATCCTGACTTTCTCTGTTGTCTGAATCAGGATTTCTGGCCCAAAAGTGTCCTCTCACCGACTTCATCCCAACAGATCGGTGATCTACACTTTCTTCCATACAATGCTTCAAAGGGTGCCATCTTGATACTTGCCTGGTAGCTGTTATTATAAGAAAATTCCGCCAAGTGAAGATGATCTTCCCATGATCCCTTGAACTCAATCATGCAAGCCCTTAGCATATCTTCAAGAATCTGGATGGTCCTCTCTGATTGTCCGTCTGTCTGAGGATGATATGAAGTACTGAACTTTAGACGAGTTCCCAGACTCTCTTGGAGACTTTCCCAGAAATGAGATCTGAATCTGGTGTCTCTGTCTGAAACAATACTAACTGGAACTCCATGTAGACGAACTATCTCCTTCATGTACTTGTCTGCCAAACTTCTGTTGACTGACCCACCCTGAATGGTATGAAGTGGGCTGACTTGGTGAGGCGATCAATGATTACCCACACGGCATTATTACCCTTGGGACTTCGAGGTAATGCCGTAACAAAATCCATAGTGATGTGCTCCCACTTCCATTCGGGTATCGGCAAAGGTTGAAGAAGTCCAGCTGATCTCTGATGCTCTATCTTTATCTGCTGGCACACCAAGCACTTGGCTACAAACTGAGCTATCTCCCTTTTCATAGCATTCCACCAAAACTGCTTCTTCAAGTCCTGATACATCTTGGTTCCCCTGGGTGTATAGAATAAGCTGAACTGTGTGCCTCTGCTAGAACCTTCTGTCTAATTTCTCCTTGTGGAACACAAATCCTGCTACCATAATACAAAGCACCATCTGGATGAATACAGATATCAGTCCTCAATCCAGCCTCTACCTGAGCTCGGAATTTCTGCAATCTGGGATCTTCCTTTTGAGCTTCCTGATCTTATCTATCAATGTTGACTGAATCTGCAAAGTCATGAACTGTCCTGCCTTATCACCTCCTTGTACCAACATCAAGTCCAATCTGATGATGTCTTGAATCAACTCCTTCTGCTGAGTAAGCTGGACAAGCACTCTATTCTCTGGCATCCTGCTCAGTGCATCTGGTACGGTATTGACCTTGCCCGGATGATATTGCAAGTCAATATCATAGTCCGCCATCAATTCAAGCCACCTCCTCTGCCTCATGTTCAACTCTTTCTGTGAGAAAATATACTTGAGGCTCTTGTGATCCGTGTAGATCAACACTTTATCTCCCAGAAGATAATGCCTCCAGATCTTCAAGGCAAATATAACAGCTGCTAGCTCCAAGTCATGAGTTGGGTAATTCCGCTCATGGGTCTTCAGTTGCCTGGATGCATAAGCTATGACATGATCATGTTGCATAAGTACACACCCCAGGCCTTTTCCGGATGCATCACTGAATATGACCATCCCTCCTCTTTCTGAGGGAGTCTTCAAGATTGGAGCTGAAATGAGTCTCTGCTTCAATTGCTCAAAAGCTGCAGTACATTCTTCCGTCCATGTGTACCTTTCTCCTTTCCGAGTGAGCTGGGTTAACGGAGCTGCAATCCTAGAGAAATCTTGGATAAAGCGTCGGTAATATCCGGCTAGTCCCAGAAAACTCTTAATCTCAGTCACCGTCCTCGGAATTGCCAGTCCTTCACTGCCTGGACTTTGCTGGGATCAACTGAAATTCCTTCCGCTGAAACAATGTGCCCAAGGAAGGCTATACTGTCCAACCAAAAGTCACACTTGCTCCTCTTAGCATGAAGCTGCTCCTGCTGGAGAGTCTGCAATACAATCCTCAAGTGTTCTGCATGCTCCCTGTTGCTCTTTGAATAGATTAAGATGTCATCTATAAAAACAACAACAAATTGATCCAAGTAAGGTGAGAACACTCTGTTCATCAAATCCATGAAAACTGCAGGGGCATTGGTGACTCCGAAAGGCATAACTAGAAATTCATAGTGGCCATAATGGGTCCTGAATGCAGTCTTCGGGATATCCTCTTTCTTCACCCTCAGCTGATGGTAACCCGATTGTAAATCCAATTTAGAGAATACACGGGCTCCATGAAGCTGATCAAACAGGTCATCAATCCTGGGTAAGGGATACTGTTCTTGATGGTAACTTTGTTCAATTCCCTATAATCAATACAAAGCCTCTTACCACCATCCTTCTTGTTTGCCAACAGTACTGGAGCTCCCCATGGTGAAGTACTTGGCCTAATCAATCCCCTGTCTGAATATTCTTGCAGCTGCTTCTTCAAAATCTCTAACTCCGTCGGTGCCATCCTGTACGGAGCCTTGGATATAGGAGCTGCTCCTGGAACTGTGTCAATGGAGAACTCGATCACCCTGTCAGGTGGCAGTCCTGAGATCTCAGCAAACACTCCTGGGAATTCATCCCACACCGTACCTTCTGCTTCTGAACCTCCGAAGTAGTCATCCGAGTCTTCCCCTTGGTAGACTTCACTTCTCCACTAAATTGGAACTCCGATTGATGAGGGATTCTGAAATTAATCTTCTTCTCCCTACAATCAATAACTGCATGGTACTGACTGAGCCAGGTCATGCCTAAGATTACGTCGTACCCTTTGGTGTCTAGCACGAGCATATCTATGGCCAAGGTCTTATCACAAAGTTCTACTGGACAATCAGTACAAACTCTAGAAGATACGACTACTCCATTCCCAGTACTAATATCCCATTTGTGGTCTAAAGATCTAACAGGTATAGAATGCAATGCCACAAAATGGTCTGAGATAAAACAATGGGAAGCACCGGAATCAAAGAGAGCGAGGACAGGTTTAGAATGAACTCTGATGGTACCTGTTATCACCTCCTCAGATGTCTCAGCCTCTGCTGCTGACAAATTATATGCTTGCCCCCTTCCACGCCCTGCTGCAGTCCTAGCTCCTCTCTGAACTGGGCGAATAGCTTGCTGTGAAGGAGGGGAGGAGCTCTCCTCATCACTGGTCCCTGGTTTCTCTGTCCATATGGTCCCTGAAGTGCTGGTAGAGCTTGATTGGTAATCCCCATTCTCCTGTGTGGACAGGCTTCAATGGAATGGTCTCGGGAACCACACACCAAGCATAATCCATTTGCCCTTCGGCAATTCTGCTGAGAATGACCCGGTTTCTGGCAAAAGTTGCAGATAGGACCTGATTGAGCCATCTGGTAAGGAGCTGGTCTGAATGGTTGCTGGCCTGAACCTTAGCTGCTCTGTATGGGCCTCCTCTTTCCATTGGTGGAAACGGCCTCTTCATGGCCTGATTCCTCATCTGGTTCACTTGCTTCTTCTCTAGCCCACGCTCCACTTCCCGAGCTATGGTAAGGACTTCTGAATAGGTCTTCAGCTGCTGGGGCATCAAGAAAACTTGGATGTCCATCTGCAATCCCTGCTGGAATCTGCTTGCCCGCTTCTCCTCATCCCTACCATGTACGGAGCAAAGCGGCTAAGCCTGAGAAACTCTGCTGCATACTCATCCACTGACTTGTTCCATTGCTGCAATCTGATGAACTGCTCCTCCATGTCTTTCTGAGCAGTAGCAGGGAAGAATCTGCTGTAGAAACTCTTGGAGAACGTGTCCCAGGTGACAGGCTTCTCCAGTCTGGCCTCCTCAGCTAGCCACCAAGTCCTAGCTATATCTTTTAACTGAATCTTGGCGACCTCAACTTGGTTCTCCTTGGTACTCTGGCTGCATTCAGCAGATCTGATGTATCCGTCAGCCATTGCTCGGCATCCAGGGGTTTCTCTTCACCCCGTGAATATGCCGGTTGTAGCCGTCTGAAATCTGAAATATTCCCCGGCCTCTGTTCCTTAGGGGCTGCCAACTCCTGCCGAAGAAGTTCGGTCTGTTGCTGCTGGTTCTCCATCATAGTCTGAATGACCTTCAGAATATCGACATTCTCTCCCGCGGGTCCATTTGATGTTTGTCCAGAGTTGCTACGACCCGACCTTCTCTCCATACCGAATTGGATAAGATAACTGGAATTTGGAAACAATTGGAAGGAGTTTAGGACACAAGGAAAGGAATCAAGAAGGGATCAAGAAGGACTAGATAAACTTTGTACATTGTAGTTGGCAATAGCAAATTTCATTAATTTGCTACTTGATTGTACTATAGGTGTGAGAGCCTAGGCTCTGATACCAACCTGTAACGCCCGATCTCACGGATACGGAGACGTCACTGCGACGTATATACGTAGGTCAGAAAGTGCCCCACGTATATACGCTAAGCAATAAGTACAACAAGAATCAGAGTACACGACAAAGCGTGGTATCCATATATGCCAACATCAAGTACAAGTACAAGTCATCACAGAATATGATAAAATATTACACATTTCATGTTTCTTTTATCACAAACCAAGTCCAAAAGCAAAAGATACAATATAAACACAAAATGCTCACGAGTAGGATGAAGATCCCGTGAGTCAAAAGGAGAGATCTGGCACAAATAACAGGAACTAATCTGCCTGCTCACTAAAGAAAGCTTGATCCTCTGTGGATGGCTCCACTTCGTTCCAAGCTTCGGGATCTGAATATGCAAATCCAAGGAGTCAAGACATGTTAACAATAAACAACTATAGCCAAGTGGCTAAGAGACATGGATAAGGAAGTTGGAACAGTACAAGGAATATAAATTGACAAGTAATGGACAGCATGAGGAGATACAGTCATAATGCAATAGATCTACAGTTAACGTCTTATTATTATTACTTGTCTTACTGTGATATCTAGCTATGTGACCCAGCGTCCCAGAGCACATAGATCCATATCCTAGAAAAGCAAGGTTGTTATTGGAAACCAGCGGTTTATCGACGAACTATGTTTACAGTGGGTCCCGTGCATGCCCGGGACCACGGTCCAGGGTGTTCCGTTGCTTGGTAACGGAACCAGCCGCAAGGCCTAACAGGAGGGACTTATGTATGCCCTTTGTCATGATAGTATTCAGGAAGAGGGAGCAAGCACTCCCCTCGGTCCCCTGGTGGCCCACAGGTCAGACCGAACATGAGTTGCACAACATTCCTAAACCACTGTAAACACGAACACATATCGATATCCGCATGTTTTCCCCCGACCCAGTATAAGTTGTCCATTTTATACAAAAGTCAAGGGTATCATGCTTGGTTCAAGTGATGGCATGATAAGTGGCGATATCCATTTATTGACAAGTTATGGAATGAGACTACACAATAATAAGTCATGAAGTGGAAATATATAATAACAAGTCACGGTGTAATATGAAGTAAGATCCATCAAGTGACATGTCACGAGGTATCAGTCATGAAGCAACAATAATACATAGCACATGAACAAATGATAAGATCCAAATTCAGAAAAGAAATCAACTAAGACAAACAGCCTAAATTAGTCGACTAGGTGGAAGGGTTAGTCGACTAATAAGGTCTCTAGTCGACTAACAGCCTGAATTAGTCGACTGGAACTGGGTTCCAGAGAGTTGAGATTCTGTTTCAGGGAAAGTTAGTCGACTAGGGAAAAAGGGTAGTTGACTAACAGTGACTACAAGTCGACTAACAGATACTTAAGTCGACTAAATCTGGGATACAGAGAGTTGATGTTGTATTTCAGGAAAAAGTAGTCGACTAGGGAGGAAGGGTTAGTCGACTAATAATGGTTCTAGTCGACTAACAGACTGGATTAGTCGACTAAAACTGTGTTCCAGAAAAGGTTACGTTTCAAAAATAGATGGGTTAGTCGACTAATTCCTAGGTCAAGTCGACTAATACTGGGGAAACAGAATGCAGAAACAGAATTTCTGATGGTTGTGTTTGATGTCTAAAAATATGATTTTGAAGATGTAAATATACAAGATATGAGAACACGAGTATACTAGGAATTAGACAAGTCTTGGTGAGTAAAAATACTCACCTTGAACGGTTAAATCGAGGCTTTACGAGTTCCGAAAGGATCGTAGTCGACGATATCACCAACTTGATCTTGGCGATTGTAGCGGACGATCCCAATCCAAAGAAGTGGTGGTTGCTTGAGATGGAGAAGATGACCTAGGTGTTTTGGAGTTAGGGTTTGAGTTGAGGTTGAGGTGGAGGAGGAGATGGTGAAGGCTAATTCTTTGTTGAAGTGAAGAAAAGAGTAATAGAAATGTAAAGGAAAGTTTATATAGGATTGTGATTTTGTAAAGAGGGTGCAAATAAGGTAATTGAGAGGGTTTTGTGTAAATAGGGGAGGGGATGAGTGTCCCTCTTCTTGGCCACTTGGCGGCCATGGGAGAGAGAGAGAGAGAGACATTAATTGAGGAAGTAGGTGGGAGTGAGTGGAGGTTGTAATTTGGGGAAAATTTGGAATTTTGGAAAATGGAAAAGCTTGTGTTGTGGAGGAAGGAAGGAAATTAAGAAAAAGAAAAAAGAAAAGGAAATTATAAATGAAAATATTTTCTCTTGGATTTAAAAATGAAAAGACAAATTCCCGGGTTTAAGTCGAGGATGCGGAAAACGTTTCGGAAAATACCGAAATCGTCCGAAATTCAAGTATCTCGGAACGACTCGTAAATTTTACCAAAAATCAAGAATAATATTTAAGACTCATGGTGAAATTCGTTTGAAGAAATAATTTATAGTTTTAAAACTAAAAATCTCGGAATCAGTTATCTACCGACTCCGTTGGAATTTTCATAAATTCATAAAATTCTCAGAAAAAGTATTTAGATAGAAAATATGATTCCAAGAAATAAAGTCTAAAGGACCTTCTAGAAATTCCTAACTGTTTGTGAATTAAAAACGAGAATCGATCAGCGGCACTGGTCGACACCGGTTTTGAAAATATTTAATTAAATTCAGGAAAATTTCAGAAAATCATAGAAAATCCAAAGCATTAGAAAAATAATTTGAAATTGAAATCGGTCAAGTACAGGAAGTAAATCGAAAAATACGATCGGAAAACTGAATACGCAACTAAGTACGTATTCGGGAACGGGGTATTACAATCCACCCACCTTACAAAAATTCGTCCTCGAAATTTCAGAAAGTGGAAGGTAACAGGAAAGAAAGATAACAGGAAGGAAGGATAAGAGGGAAGAATTTTACCAGTTAGGAAGTGAAAAGTTGAGGATAACGCTCTCGGATAACGTCCTCTCGTTCCCATGTGGCCTCTCCTGGCGCATGTCTGTTCCAAGACACCAACACCAATGGTATTGCCTTGTTCTTCAGTGTCTTGACACTTCTATCCAGTATGGCCATCGGCTGCTCCTGATATGACAAATCCGGTTGTAGTTCCAGTTCGGAGTGATCCAGGATATGACTATCATCCCTGACATACTTCCGCAACTGTGACACGTGGAAAACATTGTGAACTCCATCCAAAGATGGCGGTAACGCCAATCTATAAGACACATCTCCCACTCGGTCCAAAATCTCGAATGGGCCGATATATCTCGGACTAAGCTTTCCACGAACACCGAACCGGATTACTCCTCTGGTGGGTGATATCTTCAAAAACACATGATCTCCTGCCTGGAATTCCAATGGTCTTCTCTGTGTGTCAGCCCAACTCTTCTGCCGACTCTGTGCTGCTCTGAGATGGTCTGATGATGATCCTGACTTTCTCTGTTGTCTGAATCAGGATTTCTGGCCCAAAAGTGTCCTCTCACCGACTTCATCCCAACAGATCGGTGATCTACACTTTCTTCCATACAATGCTTCAAAGGGTGCCATCTTGATACTTGCCTGGTAGCTGTTATTATAAGAAAATTCCGCCAAGTGAAGATGATCTTCCCATGATCCCTTGAACTCAATCATGCAAGCCCTTAGCATATCTTCAAGAATCTGGATGGTCCTCTGATTGTCCGTCTGTCTGAGGATGATATGAAGTACTGAACTTTAGACGAGTTCCCAGACTCTCTTGGAGACTTTCCCAGAAATGAGATCTGAATCTGGTGTCTCTGTCTGAAACAATACTAACTGGAACTCCATGTAGACGAACTATCTCCTTCATGTACTTGTCTGCCAAACTTCTGTTGACGACCCACCCTGAATGGTATGAAGTGGGCTGACTTGGTGAGGCGATCAATGATTACCCACACGGCATTATTACCCTTGGGACTTCGAGGTAATGCCGTAACAAAATCCATAGTGATGTGCTCCCACTCCATTCGGGTATCGGCAAAGGTTGAAGAAGTCCAGCTGATCTCTGATGCTCTATCTTTATCTGCTGGCACACCAAGCACTTGGCTACAAACTGAGCTATCTCCCTTTTCATAGCATTCCACCAAAACTGCTTCTTCAAGTCCTGATACATCTTGGTTCCCCCTGGGTGTATAGAATAAGCTGAACTGTGTGCCTCTGCTAGAACCTTCTGTCTAATTTCTCCTTGTGGAACACAAATCCTGCTACCATAATACAAAGCACCATCTGGATGAATACAGATATCAGTCCTCATCCAGCCTCTACCTGAGCTCGGAATTTCTGCAATCTGGGATCTTCCTTTTGAGCTTCCTTGATCTTATCTATCAATGTTGACTGAATCTGCAAAGTCATGAACTGTCCTGCCTTATCACCTCCTTGTACCAACATCAAGTCCAATCTGATGATGTCTTGAATCAACTCCTTCTGCTGAGTAAGCTGGACAAGCACTCTATTCTCTGGCATCCTGCTCAGTGCATCTGGTACGGTATTGACCTTGCCCGGATGATATTGCAAGTCAATATCATAGTCCGCCATCAATTCAAGCCACCTCCTCTGCCTCATGTTCAACTCTTTCTGTGAGAAAATATACTTGAGGCTCTTGTGATCCGTGTAGATCAACACTTTATCTCCCAGAAGATAATGCCTCCAGATCTTCAAGGCAAATATAACAGCTGCTAGCTCCAAGTCATGAGTTGGGTAATTCCGCTCATGGGTCTTCAGTTGCCTGGATGCATAAGCTATGACATGATCATGTGTTGCATAAGTACACACCCCAGGCCTTTTCCTGATGCATCACTGAATATGACCATCCCTCCTCTTTCTGAGGGAGTCTTCAAGATTGGAGCTGAAATGAGTCTCTGCTTCAATTGCTCAAAAGCTGCAGTACATTCTTCCGTCCATGTGTACCTTTCTCCTTTCCGAGTGAGCTGGGTTAACGGAGCTGCAATCCTAGAGAAATCTGGACAAAGCGTCGGTAATATCCGGCTAGTCCCAGAAAACTCTTAATCTCAGTCACCGTCCTCGGAATTGGCCAGTCCTTCACTGCCTGGACTTTGCTGGGATCAACTGAAATTCCTTCCGCTGAAACAATGTGCCCAAGGAAGGCTATACTGTCCAACCAAAAGTCACACTTGCTCCTCTTAGCATGAAGCTGCTCCTGCTGGAGAGTCTGCAATACAATCCTCAAGTGTTCTGCATGCTCCCTGTTGCTCTTTGAATAGATTAAGATGTCATCTATAAAAACAACAACAAATTGATCCAAGTAGGTGAGAACACTCTGTTCATCAAATCCATGAAAACTGCAGGGGCATTGGTGACTCCGAAAGGCATAACTAGAAATTCATAGTGGCCATAACGGGTCCTGAATGCAGTCTTCGGGATATCCTCTTTCTTCACCCTCAGCTGATGGTAACCCGATTGTAAATCCAATTTAGAGAATACACGGGCTCCATGAAGCTGATCAAACAGGTCATCAATCCTGGGTAAGGGATACTTGTTCTTGATGGTAACTTTGTTCAATTCCCTATAATCAATACAAAGCCTCTTACCACCATCCTTCTTGTTTGCCAACAGTACTGGAGCTCCCCATGGTGAAGTACTTGGCCTAATCAATCCCCTGTCTGAATATTCTTGCAGCTGCTTCTTCAAAATCTCTAACTCCGTCGGTGCCATCCTGTACGGAGCCTTGGATATAGGAGCTGCTCCTGGAACTGTGTCAATGGAGAACTCGATCACCCTGTCAGGTGGCAGTCCTGAGATCTCAGCAAACACTCCTGGGAATTCATCCCACACCGGTACCTTCTGCTTCTGAACCTCCGAAGTAGTCATCCGAGTCTTCCCTTGGTAGACTTCACTTCTCCACTAAATTGGAACTCCGATTGATGAGGGATTCTGAAATTAATCTTCTTCTCCCTACAATCAATAACTGCATGGTACTGACTGAGCCAGGTCATGCCTAAGATTACGTCGTACCCTTTGGTGTCTAGCACGAGCATATCTATGGCCAAGGTCTTATCACAAAGTTCTACTAGACAATCAGTACAAACTCTAGAAGATACGACTACTCCATTCCCAGTACTAATATCCCATTTGTGGTCTAAAGATCTAACAGGTATAGAATGCAATGCCACAAAATGGTCTGAGATAAAACAATGGGAAGCACCGAATCAAAGAGAGCGAGGACAGGTTTAGAATGAACTCTGATGGTACCTGTTATCACCTCCTCAGATGTCTCAGCCTCTGCTGCTGACAAATTATATGCTTGCCCCTTCTACGCCCTGCTGCAGTCCTAGCTCCTCTCTGAACTGGGCGAATAGCTTGCTGTGAAGGAGGGGGGGAGCTCTCCTCATCACTGGTCCCTGGTTTCTCTGTCCATATGGTCCCTGAAGTGCTGGTAGAGCTTGATTGGTAATCCCCATTCTCCTGTGTGGACAGGCTTCAATGGAATGGTCTCGGGAACCACACACAAGCATAATCCATTTGCCCTTCGGCAATTCTGCTGAGAATGACCGGTTTCTGGCAAAAGTTGCAGATAGGACCTGATTGAGCCATCTGGTAAGGAGCTGGTCTGAATGGTTGCCTGGCCTGAACCTTAGCTGCTCTGTATGGGCCTCCTCTTCCCATTGGTGGAAACGGCCTCTTCATGGCCTGATTCCTCATCTGGTTCACTTGTTCTTCTCTAGCCACGCTCCACTTCCCGAGCTATGGTAAGGACTTCTGAATAGGTCTTCAGCTGCTGGGGCATCAAGAAAACTTGGATGTCCATCTGCAATCCCTGCTGGAATCTGCTTGCCCGCTTCTCCTCATCCGCTACCATGTACGGAGCAAAGCGGCTAAGCCTGAGAAACTCTGCTGCATACTCATCCACTGACTTGTTCCATTGCTGCAATCTGATGAACTGCTCCTCCATGTCTTTCTGAGCAGTAGCAGGGAAGAATCTGCTGTAGAAACTCTTGGAGAACGTGTCCCAGGTGACAGGCTTCTCCAGTCTGGCCTCCTCAGCTAGCCACCAAGTCCTAGCTATATCTTTTAACTGAATCTTGGCGACCTCAATGGTTCTCTTTTGGTACTCTGGCTGCATTCAGCAGATCTGATGTATCCGTCAGCCATTGCTCGGCATCCAGGGGTTTCTCTTCACCCGTGAATATGGCCGGTTGTAGCCGTCTGAAATCTGAAATATTCCCCGGCCTCTGTTCCTTAGGGGCTGCCAACTCCTGCCGAAGAAGTTCGGTCTGTTGCTGCTGGTTCTCCATCATAGTCTGAATGACCTTCAGAATATCGACATTTCTCCCCGCGGGTCCATTTGATGTTTGTCCAGAGTTGCTACGACCCGACCTTCTCTCCATACCGAATTGGGATAAGATAACTGGAATTTGGAAACAATTGGAAGGAGTTTAGGACACAAGGAAAGGAATTAGAAGGGATCAAGAAGGACTAGATAACTTTGTACATTGTAGTTGGCAATAGCAAATTTCATAATTTGCTACTTGATTGTACTATAGGTGTGAGAGCCTAGGCTCTGATACCAACCTGTAACGCCCCGATCTCACGGATACGGAGACGTCACTGCGACGTATATACGTAGGTCAGAAAGTGCCCCCACGTATATACGCTAAGCAATAAGTACAACAAGAATCAGAGTACACGACAAAGCGTGGTATCCATATATGTGCCAACATCAAGTACAAGTACAAGTCATCACAGAATATGATAAAATATTACACATTTCATGTTTCTTTTATCACAACCAAGTCCAAAAGCAAAAGATACAATATAAACACAAAATGCTCACGAGTAGGATGAAGATCCCGTGAGTCAAAAGGAGAGATCTGGCACAAATAACAGGAACTAATCTGCCTGCTCACTAAAGAAGCTTGATCCTCTGTGGATGGCTCCACTTCGTTCCAAGCTTCGGGATCTGAATATGCAAATCCAAGGGAGTCAAGACATGTTAACAATAAACAACTATAGCCAAGTGGCTAAGAGACATGGATAAGGAAGTTGGAACAGTACAGGAATATAAATTGACAAGTAATGGACAGCATGAGGAGATACAGTCATAATGCAATAGATCTACAGTTAACGTCTTATTATTATTACTTGTCTTACTGTGATATCTAGCTATGTGACCCAGCGTCCCAGAGCACATAGATCCATATCCTAGAAAAGCAAGGTTGTTATTGGAAACCAGCGGTTTATCGACGAACTATGTTTACAGTGGGTCCCGTGCATGCCCGGGACCACGGTCCAGGGTGTTCCGTTGCTTGGTAACGGAACCAGCCGCAAGGCCTAACAGGAGGGACTTATGTATGCCCTTTGTCATGATAGTATTCAGGAAGAGGGAGCAAGCACTCCCCTCGGTCCCCTGGTGGCCCACAGGTCAGACCGGAACATGAGTTGCAAACATTCCTAAAACCACTGTAAACACGAACACATATCGATATCCGCATGTTTCCCCCGACCCAATATAAGTTGGTCCATTTTATACAAAAGTCAAGGGTATCATGCTTGGTTCAAGTGATGGCATGATAAGTGGCGATATCCATTTATTGACAAGTTATGGAATGAGACTACACAATAATAAGTCATGAAGTGGAAATATATAATAACAAGTCACGGTGTAATATGAAGTAAGATCCATCAAGTGACATGTCACGAGGTATCAGTCATGAAGCACAAGTAACAATAATACATAGCACATGAACAAATGATAAGATCCAAATTCAGAAAAGAAAATCAACTAAGACAAACAGCCTAAATTAGTCGACTAGGTGGAAGGGTTAGTCGACTAATAAGGGTCTCTAGTCGACTAACAGCCTGAATTAGTCGACTGGAACTGGGTTCCAGAGAGTTGAGATTCTGTTTCAGGGAAAGTTAGTCGACTAGGGAAAAAGGGTAGTCGACTAACAGTGACTACAAGTCGACTAACAGATACTTAAGTCGACTAAATCTGGGATACAGAGAGTTGATGTTGTATTTCAGGAAAAAGTAGTCGACTAGGGAGGAAGGGTTAGTCGACTAATAATGGTTTCTAGTCGACTAACAGACTGATTAGTCGACTAAAACTGTGTTCCAGAAAAGGTTACGTTTCAAAAATAGATGGGTTAGTCGACTAATTCCTAGGTCAAGTCGACTAATACTGGGGAACAGAATGCAGAACAGAATTTCTGATGGTTGTGTTTGATGTCTAAAAATATGATTTTGAAGATGTAAATATACAAGATATGAGAACACGAGTATACTAGGAATTAGACAAGTCTTGGTGAGTAAAAATACTCACCTTGAACGGTTAAATCGAGGCTTTACGAGTTCCGAAAAGATCGTAGTCGACGATATCACCAACTTGATCCTTGGCGATGTAGCGGACGATCCCAATCCAAAGAAGTGGTGGTTGCTTGAGATGGAGAAGATGACCTAGGTGTTTTGGAGTTAGGGTTTGAGTGAGGTTGAGGTGGAGGAGGAGATGGTGAAGGCTAATTCTTTGTTGAAGTGAAGAAAAGAGTAATAGAAATGTAAAGGAAAGTTTATATAGGATTGTGATTTTGTAAAGGGGGTGCAAATAAGGTAATGGAGAGGGGGTTTTGTGTAAATAGGGGAGGGGATGAGTGTCCCTCTTCTTGGCCACTTGGCCGGCCGGGGAGAGAGAGAGAGAGAGACATTAATTGAGGAAGTAGGTGGGAGTGAGTGGAGGTTGTTAAATTTTGGGAAAATTTGGAATTTTGGAAAATGGAAAAGCTTGTGGTTGTGGAGGAAGAAGGAAATTAAGAAAAAGGAAAAAAGGAAAGGAAATTATAAATGAAAATATTTTCTCTTGGATTTAAAAATGAAAAGACAAATTCCCGGGTTTAAGTCG
Organism: Agave tequilana; assembly: GCA_038442645.1. Lineage (NCBI taxonomy): Eukaryota > Viridiplantae > Streptophyta > Magnoliopsida > Asparagales > Asparagaceae > Agave > Agave tequilana. The sequence goes on along the minus strand of JAVJIF010030490.1, from coordinate 465,435 downwards.
AGGATGCGGAAAACGTTTCGAAAATACCGAAATCGTCCGAAATTCAAGTATCTCGGAACGACTCGTAAATTTTACCAAAAATCAAGAATAATATTTTAAGACTCATGGTAAATTCGTTTGAAGAAATAATTTCTAGTTTTAAAACTAAAAATCCCGGAATCAGTTATCTACCGACTCCGTTGGAATTTTCATAAATTCATAAAATTCTCAGAAAAAGTATTTAGATAGAAAATATGATTCCAAGAAATAAAGTCTAAAGGACCTTCTAGAAATTCCTAACTGTTTGTGAATTAAAAATCGAGAATCGATCAGCGGCAATGGTCGACACCGGTTTTGAAAATATTTAATTAAATTCAGGAAAATTTCAGAAAATCATAGAAAATATATATATTGGAAAATGATTTTTAAAACTGAAATCGGTCAAATACAGGAAGTAAATCGAAAAATACGATCGAAAAAACTGAATACGCAACTAAGTACGTATTCCGGGAACGGGTATTACATAGGTCCAGGATCCTTAGATAGCTTGGATTGATTTTTCTTTTATGTTGTTATTTTTCCTTTCTTTTTCGCTGGTGTGATCGGTGCACGTTGTTTGTGATTGTATATACTAGAGTGGTTTCGTAATCCAAATTCTTTCTACACTTACACATCCACTTGACATTATGGCAAACAACGTCTCACTTCAAGATCGATTCTATCCGATTCGCACCTCCCTCCATCGTGCATTCTTCTCCCCGAGCCTAATGGAAATCACTTCGAGCTGAAACCTCAATTCATTAGTACACTTCTCCGATTCCATGGTCTAGAGTCTGAGGATGCGTACCTCTTTATTCGCGAGTTTGAAGAGGTATGCCAAATGATGAGAATTTCCCAACTGACCGAGGATGCTGTTAGGTTACGGTTCATACCGTTTGCACTTAAGGATTTAGCTAAGAAGTGGCTTTACAATCTTCCCGTCAGTCCATATCTTCGTGGGAGGATTTTGTAAAAGTCTTTCTTAAGAAATTCTTCCTATCCACAAAAAAGCCCTCATGCGCAAGAATATCATGCGATTTCAAGCAGGAACCAAATGAACCTTTCTGGAAATATCTGGAGCGTTTCAAAGACCCTCTAGCCCTGTGTCCCCATCACGGATAGAGAAATGGTGTCTATGCCAGATTATCTATGACGGTTTAGATTACCAAACGAAAACCCTCTTGGAATCCATGTGCCAAGGAGAATTCTTGAAGAAAGATGAACATCAGGGGTGGGATCTCTTTGAAACCCTAGCTGAGAAAACCATTCAGTGGGAGTCATGCCTGATAAACCGACTCCCACCACTTCCAGAACTGGTACACACTCCATAGAATCCTTTCTAGCTGCAGATGCCAAGATCACACCAATTAATGAAGAGGATAGAACTGCTTGAGTCTAGGGGAAATTCTGTTATAAATCAGGTCAACCCATTGCCTGTAATTCAACCAGGTTGCACCAACTGTCATGACCTTAGCCATGTCTTTGAGGAGTGTCCTTTGTATCAGCCCCAATCATATCGGAGAACCTGAATGCAGCATTTACCAGACCCCCATACTCCAACACTTACAATTCTGGATGGCAGAACCATCCAAATCTTTCATGGAGTCAGTCTGGTCCTGAGCATTATAGACCACCACTTCCATATCCATATAATGCTCAGTCTCACACATCCAGTTTCAATCAAGATTCACTGTATGTTCATCCATCTCAAAGTCCACCACAGTCACAAACTATATCAGTACCCACCATTCTACCAATCACAATTCCAGTCTCCATACTATCAACATCCACCCCAGAATGATTCAGAAATATCAGAGTTGAAAAAAATGCTAGAAACCTTTACAAAGAACCAGGAGCAGAGTTGAATAAAGTTAAGGTCCAAATGAGCAATTGGCTGAGAGACAAAAATGGAATGTTCCCAAGCCAGCCATTGCCAAATCCCAAACATCACTTCCCTTTGCATAAAGTGGAAGATTCAGGACCCAGTCAATGTCATGCTATTCATACCCTGAGATCTGGAAAACAAATAGACAATAAGGTTTTTAGTCCACCATCTCATCCAGTACCAAAGCCAACACCTCAAAACTCAATGCAACCAACTTCTGACAACCCATCCTCTAGTTCAGAGCCATCCACTTCAAAAGCCAAGGGTAAAGAAAAGGTAGATGAGCAACCTTATATGCCTAGAGTACCATTTCCAAACAGGCTTAAGAATCCCAAGACAAATGCTCACATGGAGAAGATAAAAGAAATGTTCAATAAGGTCCAAATCAATGTCCCTCTTCTTGATGCCATACAACAAGTGCCATCATATGCTAAATTCTTAAAGGAACTGTGCACCAAGAAGAGGAAAACACAAGTCCCTAAAAAAGTCTTCCTAGCATCATCCATCACTGAGTTGCTCACTGGTCCAATTCCTGTAAAATACAAAGACCCTGGGAGCCCCACCATTTCATGCATCATAGGACAGACTACCATAAATAGGGCACTTCTTAAATTGGGGGCCAGCATCAATCTCCTACCTTTTTCTGTACCAACAATTGGGGCTAGGTGATCTCTATCCTACCCAAATGACCATACAATTGGCTGACCGCGCTGTTACTAGACCCAAGGGGGAAATACATGATGTCCTTATCAAAGTTGGAGAATTCATTTATCCTGTTGACTTTGTAGTCCTTGAAACAAAACCTGTGTCAAATTCTAATCAAAGGGCTCAAACTCCAGTCATTTTGGGACGACCATTCCTGGCTACTGCAAATGCCATCATTAATTGCCGGAATGGATCAATGAGGTTGACTTTTGGTAATATGACACATGAACACAATGTCTTCCACACACAGCCTCACAAAGCAAAAGATCAAACATTTGAGGTTAGCTTCATTAGTAACAATTGTGAGGAAGAAGGTGAAGATCCAAAGATGAGTCACAATCTTGTGATTCTCTTATCGAGTACCCTTTCATAAGGGGAAAGTTGATTTGGACATCTTTACTTTCAATAAGCCAACTGTGATTGTATCCAAACCTCCAATTGATATATCCTTTGAAGAATGTTGCTGATGAGATCATGTGTCTAGATGAGTCCACTCGGGGTCCGTTAACTGATTGCATACTACCGGATGTTGACTTGAGTTTTGAAGAATTATATGGAGAGGAGTTAAAATTTCTAGATATTGGAAGTGATGAGATTCAAAGTGGAGAGTGGTGAAAAGGAATTTTTTAGTGAACAATGTGGTGGAATGAGGGTGAATGATACTAATAAAAAATTGAATCTGGAAATACCTAGGGCTAACAAAATTCATACCGTTTCCCAACTGAGCTCACGAAAGCAGACGCACTGGAACGATGGGAAACGGGCCAGAGGAAAACGACCAAAAGCCTAGGTAATGGTTACACTTGTATATACTCTTTGTAAATAATTTTTTTGCACCTTTTTGTAAATAAAAGTTTCTTTCCCTCTCTATTTGTTTCATGCATACATATATCATGATGCATTGAGGACAATGCATGAAATAAGTGTGGGGGAGGGTTTACTAACATAGAGTTTTTAGATTTCTTTCTTTTACATTTCTTTTACAAAAATATAAATAAAAATAAAATAAATAAAAATAAAAATTTTTTGAAATAAGAGACAAAGTTTAGATCTATTTTTAAGAAAATTAAGATGTATCTTAGAAATTAAGAAAGCCTTAATTATGACATCTTAAACCTAGTTGAAATAATAGATCTTGTTTAAATTATAGGATAAGTAAGAAAAATTGGTGAGATATTTTTATCTTGAAATTTTTGCCTTAGATTTTATGCACTTTACAATTACACATTTCTTGGGATGGAAACAAAGACCAAAAATGCCATAAAAATAAAAAAAAAGAAAAAAATAATATAAATAAAACATCACCTATTAAGCTGGAGAATTGTGCCTCAAGAAGCATGGTTACTCACGCCTAACGGTGATCTCACTTATTAAGCTGGATAATTGTGCCTCAAGAAGCATGATTATTCACGCCTAACGGTGATTATAAATAATCCCCTTAGTTTTGTGGCCTTTTTCACTCGAGTCCTTTAACCCGAGGGATGTTTTCTCATCTGGTGCCCTATAACCATCTGGTTTGGGAGTCATCGGTTATAGGCTCGCTACATGGGTGAACTAGAAAGCCTAAGAAAACTAAGGGAAGAAAAAGAAAAAGCAAAAAGAGAAAAAGAAAAATAAATAAATAAATAAATGGATTGATGGTTGGAGTTGAAATCCAGAAATTTTCACGAGCACGGTGTGCATACTATCTAGGTTTTATGAAAGATAAAATATTCAATCCAATTTGAATTCTTACCTTAATTGAAGATAAGATCTTGCATGGAGACTAAGTTTAAGGAAGAATGATTATAGGTGGACTTATGACCTTAGATCACTTATATTTTTGCAAAAATAGTTCGTAAACATGTCTCTCTTTCAAAATGCATTTTCAAAACATAACATTTGTCTTCTTTCTTTATGGATTTTGTGGGTGCAATCCGCTGAAAACCCTCAGGAGACAACACTCCTCCTCTAGGGTAACCTAGAGGTTTAACGGCTTGTTGCACACGCTCAGTGCAATCGCGTCACCTGCGAAAGTGGTGTAATAAAATTGATAGTTTGGATTTTCTTTTCCTTTTCTTTGTTTTGCTCGGGACGAGCAAAAGAATAAGTGTGGGGGTGTGATTGGTATCCAATGTTGCATATTTTACCACATAATTCCCATGCATTTAGTTAATAAATACATGTTTTTTACTCATCTTCTCTATATATTTGCAGGTACACACTCTAATGGAGAGAAAGCCAATAATCACTTTAATTAGCAATAATTAAAGTAATTAAATCAAAGATTAAGATAAGCCCCAAGATTTGAAATCAAGATCTAGAGAGATCCGCACGCCCAATGAAGAATCCAGAAGGCCACGTGGATAACAACTTCTCAACAAATCAGCAACAGAAATCTGTTGCTGAACTGAATCAGTTTTTGCCGCAAAAACAGAAAGATCCTTGAGGATCTGCGGCAGTTACAGGTTGTTAGGATCTCGGATTTTGCGCCAACAAACTAGCTTCTGGATCCTTCACCTGGGGCCTATAAATACTTCACCTGGACCTGCGAGCAAAGGGGGATGAGAGAAGAGAGAGAGATTAGTGTAAAGCTTTGTATTTTGTTAGTTTTTCTCTAGGATTTTTGTAGCTCTCTATGATCTTCTTCTCCCTAGAAATTCTGTAAAGAAAGAGTTGTAAGAGAGAGAAAGCTTGTGTACATCAAGGAGTGACACTTTGTGAAGCAAGGATTGATCCATTCTCTTCTCTCTATTCTTGCATTTTCTAGTTTACTTGCTTTCTTTACTTGTTGCTTTACTTTCTTGCACTTTTACTTCATGCTTTGTTTTGCTTTTGTAATGGCTAGTAGTAGCTAATTCTTTCTCCATGTACTAGCTAACCACTAGCCTTGCTATCTTCACTAACTCATGGGTGATGCTTTATTTCATCTTGCAAGTGTATGATCTTCTCTTCTCCGATGGGTTTTCTTTCATTACTTGGCAAGTATCTTGTTGTAACTCTCCATATGATTCATGTGTGCCTCATGTAGAGCCTTGTCTTTGAACAAGTGCCTTGATGGAACATGGAGATGGATCACCAATATGCTATTTGATGTACAACTTCTTTAAGTCCATTATTGAATGTTGTATGTTCTTCATTTGCATCCCTTGAGTGTAGCTCTTTTGATTCCAGTATTGAAAGTCTAACTTGTAGGCCTATGACATCTATGGAGGCTACAAGATAAGTCCAAGAATGAGCTCCCGTCATCCAAGTGGGAAGGTAATTAGACCAACACGCAAGATAAATCTATGCCGATGAATCAACATGAGGCACGCATTCACTATCACGGAGTTTAGTAAGTCTTTAGCAAGGTAGTAAGGTTAGCTAGTCATGGTTTTTTTTATTCTGTAACGCCCCGATCCCGGCGGATACGGAGACGTCACTGCAACGTATATACGCAAGTCAGAAGTACCTTCACGTATATACGCTAAGCATCAGTACAGGCAAGAATCAGAGTACGGAAGCAAGTGGTGCATTATACATTCCAACACATGAGTACAATTACAAAGTTATCACCAGAGGTGATTCAATATTACATGAATATTATATCACTGATATGCACGATTGCGGAAATACAAGGAAATGAACAAGGGTAAACAGTATAAAGCTCTGAACGGTCTGAAGAAGATCCACGCTACCGCTGCGCCTCTGATCAGCAACAGGGAGTATCCACATGCTCTAAGCTCCATGACCTGAACGTGAGGTCCAGGGGAGTCAGTGACACTCCCAGGCGAGTGGGATAGAAAGCCAAGTGGCGAAGCAAGGACGAGCACAAGTGTGCATATAACAAATGATACCAAGTAAGAAGTACTCAGGAGCAGGTAGGTTAGAACAGGTATAGCATAAAAATCATAAAACAGGAAATTGATTACAAGCAAAATTGATTGTATACGCTTAGGTCACGGCTCCATGAGACTAGTACATCGAAGGAATAATCCAAACAAGGAAACCCTCATCTATATACCTTTATCTCATATCATCGTAATCCAAGCACATACAATAAAGTAACAGGAATACATAACAGGTATACAGGAATAACATAACGGGAGTCATAACAGGAATCATAACAGGAGTAACAGGAATCATAACGGGCATCTAATATTATTATTACTCGTCTGACCCATATATCTAGGTATGTGTCTTGGTATATATCCCAACACACATACATCCATATATAAGCAAGCCGAGGGTTGTTACCGGAAGATGATGAAGAACTGATAGAGCTTCTTATAGTAGTTTCCATACACCTGGAACCAGCTTTTGGAGGCCCAAAGTCCCCCTCACTGTTATCACTAACAGTCATATTCTGTGGACCCCAAGTCTCACTAACCGTACCGCCAATATGTCATATTCCCATACTATAAGCAAGATATCATTCCGGCATCCATCACTTCCTCCCATCCCCATACAAGTTGCAGCTTATTAATATTATCAGATTACGGGAATGAACAGGATCATAACTGGAATCATAACAAGTGATCAGGTACTACATTCCCATTATCGTGATAATCAAGAAGTCAAGTGCATCATGCCTGGTGTTAAGAGATAGCATGATAAGATGATGATATTGGCAGGTGACAAGAGTTCAACGACCACGAAGGGTCGGCCACGCATGGTATAAAGCGGTAAAAGACATAGAACATGAAATAAAATACATGGAAACTAGAGCGAGAACACTCGCATAACCAATGAAATAGGAAAGCAAGAGGGTAGCGAGTGAGAACACTCACCTGATCGACGATAAAATAGGAAAGCAAGAGGAAAGCGAGAACACTCGCTGAAATAAGAAAGTCCAGAAGAAAGCGAGAACACTCGCATAATCAATAAAAATAGTAAGATAAGAGGACAGCGAGAACACTCGCCTGAATCACCAGAAAAGCCGAAAGGTCTGAAATCCATTGAAGCTCGGGACGCGCCATAATATATGATATGAATATGTAGAGAGAGAAAGTGAAGAGGTTTGATGGTGGTGGTAATTTTGGAGAAGGTAAAGGAAAGGTGGAAGCTTGGTGGAGTTTTGGAATTTGTGGTGGTTTGAATGGAGATGGAGGAGGAAGAAGATGAAGGTAAAGGGTTTGGAGAAATTGTAGGGGTTGTTGTGGTGGTGGAGATGAAGAGGAGTTGGTGGAGGTTTTGGCTTTGGTGAAGTGATGAAGAGATGAATGAAATGAAATGGAGAAGGAGAGGTATTTATAGAGTTTTGGATTTGTGAAGGTGATGCAAATAAATAAAAGAGAGGGGCTTATTTGCAAAATGGAAGGGGGTGAGGTGTTACTCTTGGCCAATCATGGGCTGCCATGGAGATGGGTGAGGTGGAGATATTTTGGTGGAGTGTTGGAGAAGCTTGGAGAAGCTTGTTGGAGAAGCTTGGAGAAGGAAGTAAAAGGAAGCTTCTGGTGGAAGCTAAAGGAAAGAAAGAAAATAGGAAAAGAAAATAAAAAGGGAAGATATTTTGGTGGAGTGTTGGAGAAGCTTGAGGTGGAAGAAAAAGGAAGCTTGGAGAAGAAAATGGAAGCTTGTAGAAGTTTGTAGAATATGGTGGAAGGAAAATGAAACTTGTGGTGGAAGGAAAAGGAAATAAAGAAAATTGGAAAAGGAAAAGAAAATGGAAAAGGAAAAGAAAATGGAAAAGTAAGATATTCTCTTGGAAGAGAAAATGAAAATAATGAAAGTGGCGGATTCCCGGGATTCAGTTGCGGATGCGGCAACAAACATTCGGAAAAATACCGGAATCGTCCGAAATTCAAGTATCTCGGGGAACGACCCGAAATAATAATAAAAAATCAAGAATATTAAACTAAGAATCACGGTGAAATCCGTTTTAAGAAATACTTTATAGTTTTAAAACTAAAAATCCCGGAATCAATCAAGATACCGACTCCGGTGGAATTTTCATAAATTCATAAAATCCACAGAAAAAGTATTTAGGTAAGAAAAGTAATTCTAAGAAATAATGTCTAAAGACTCTACTAGAAATTCCTACCGTGTGTGTAAACTAAAAATCCTGGAATCGGTCAGCGGCACCGGCCGACACCGGTTTTGAAGAATTCATTTTAATTCAGGAAAACTCTAGAAAATCATAGAAAATATATAATATTGGAAAATGATATTTAAAATTAAAATCGGTCAAATACAGGAAGTAAATCGAAAAATACGATCGAAAATCTGAATACGCAACTAAGTACGTATTCCGGGAGCGGGGTATTACAATCCACCCACCTTACAAAAAATTGCGTCCTCGCAATTTCGATAAGGGGTTAAATGAACACAAAGGGGACATGGACGGGAATAAAGGCTTCGAAAAACCAAAACAGGGGAAAGGATGGAAGAGATTAGAAATCAAAGGAAAGATGATCAAGAAAATAGATAACTCTGTACTTGTAGTTGGAATGTATAACCAAGACTCATGCATTCCAGTTGCAAATTTCTTTACCATTAATTTGCCATCTGGACGTACTGAGGAAGTAAGAGCCTAAGCTCTGATACCAACCTGTAACGCCCCGATCCCGGCGGATACGGAGACGTCACTGCAACGTATATACGCAAGTCAGAAGTACCTTCACGTATATACGCTAAGCATCAGTACAGGCAAGAATCAGAGTACGGAAGCAAGTGGTGCATTATACATTCCAACACATGAGTACAATTACAAAGTTATCACCAGAGGTGATTCAATATTACATGAATATTATATCACTGATATGCGCGATTGCGGAAATACAAGGAAATGAACAAGGGTAAACAGTATAAAGCTCTGAACGGTCTGAAGAAGATCCACGCTACGCTGCGCCTCTGATCAGCAACAGGGAGTATCCACATGCTCTAAGCTCCATGACCTGAACGTGAGGTCCAGGGGAGTCAGTGACACTCCCTAGGCGAGTGGGATAGAAAGCCAAGTGGCGAAGCAAAGGACGAGCACAAGTGTGCATATAACAAATGATACCAAGTAAGAAGTACTCAGGAGCAGGTAGGTTAGAAAGGTATAGCATAAAAAATCATAAAACAGGAAATTGATTACAAGCAAAATTGATTGTATACGCTTAGGTCACGGCTCCATGAGACTAGTACATCGAAGGAATAATCCAAACAAGGAAACCCTCATCTATATACCTTTATCTCATATCATCGTAATCCAAGCACATACAATAAAGTAACAGGAATACATAACAGGTATAACAGGAAAACATAACGGGAGTCATAACAGGAATCATAATAGGAGTAACAGGAATCATAACGGGCATCTAATATTATTATTACTCGTCTGACCCATATATCTAGGTATGTGTCTTGGTATATATCCCAACACACATACATCCATATATAAGCAAGCCGAGGGTTTACCGGAAGATGATGAAGAACTGATAGAGCTTCTTATAGTAGTTTCCATACACCTGGAACCAGCTTTTGGAGGCCAAAGTCCCCCTCACTGTTATCACTAACAGTCATATTCTGTGGACCCCAAGTCTCACTAACCGTACCGCCAATATGTCATATTCCCATACTATAAGCAGAGATATCATTCCGGCATCCATCACTTCCTCCCATTCCCCATACAAGTTGCAGCTTATTAATATTATCAGATTACGGGAATGAACAGGATCATAACTGGAATCATAAAAAGTGATCAGGTACTACATTCCCATTATCGTGATAATCAAGAAGTCAAGTGCATCATGTCTGGTGTTAAGAGATAGCATGATAAGATGATGATATTGGCAGGTGACAAGAGTTCAACGACCACGAAGGGTCGGCCACGCATGGTATAAAGCGGTAAAAAGACATAGAACATGAAATAAAATACATGGAAACTAGAGCGAGAACACTCGCATAACCAATGAAATAGGAAAGCAAGAGGGTAGCGAGTGAGAACACTCACCTGATCGACGATAAAATAGGAAAGCAAGAGGAAAGCGAGAACACTCGCTGAAATAAGAAAGTCCAGAAGAAAGCGAGAACACTCGCATAATCAATAAAATAGTAAGATAAGAGGACAGCGAGAACACTCGCCTGAATCACCAGAAAAGCCGAAAGGTCTGAAATCCATTGAAGCTCGGGACGCGCCATAATATATGATATGAATATGTAGAGAGAGAAATGAAGAGGTTTTGATGGTGGTGGTAATTTTGGAGAAGGTAAAGGAAAGGTGGAAGCTTTGGTGGAGTTTTGGAATTTGTGGTGGTTTGAATGGAGATGGAGGAGGAAGAAGATGAAGGTAAAGGGTTTGGAGAAATGTAGGGGTTGTTGTGGTGGTGGAGATGAAGAGGAGTTGGTGGAGGTTTTTGGCTTTGGTGAAGTGATGAAGAGATGAATGAAATGAAATGAAAGGAGAAGGAGAGGTATTTATAGAGTTTTGGATTTGTGAAGGTGATGCAAATAAATAAAAGAGAGGGGCTTATTTGCAAAATGGAAGGGGGTGAGGTGTTACTCTTGGCCAATCATGGGCTGCCATGGAGATGGGTGAGGTGGAGATATTTTGGTGGAGTGTTGGAGAAGCTTGGAGAAGCTTGTTGGAGAAGCTTGGAGAAGGAAGTAAAAGGAAGCTTCTGGTGGAAGCTAAAGGAAAGAAAGAAAATAGGAAAAGAAAATAAAAAGGGAAGATATTTTGGTGGAGTGTTGGAGAAGCTTGAGGTGGAAGAAAAAGGAAGCTTGGAGAAGAAAATGGAAGCTTGTAGAAGTTTGTAGAATATGGTGGAAGGAAAATGAAACTTGTGTGGAAGGAAAAGGAAATAAAGAAAATTGGAAAAGGAAAAGAAAATGGAAAAGGAAAAGAAAATGGAAAAGTAAGATATTCTCTTGGAAGAGAAAATGAAAATAATGAAAGTGGCGGATTCCCGGGATTCAGTTGCGGATGCGGCAAACATTCGGAAAAATACCGGAATCGTCCGAAATTCAAGTATCTCGGAACGACCCGAAATAATAATAAAAAATCAAGAATATTAAACTAAGAATCACGGTGAAATCCGTTTTAAGAAATACTTTATAGTTTTAAAACTAAAAATCCCGGAATCAATCAAGATACCGACTCCGGTGGAATTTTCATAAATTCATAAAATCCACAGAAAAAGTATTTAGGTAAGAAAAGTAATTCTAAGAAATAATGTCTAAAGACTCTACTAGAAATTCCTACCCGTGTGTAAACTAAAAATCCTGGAATCGGTCAGCGGCACCGGCCGACACCGGTTTGAAGAAATTCATTTTAATTCAGGAAAACTCTAGAAAATCATAGAAAATATATAATATTGGAAAATGATATTTAAAATTAAAATCGGTCAAATACAGAAAGTAAATCAAAAAATACGATCGAAAATCTGAATACGCAACTAAGTACGTATTCCGGAGCGGGGTATTACATATTCAAAGTCTTTTCAAAGTTTTCTTTTCTTTTTAGTGTGAATACCAAAGCAAACTCTTCTTGATTTCTTTTCACTTTCATCATGAACATATCCATCCATTCTTTATTTTTCTTTTTCATTTGATTCTTTATTCTTTTAAGCATAGAAGAATCTTCGTTTTACATCTTCACTTCGATCCGTAACGCTTCCATCGCTAGCTCTCCCTGAGAATCGACTCGGTATAGCTCTATGCTATAACGGAGATTGGAAAGGGTAAATCAATCTTTAAATACATTTGTGGAGTAATCAAAAGCACTTGAGGCTGTTTCTAAACCTTCTCATTTTACATAATATTTGTGCTAAAATTCCACACAACTCTTTCCCAATCAGCTGTGCAGCACATGGATACCTCCCGTCTTCGACGTTGCGAGGCTAGCCTCTTCAATCCCCTCCTATGGATTTGAGGGATTATTTAACGAAGAAAAGAAGTGCCAATCAGGTCACTTCGTCATGTTGCTGCCAACGGCTCATCCATATGCTCTCTGAGTGCCGTTGCGGATCAGGCGTACATCAGCAGTCTTTAGTCAGACAGCTGACCCTGATTCCCCCGTAGCTAAAAGAAGACGCTCCCACAGAAGGAGAACCTTCTCTGACGTTGAGTACCGGAGCTCACTGCGAATATGACAAGCAGGAGCAAGGGAAAACAACTTGCTGTCAGCTCAGATGAGTCCGAGTCTGACTCTGAACCGGAAGGGGTGTATCGACACACTCGCACCCGGACGGGGGCCATTCCCCCAATTGATTATAATGCCTTAGCCCATGGCATTAGAGTGAATGATTCTCACTCCGCCGTAGCGGAATCTAGGGCTTCGAACTCTTCCATCGAGAAGGAGACCTCCGCTTACATGACAGGCACTCCTGAGGAGACGGCTAGACGTTTAGAGCAGATCCAGAAGGCGCAAATGGATATGATTCTTTCTCAGTAAGAATCTATCAACTCCCTCAAGCAGGCAATTGTACAGCTGCTCGAAGACAGGAGAAAATCTCCTCCTAAAAAGTCAAAGGGCAAAAGGAGAGAGGGAGAAAGCTCATCTTCCGAACCTTCTGAGGAGGCGCGGCAATCTGCTGCGGATTCGCCCAAATCCTCGTCGCAAGTAAAGGGCGACCAAGACCAGGGAAAGGCTCATGCTAAGAGAATGAGTCAATTGGAGCGACGCCTCGAGGCCCTTGCCAATCGCAAAGACCTCCAAGAAGTAGGAGTGGTCCGGCCCTATCCGGCTGAGTGGGACTTAGTTCCATACCCTCCTAAGTTCAAGGCTCCAACCCTCCAAGCTTTCGACGGGAAGGGGTCACCCAACCAGCACATCTACTACTTCAAACCCCAAACCGGGAATGTAGTAGACAACGATGCTATCCTGGCGCGTCTGTTCATCGGCACCTGAAAGGGTTAGCCTTTGAATGGTTCATGAAGCTCCCAGAAGGTTCTATCAAGAACTGGGACGATCTGGAGAAGCTGTTCTTAACACGCTTCTTCGAAGATGACTCCGAAGTCACGATGCCCACCCTTTTGGCTACCAAACAGCGGAAAGGGGAGTCCGTCAAATCTTCGTGGAAAGATTTCGGAACATGGCACTCCGGTGTCCAAGCGGTATGACCCAGGCCACCCTGGTGGAAACATGCCGCCACAATCTCCAAACCTCACTCCTTGCTCAAATAGGAGTTGCTGAAAGCCGCACCTGGAAACAATTAGTCCAACAAGGTGAACAGGCTGAGGAGATCGTTGCCCGCGTCAGAGCGGAGGAAGGTAAGCCTAGGCCGGAAAGGTCGACAAGGCGTGCGCCAGACACATCCTCCAAACAAAGCGGAAGGATAATTAGGCAACGGAGACCAAATCTCCCGCCAAACCTCAATCAGGCAGGGCGAGTGGCTCTTCAAGTCAGCCTCGCGCCAACAAGCAATATTCCTTCAAGGAGGAACATGTCGATTCACTCTTTAAACTACTCAACAAGAGCAACCGACTGAAGCTCCCTGAAGCTAGGCGCCCCGAGGAAGTCGGCAAGACCGACAATCCCAACTACTGTCTATACCACAGAATGTTGGGACACCCTACCAAAAGCTGCTACGTCTTCAAGGAGTCCTTCAAGCTCTGATTGACGCGGAGGTGTTAAAGCTCCGACCAGAGCAGAAGAAGGTGACGGCTAATGTGACGCCAGCTCTCCAGTTCGGAAGACAACCCCCAACGCCTGCGGGGGTGATCCCTATTCCAAGAGGAGAACTGAGAATAGTCAACACAGACCCTCACCAGTAGCAAGAGAAAGGCTTGGTACCCGTTCCCACCCCTCAGGGAGAAATCATATGGGTCCACCCTGACCTTGTCGATGCACAGCAATGGACTACTGTAACCAACAGGAAATCTAAAGGCAAGGCAAAAAGCCTCATCTTGCAACGTGGTATGCGCCTCTTCCTGAGAAGCGGAGACGATATCCCTTCACTGACCGACTCAGAGGAGGAAACGATAGTCTTGGCCGCAGAGCCCAACCAACCAATGGCGGGAAACCCGTTCAGGACAGGCGTACTTGAAACAGTACGGCGAGACGGCAGTAGCCCCTCCACAACCAACTGCGGAGCCAGTCAGGCCCTCCACAAAGCCACCTGTGGAAAAGCAGAAGGAGACTCGATTTTCTCGAGCCCTTCAAAAGGGCATCGCGGAAGGATCTACGGCACCTTACCGCTTTGATGTCCTGGCTCAGTTGGCCAACATTCCGGCACGCATTACCTTGTATGAACTTCTAGACTATCAAAATCTACCAGGGAAGCTCTGCAAGAAGCTCTGGCAAATGCTGAGGTCTTTATAACCCAGGTGCCGAAGAAGGAAGATGTAGAGGATTGCCTCCACACCTCCCAGAATGCCCCCTGCATCACCTTCACGGCAGATGATATGCAGGTTAAAGGGAAGCATGATCGACCCTTATACTTCACAGGGTATATTGGATCGTCTGAGGTGAACCGCATCCAGGTAGATCCAGGGTCCGCGTTGAGCATCATGCCTCGCCGGGTCATGCAACATCTCGGCATTCCTACCCATCGTTTGAGCCCTACCTAGACAACTATCTATGGGTTCAATGCCAACCAGACCCGTCCGATGGAAAAAATCAAGCTCAGGTGTCAGATTGGAAGCCTCAAGTCAAATGAAAAGTTTCACCGACTCTTTGCTGTACCAAGATCCGGTGGAGACGGATGAAGCCCCGCAACCAGAGCAGCCAGACTCTGGTAATGAGGCTGACACTAAGCTTGAGAAAGAAGAGTGCCTGTGGGAGTTAGAACCACTTGTAACAGGCACTAATAAGCCCGATGTCGATAATACCACCGATGATGTAGGCGGTTGGTATATTAATGAAGATTTAGATTTTGCGTATTTTTCTGTGTGTGCTTCTGATTCAATACCGTCAGATACTAGCACTGATATAGATGACGATCCCTGGTCGGCAGTAGATGCTTTGACATCGTTGCATGTACCAGTGAAGTCGTCTTTCGAGACATACCAAGATAATGGTAATGCGCAAGAATCTATATTCATGGTTCCAGCCAGACGAAAAGGCCAAAAACCAATTCTTTTTGGGAGAATCTCGTCTGAGCCAATGCCCCGCGAAGACTCGAAAAGTGAGGAGGAATCCCCTCAGCTCAGTCATTATGAACCAAAAGCGCTCAAAATGATGAAGTGCATGGGGTACGATCTAACCAACAGACCCGGGTTGAACTTCGGCAAAGGAAGGAGAACGCTACTTCGATCCTTTGTGCCGAAAGGGAAGGCCCCCGATTATTATCATCGGACGCGCCGGGGGTTGGGCTACATATCAACTCCGGTCCCATCAGCCTCCGATCCTCAAGAATCGTCAAGCAACGATTACTCTTCAGACACATCATCTTGGGAGTCAGATGTCAGTGTCGGCAACATCTTAAGGAACTTTCAGTGAACATGGTTTCGACAAGCCACCTGGAAGATGAAAATGAAGAAATGATCCAATCTGATACAGACCCTTGGATCAAACATTTAAATGCTCTTTGGGATACCCACTTTGAAAGCGCGAGCCCACCCACAGAAGACAAGGTTGTTCAAGTCAATTTAGGAGATGAGGCCAATCCTAAGCCCATCTTCATAAGTGACGGCCTGTCACCTTCGGAGAAGAAGGATCTAATATCTCTTGTACAAGAGTATATAAACGTCTTCGCCTGGAATTATGAGGACATGCCAGGGCTTGATCCTCAAGTGGCCATGCACCGCCTCAACATCAATCCGGACGTAAAGCCTGTCAAACAACAGCAGCGACGGTTTCGCCCAGAAATAATGGAGGCAATTCAATCAGAAGTCAGAAAACTTATTGATTCTGGCTTCGTCAGGGAAGAACAACATCCCGACTGGGTAGCCAAAATCGTCCCCGTCTCCAAAAAGAACGGGAAGATCCGGATCTGCATCGATTTTCGTGATCTAAAACGAGGCTTGCCCCAAGGCGAATTCCCATTGCCAATCACAGATGTCATGATTGACAATACTTGTGGATTCGAATGAATGTCCTTCATGGACGGATTCTCAGGATACAATCAAATCAAAATGTATCCTGATGACGAAAAGCATACCTCCTTCAAAACACCTCTAGGGGTATATTGCTACACCGTCATGCCCTTCGGACTGAAAAATGCAGGGGCAACATACCAAAGGGCCATGAACGCCATTTTCCATCAGCAGATACGCAAAACGGTGGAGTGTTATGTTGATGACATCGCGGTAAAAAGCCGCACTAAAAGTGATCACATAGCGGACCTGAAGGTGGTCTTCGACATCATGCGGGCTCATCAATTGAAGATGAATCCCACAAAGTCTTTCCTGGGGTGGTCAGTGGCAAATTCCTAGGATTTGTTGTAACTTCCACAAGAATCCATTTGGACCCGGAAAAGATCCACGCTATCCAGGAGATGCAACCCCCGAGAAGCCTCAAGGAGCTCAGGGGATTACAAGGACGATTGGCGTACATCCGCAGGTTTATCTCAAACTTTCCGGAAGATGCCAACCCTTCGCTAAGCTGATGAAGAAGGGTGTCTTGTTCATTTGGGACGACGCTTGTCAACAAGCATTCGAGGAAATCAAGCAATACCTCACCAACCACCAGTCCTTGCAGCTCCAGTATCCGGAAAAGCCGTTTCTGGTGTACGTCCGAGCAATGGATCATTCTTTGGGAGCTCTACTAGCTCAGAATGACGATCAGGGACGTGAGCAAGCAATCTACTATCTGAGTAGAACAATGATCGGAGCCGAACATCAGTATAACCCGATCGAGAAGGAATGTTTGGCACTAGTGTTCGCTATCCAGAAAATGCGACACTAGCTGGTAGGTCAAACTATAAACGTCATATCAAAAGTCAACCCCCTGAGGTTACTTATGACTAAACCTTCATCGCTAAATGGCCGATGGCAAAATGGGCCATATTGCTATCACAATATGAGATGCATTTTCTGGCCACAAAAGGCTATTAAAGGACAAGCGGTGGCGGACTTCTTAGCTGAACACCCAGATCCGAGAGCAGCCAAACTCTACGAGGATCTCCCAGACGAGGTCGTCGAAGTCTGTCTGACTCAGACATCGTTCGAAAGTCAAGTATGGCAACTTTTCTTTGACGGTGCATCAAGAACAAGCCCGAAGGGACACATAGTGGCAGGGGTAGGAGTAGTACTCGTCTCCCCACAAAATTATGTGATTCCCCGAGCAGTCTCATTAACCGAGCCTTGTTCCAACAATGTGGCGGAGTACAACGCTCTTTTGATTGGATGCAATTCGCCGATGAGATTGGCGTTAAAAATCTCGAGGCATACGGTGACTCCAAACTCATTGTTAGCCAAGTTCGCGGGGAGTACGAAGTCAGACATGAAGACCTAGTACCCTACTACAACGCAACTATCCGCATGGCCGAGGGGTGGGTTTACAAACTTCTACATCGACCATGTACCGCGCAGGCAAAATGCGCACGCAGATGCACTCGCATCCCTGGCTGCCTCCTTAGCTCTTCCAGCTGGAGCAATGGAGAAGATATTCGTCTACAGCCACGACCTGTACTGCCCGAGAAATGCTCTCGAGGATTATCAGGAGTCAACAGGAGGTCGTCACCGCGAAGAAGCACTTGAAGCATCAACCGGTCCAGAGCTTAGAGACTGGCGATTCCCCTACATTGATTTCGTCTTATACGGCATTCTGCCTGAGGACGCCAAGGAAGCGGCTGCCATTCGAAGGAAAGCCCCTAAATTTTACTACAATGCGATTACACGAACATTGTATCGTCGATCGCATGACGGGATCTTACTCCGGTGCCTCTCACCAAAAGAAGCCCAAGAGATATTGAGGGAAGCCCATGACGGTATGTGTGGAGCCCATCAACCTGCCCAAAACTGGCACATCGACTTCAAAGATTGGGTTATTATTGGCCCAAGATGATTGCTGACGCCGTCACCTATGCTAAAAGGTGTCACGCTTGCCAAGTGCATGGGGATTTCATCCATCAAGCACCAGGCTACCTCCACTCTACGGCCTCTACCTGGCCATTTGAAATGTGGGGGATGGATGTGGTTGGTCCTATCAGCCCACCATCATCAAAAGGACATCGGTTCATTCTGGCGATAACCGATTACTTCTCCAAATGGGCCGAAGCTGTTCCTTTGAAGGAGGTAAAATCATCTAACGTGATCAAGTTCGTGAAACATCATGTTATTTACCGTTTCGGTGTACCCCGGCGAATTGTCCATGACAATGGACCTCAGTTCATCAGCCAGGCGTTTCAGAGATTCTGCGCTAAGTTCAGAATCAAGAGTGTGTCCTCAACGGCATACTATCCTGCCGCTAATGGCCTCGCAGAAGCTTTCAATAAGACCATTGGCAAGCTTCTCAAAAAGTTCGTCTCGAAAAGTCAACGAGACTGGGACGACAAGTTGGGTGAATGCTTATGGGCTTACCGCACAACTGTGTGAACCCCAACTAAAACTACGCCATTTTCTTTGGTCTATGGGTGCGAAGCCGTGCTCCCACTAGAGATCCAAATTCCATCTCTACGCGTCGCCTTGACAGCGGAGATGACAACCGAGGAGAAGCATCGACAGCGACTCCAAGAATTGGAAGCCTTAGACGATAAGCGTCTGCAGGCCCAACAGCAAATCGAGCTCTACCAGGCTCGAATTACCAAGCCTTCAACAAGAAAGTTAAAATGCGAACTTTCAAGAAAGGCGATCTTGTCTTAGCCGTCAGAAGACCCATGGTAATGACGCACAAGACAAAAGGAAAATTCCAACCCAAATGGGAAGGACCATTTGTAGTAGAGTCGGTCTACTCAAATGGGTCATATCGCCTCATAACCTCGAATGGCGATACACTCATGATGCCGATCAATGGCAGGTTCCTGAAGAAATACTATCCTTAGATGGTATTCTTCCGCTGATCAAGTTAAAAATACACCTCTGATCAAAACAAGAAGAGCTTCTTCATTGATATCCGACGCCTCCGACGGCTAAGGATATAAGAAAATGTTGGCTTCTAAGTCCAACATAAGTCTTCGACAACTCATCATGCTGAGGGGAATAGCATGGCTAGCCCAACTCAAACGGTAGTTGGTAAAGGCACCTCAAACCCGTTGACAGCTGAGGATTTTCTAAAAATCCTAAGGGACACGTTCCCATTTGATCCGACGCCTCCGACGGCTAAGGAGAGAGGAAAAGTTGGCTTCCAAGCCCAACATAAGTCTTCGACAACTCATCATGCTGAGGAATAGCATGGCTAGCCAACTCAAACGGTAGTTGGTAAAGGCACCTCAAATCTGTTGATAGCTGAGGGTTTGCTAAAAATCCTAAAGTGGACTTGGCTCCACTCTTTCCTCCAAAATCCCCTACCAATTCTCATCCACAGAATGGTAGGTCTATAAAATACAACCATTACTAAGTTAACACTATACCTCTGGTAATGAAATTTTCAATATTCCTTGTCGAGTACAAGTTTTGTTTGTCAACTCTACACGGAGTATCAAAATTTCAAATTTGCCAAGTTAACACTACACCTCTGGCACTTCAAAATTTTCACTTGTCAATTCTCACCAATAGAATGACAGGTCCTCAAATTACTCTTATCATGAGTCAATCTTTGTCAAGTTAATATCACACCTCTGAAAATTACTGTTAAAGTTAACACCACACCTCTAAACAGTAATCAAGTTTCTGCCAGGTTTAATATTGCACCTCTGACAGTCACTTTTCTTCAGACTTTCATATCGAAGCTGAAATGGATGATGCTAAGTTAACACCACACCTCTAGCATCCAAGTCTTGCTAAGTTCAAAAATACACCTATGGCTTTGACCTTTTCCTCGACTCCTTATCCAAGCCGAGATGACCAATGCTAAGTTCAACATTACACCTCTAGCATTACCCTCACTGTCAAGTTAAACATTACACCTATGACAGTGACACTTCTGAGTTAAGTTAATATCACACCTCTGACTCACATCCTTGTCAAGTTAACATTACACTTCTGACAAGACCACTTTCAACCCGTTAAGTTAATATCACACCTCTAACGGTAACAAACTTTCCTAGACCCCCGCGAGTCTAGTCTCACTTGTTATTCTCTTCAACAGAATAACAAGTCTACCTAAAAACATTGTTAGGTTAATACTACACCATCAACAGTGTTCCATCAAAATCCCCAGCTGAGCTCAATCTAGTTAATCCCAAACACTTGATAAGAGTTCACCCTCCCTGGGGGTACCAATTCTACTTGTCACTTTCCCTATAGAGTGACAGGTCCATCAAAAATTTCATCTCTGTCAAGTTAATATTACACCTCTGACAGTATTGTGAGAGTTCCTGAAATAGGATCTTTCTCCACAAAGTTTGACTTATTAAAATTACCATCATAATTTTGACAAAGTCAAAAAATTTTTGCTTCCATGAGTCTAAGACAAAAAGTTCAAGACAATGAAAGAGGCAAAAAGAAAAGTGTCACTTTTATTTATTTCCAAACATATGAAAGTGATACAAAACGCTCTATTATACAATAAAGATGGAGGTTACAGTAAAAACGCTCTCTTATACAATAAGATTGAGTGTTACAATTAAGGAGTACAAAGAAGTCCCTCTCTCTCTCTCAGAGATTGCACTCACTCCTTAAAGCCGCGTCTGATTCCAAGTGCGCGATGTTTTGTGGCTACAATAGAAGCTGGTTACACCACGATGCATGATGTAAACATCGAAAGAGCCCTAGCTGACTAAGCTAAGAGCAATGGTCTCTTGAGGTCTGGTGGCAGTAGAAAGTCCTGCCAATCCTTCATTCATGAACATCTCTTTCCCCAGCAGACCATCCAGCAGACATGAGGAGTCCTCGATGTTACTTCTGGGGTGGGAGAGGAAGAGGATCCTACCTGCCACCTTATCCCACTGTAGCCCCTCGCCGCCGCCATACTTACCATGACCATCTCTTTCCAGCAGGCATGACTGGTGCAATGGATCTGGAGAGACCTTGGCGAGGGTCGAGTCCTCGTCAGGGATATAATATATTCCCTTTGGACGACAAGAACCATAATATATTCCCTTGTGGACGAATATCGAACAAGTCCGCTGGCTGAAATATTCTTCCAGGGGCCCAGCGAACCTGAAAAAGGACAATCAAGCCTACCTGCAAAGATAAACAAGAGGGTTAGCAAATCTGAAACTTGGTATACTTTAAAGAATACTAAGTAACAAACGCGGCTATTATGGAGAACTGCAAACGCGGGGAATAAGCCCGCACGGTGTGAGCCAGACTACTGCGTCAGCAGAGACAGACGCGAATCAAAAATGCGTCTCATTTTGCGCCCGCGCCTAAAAGCACAAGGCGCGAAAAAGACTCAAACGCCGAAAATTGCCATCTCGTTGTTGAGTAAACATGAGTTGCAAGATTCGGGTCTGAGACCCTTCAGCCCAAGTTGGAATTCATCTAAGTCAATGGCCTTAAAACGCGAACTTCATGAGCAAAGCCCGCGTCAAGTGCCAAGGACTTCAATACCGCGCTCAGGGAAGCTCAAATCAATGGCACAAATTCCAGAAAAAGAATGCACCAAGATTTCATTCAGATGGTGACATCTCCTTAAGAAGGGCCAAGGTGCAGGCCTGGATGGACTAAAGACATCATGGTAAGTCGGGATGACATACCAGCAGAGGCCTCTACCAAGAGTTGGGCTCTCTGCATCCAAACGCGAACGAGCAAGATGATCCAAGAGACGCTTTTTCTTGAAGAGACCAAACAGGAGCATAAAAGCCTGGATCATCTTCATCCACAGAGCCATCTTCATCCATGAACACAGGATCCTTTTAGAGACTTTGAAGGAGGCGAGACTTCTCAGAGCAAACCAAGAAAGAACAGTCCAAGGTCTGGATTGTTAAAGAGGAAGAAGGCTAGCCCTATTTATAGGCAGCCCCTAATAACTGTCATTAATGGTGCGCTAATCGGAACCGTTGCCTTGGTGGCCGCACGACTGCCAAAGTCCAATGAGAGACTGACGCGTGGAGCGTCGCTTTGGGAACCGTCGCAGACACTGGTCTCCAACCGCCAGCGCCGGTTTTGCATTAAAAGGCATTAACGCCTTCAGTCCAATGAAAAATCGACGCGTGGACAACTGCCTTGGAAAACAACGGATGACCGGTTTCCCAATCGACAGTAAAGACTTGACGTTCAAAGATCTCCTAAAGACTTTATATCAGGCTGCATGTAACGCCTCGGGAGTCGCACCAAGACGCAGGCGTAAAGATCGCGTCCAGGAATCCGCGTCTCCCTTTCAGATTGAAAGACATCCACCCGCGTTCCAGAAGAATGTCTGCGTCGCGTCCCTTCAGCAAACAATGTTGCGTCCCTCGCGTCTGCTCTATCTGCGTCTTTCTCAGCAAGACAAATTCGCGTTTCACGCTGTGATTGACGCCGCGTCTCATCAAAATGACTTAGTGAAATCTAAGTTCCTATGGAATGATGACCGCGTCTCACCCTGTGATTGACGCCGCGTCTCATCAAAAGGACTTAGTGAAATCTAAGTTCCTATGGAATGAGGACCGCGTCTCACCCTGTGATTGACGCCGCGTCTCATCAAAAGGACTTAGTGAAATCTAAGTTCCTATGGAATGATGACCGCGTCTCACCCTGTGATTGACGCCGCGTCTCATCAAAAGACTTACTGAAATCTAAGTTCCTATGGAATGATGACCGCGTCTCACGCTGTGATTGACGCCGCGTCTCATCAAAGGACTTAGTTCTATCTAAGCTCCTATGGACGGATGACCGCGTCTCACCCTATGGATCAATGCCGCATCTCATCAAGAAGACTTAGAGTCGACGCCGCGTCTCATTGAAAGAACTTAGTCTTACCTAAGTTCAGTATTCGCAGCCAGTGATCAGGGAGTTGAATTCATCCACAGCTAAACAAAGAAGATGGAACAAAAACTTCAAAAACTTTTATTATATCGAAAATAGTAAAAGTGGATACAAACACTCTAATAGAGTGTCCTCTTCTTTACAAAAAAAAAGGGGGAGAGAAGGGAAACGGCTAAAAGTCTCGATCCGGCAAAGAACGGATACGCTCCCTGAGACGATGCATCTCGTGCTGACGTGCCTTCTCAGCCTCCATCATGGCTTGGACCCGCAGCTCCTCTTCAGATAAAAAGGGTTTTGCAGCCAGCTGTGCTCGCAGAGATTCCAACCTGGAGGAATGAATGGTCTGGCTTCTTCAGCTCGTGCTTCGCAGCTTGTTGCTCCTCCAGCCTCTTCCGGACGGTGGCAAGCGTCCTCTCATTATCCGCGATCATGGCTTCCGCCTTAGCGATGGCAGACCGAGCATTGGTAATGGCGAGCTGTGCGTTTTGCCGGATGAACTCGGATTCCATTGAATCGTCAGCCAGTTTCTGACATTCAGCTTGGGAACGCTCGAGATTGCGGACCTCTTCAGCAACTTGTGCTTCCACCTCCTGTCGCTCTTGTTCCTGGGTGGCTAGAAGCCTAGTCAAGATGACCTGGGCTTCTTGAGAAGAACTAGCATTGTCCAAAGACTTCAGCTCTTTCAGGTCACTTCCCAATCGCTCCACAACAGCATACACGACTTGGCAAGCGAGGAGCCTCCGGTTAATTCAATGTTACCGACCATGTTTCCTAGAAACGTTCGGGCAAAGTCAAAGAGCTACGCCCAGACAGGATAAAATCGATGCACAATCGCATCGCGTCAAGGAACTGCTGCACCGTTTTACGTGTCAGGAAATCCATGGTATCATCACCCGAGGTACTCCCCGACCCCCTTTCTATCATGAGGAAAGGGGTACAAGCCGGCTCTTTTTGCGCGAGAGTCGTGCTGACCGTCGATACGGCAAGAGCGAGACTGGCCACTGGCGCTTCCGGAGGTGTTATCTCTGCAGGAACCTCCACAGCTAATGATAGAGTAGTAAGCGCAACCTCCTCAGAAGCTTCAACCGAGACCTGAGCTGTGTGCCTTTTGGAAGGGTACCGACCGTCGGACTCTCCACCTGAACCCCTCAGTTCTCTCTGCAAGTTATCGCGACATTAGCCACAAAGGATAAAAGCGAAACATTTAAAATATCAGAACTTCCTTACCATCTGGGAGGTCCAGAGATGTCGAATCCTTGGGCGAATCCTGCGGAGGAAGTCTCCCTGGCTTCAATGGTAACCTCTTCACCCTGCAGAGTGGGTTCTTCCCAAGCCTTAGGGGTTGCCTCCTCTTCCGGCAAAATGGAAGGCTCTCCAATTTCAGTAGTTGCCCTCTCTGGAGTTATCTCGGCAACTGAAGCCTCGACTCCTTCGAACTGGGTCAGCTCTTTTACCGTCTCCTCGATATGCGAGGAGATTACAGCTTCAATGTCCCCGGCCAACCCTGCAGCATAAAAGAAGAATGTTAAAGCATACTCTTCAAAATGAAAAGGGAAATTAGGTCAAAAGGTGAAAAGAGTACCTTCAGCGGGAATAATCGCCAGCTGTGATACCGTTGATGGCTCACCCCCGTATATTTCTTCCTCTGAGATGTGGGAGAACTTACTCGGATCAGGAAGAGCGGGTTCATCGCCGTAGTCGACCTCGTCTTCAAAATCGCTTTCCCTGAGAGTGAGGAAGACGATAGCTGTAACGCCCCGATCCCAAAGATACGGGGACGTCACTGCAACGCATATACGTAGGCCAGATGGTGCCCCCACGTATATACGCTAAGCATAAGTACAACAAGTATCAGAGTACAACACACACAGCGTGGTATAATCATATGCCAACTTACAAAATATAAGTACAAAGTTACACAAGTTATGATAAGCAAAAATCACTTTACAAGTGTCCTTTATCACAACCCAAGTCCAAAAAGAACGATATACAACCAAAAATACAAAAATGCTCACGTAAGGATGGAGATCCGTGAACCAAAAAGAAGTGTCGGGCAGGATAGATCTAGAGCTGGTCAGCCTGCTCTCCTAGGTAAGCCAAGTCCTCTGTGGAAGGCTCCACTTCGTTCCAAGCCTCAGAATCTGAATATGCAAATCCAAAGGGTCAAGACATAATACAACAAATAAAAGATAGCCAAGTGGCAAGGATCATGAATAGAGATAATGAAATAGTACTAAGTAACAATGCATGACAAGAGATGTAAACTAAGAAAGATAAAGTCATATGCAATAAATCTACAATTAATGTCTTATTATTATTACTTGTCTTACTGTGATATCTAGCTATGTGACCCAGCGTCCCAGAGCACATAGATCCATATCCTAGTGAAACAAGGTTGTTATTGGAAACAGCGGTTGTATCGACGAACTATGTTTACAGTGTGTCCCGTGCATGCCCGGGACCACGGCCCAGTATTGTTCCGTTGCTTGAAGACGGAACCTGCCGCTAGGCTAAACAGGAGGGTCTTATGTATGCCCTTGTCATGACAGTAAACAGGAAAGGGAGGAAGCACTCCCCTCGGTCCCCTGGAGTACCACAGGTAAGACCGGAAACATGGTGCACATCCTAATACCACTGTAAACACGAACACATATCGATATCCGCATATTTCCCCCTGACCCATGTGTAAGTTGGTGCATTTTATGTAAAAGTCCGGTGTATCATGCTTTGTTTTAAGAGATGGCATGATAGGTGGTGATGTTGCTATTTAACATGCCATGAAACGAATATATACAATAACAAGTCATGAGGCAATAGGAGATGCATCCATTCAGTTATATGTCATGTAGTGCTAGTATTGAAGCATGAACAAGCAGGAAATAATACACATGTAACAAGTATAGGTACTAAATTTAGAACAGAAATTAACTATGACACACAGCCAGGATTAGTCGACTAGGGGTAATGGTTAGTCGACTAATAGGGTTTCTAGTCGACTAGGAGTTTGGATTGATCGACTAAAACTGGGATACAGAGTGTTGGAATTCTGTTTCAGTGCATGCTAGTCGACTAGGGTAAGAGGGTTAGTCGACTAATAGGAAGTACTAGTCGACTAACAGATATTTCGGTCGTCTAGATCTGTGATACAGAAAGTTGGGTTTTCTGGTCCAGGATGGATTAGTCGACTAGGTGGATTCAGGAGTCGACTAATATGGGTTTCCAGAGAGTTTATTAGTCGACTGATATTTTTGGGCAAGTCGACTAATGCTGTGTCTTCCAGAAAAACTAAATTTCAGCTAAGTGTTCTAGTCGACTAGGTCTTAGGGTAAGTCGACTAATAGTGGGGAAAATCAGTGTACAGGACAGAAATTCTGGAAACGTGTTTGATGGCTAAATTCCTGGTTTTAGGTGACCTATGTGTACAAGAAGTGTAAACACAGTGCTCTAAGGCTAATACAAGTCTTGGTGAGTGAATTACTCCCTTGGAATGGTTGGATTTGAGCTTAGATGACCTAAAAATAGGATTTTTAGTGTGCAAGTGAACAAAGATTTCTACTTCAAGTATGTGATGTGTGAACTAGGTCTTGGTGAGTAAGAACTCACCTGGAGGGGTCAAATCTGAAGCTTGATCCAAGGATGGAGGTGTTGGCTCCAATCCACAACTTGTAGTTGAAGCTAGGTTGAAGGATTCTCCCTTGGAGTTGCCTTGATGAAGCCTTGGGTGAATCTCTTGTGATCTTGAGGTGGAAGTGAAGGGATTGGGTGCTTGGAGTTAGGGTTTAGTTGTGGAAGGAGGAGATCTTGGAGCTTCTCTTCTCTTGTTGAAGTGAAAGAGAGAAAAAAGAGTAATTTGCAAATGAATAGGAATTTATAGTTTGGGATTTTTGTAAAGGGGTTGGGATTTTGATGGATGAGAGGGACTTTTGTGTAAAAAGGGGGGTGAGGTGAGTGTCCTCTCTTGGCCACTTGGCCGGCTGTGGGAGAGGGAGAGAGTGAGTGGGGTTAGGTGAAGTGTGAGTGGGAAATGAGGTGGAAATGAAGTGGAAAAGGAATTTTGAAATTTTGAAAAAAGGTCCGAAATTCAAGTATTTCGGAATGGTCTGAAAATTTTACCAAAAATCAAGAATAAGATTTTAAGACTCATGGTGAAATTCGTTTGAAGAAATAATTTGTAGTTTTAAAATTAAAAATCCCGGAATCAGTCACCTGCCGACTCAGTTGGGATTTTCATAAATTCGTAAAATCTCCAGAAAAAGAGTGTAGGTTGAAAACATGATTCTAAGGAATAATGCCTAAAGGACATCTAGAAATTCCTAACTGTTTGTGAGTTAAAAATCCTGGAATCGGTCAGCGGCACTGGCCGACACCGGTTTCGGAGAAATTCATTTTAATTCCAGAAAATTCCAGAAAATCACATAAAATATTAAATATTAGAAAACGATATTTGAAATTAAAATCGGTCAAATACGGAAGGTAAATCGGAAAATACGATCGAAAGACTGAATACGTAACTAAGTACGTATTCCGGGAGAGGGGTATTACAATCTACCCACCTTACAAAAATTTCGTCCTCGAAATTTCATAAGGTGAAAGATAACAGGAAAAGCAACAGATAGATATGGATACAAGGAAAGATAACGGTAAAGAAGAGTAGAAGAAAAGAGTCTTACCCAATCAAGATGTGAAAAGTTGAGGATAACGCTCCCGGATAACGTCCTCACGCTCCCAAGTGGCCTCTCCTGGCGCATGCCTGTTCCATGACACCAATACCAATGGAATAGCTCTGTTCTTCAGTGTCTTGACACTCCTATCCAGAATGGCCAACGGCTGTTCTTGGTATGATAAATCCGGTTGTAGCTCCAGCTCGGAATGATCCAGAATATGGCTGTCATCCCTGACATACTTCCTCAACTGAGACACGTGGAAGACATTATGCACCCCGTCCAAAGATGGCGGTAATGCCAATCTATAGGACACATCTCCCACACGATCCAGGATCTCGAATGGGCCAATATACCTTGGACTTAGCTTCCCACGAGCACCGAACCGGATCACTCCCTTGGTAGGTGATATCCTCAAGAAGACATGATCTCCAACCTGGAACTCCAATGGCCTTCTCCGAGTGTCTGCCCAACTCTTCTGCCTACTCTGAGCAGCCCTGAGATGATTTCTGATAACCCTGACTTTCTCTGTAGTCTGCATCAGAATCTCTGGTCCCAAAAGACTCCTCTCACCGACTTCATCCCAACAAATCGGTGATCGGCACTTCCTACCATACAATGCCTCAAAGGGTGCCATCTTAATACTTGCCTGGTAGCTGTTGTTATATGAAAACTCAGCCAAGTGAAGATGGTCTTCCCAAGATCCCTCAAAGTCAATCATGCAAGCCCTCAACATATCTTCAAGGATCTGGATAGTCCTCTCAGATTGTCCGTCTGTCTGAGGATGATAAGAAGTACTGAATTTCAGACGAGTTCCCAGACTCTCTTGGAGACTCTCCCAGAAATGAGATCTGAATCTGGTGTCTCTATCTGACACAATACTAACTGGAACTCCATGCAGACGAACCACCTCCTTCATATACTTATCTGCCAGAACCTCTGTCGACTGGCCTACCCTGAATGGTATGAAGTGAGCTGACTTGGTGAGGCGATCAACTATCACCCACACCGCATTATTACCCCTGGGACTCCGAGGTAATGCCGTCACGAAATCCATGGTGATGTGCTCCCACTTCCATTCGGGTATCGGCAAAGGTTGAAGAAGTCCAGCTGGTCTCTGATGCTCGATCTTTATCTGCTGGCAAACCAAGCACTTGGCAACAAACTGGGCTATCTCCCTCTTCATGGCATTCCACCAAAAGTGCTTCTTCAGGTCCTGGTACATCTTGTTTCCCCCAGGGTGTATAGAATAAGCTGAACTGTGAGCTTCCTCCAAAATCTTCTGTCTGACTTCTCCTCGGGGAACACAAAGTCTATCACCAAAATACAATGCACCATCAGGGTGAATGCAGATATCCGACCTCAATCCAGCCTCCACCTGAGCTCTGAATGTCTGCAATCTGGGGTCCTCCTTCTGAGCTTCCTTGATCTCCTCTATCAATGATGACTGGATCTGTAAAGCCATGAACTGCCCGGCCTTATCACCTCCTTGCACTAACATCAAATCCAATCTGATGAATTCCTGAATCAACTCCCTCTGCTGTGTGAGGTGGACTAGCACTCTGTTCTCTGGCATCCTGCTCAGTGCATCAGGAACGGTATTGACTTTGCCTGGATGATACTGCAAGTCAATGTCATAGTCTGCCATCAGCTCCAGCCACCGCCTCTGCCTCATGTTCAACTCCTTCTGTGAGAATATATACTTGAGGCTCTTGTGATCTGTGTATATCAACACTTTGTCTCCCAGAAGGTAGTGTCTCCAGATCTTCAAAGCAAATATCACAGCTGCCAACTCCAAGTCATGAGTTGGGTAATTCCTCTCATGAGGCTTCAACTGCCTAGATGCATATGCTATAACATGATCCTGTTGCATAAGCACACACCCCAGGCCTTTACCTGATGCATCACAGAAAATGACCATCCCTCCTCTTCCTGAAGGAGTCCTCAAGATTGGAGCTGTGATAAGCCTCTGCTTCAACTGCTCAAATGCTGCATCACAATCTTCTGTCCATATGTATCTCTCCCCTTTTCTGGTGAGCCTGGTCAACGGAGCTGCAAGTCTAGAGAAATCCTGGACAAAGCGCCTGTAATATCCGGCTAGTCCAAGAAAGCTCTTTATCTCAGTCACCGTCTTCGGAACTGGCCAATTCTGCACTGCCTGGACTTTACTGGGATCAACTGAAATTCCTTCTGCTGAAACTATGTGTCCGAGGAAGGCTATGCTGTCCAACCAGAATTCACACTTGCTCCTCTTGGCATGAAGCTGCTCTTGCTGGAGGGTCTGCAACACAATCCTCAAGTGCTCTGCATGCTCCTTCTCATTCCTTGAATAGATCAGGATGTCATCTATGAATACAACTACAAACTGATCTAGGTAAGGGGAGAACACTCGGTTCATCAAGTCCATGAAAACCGCAGGGGCATTGGTGACTCCGAAAGGCATAACTAGAAATTCATAGTGGCCATAACGGGTCCTGAATGCCGTCTTCGGAACATCCTCCTTCTTCACCCTCAGCTGATGGTAACCCGACTGCAAATCTAACTTAGAAAATACACGGGCTCCATGGAGCTGATCAAACAAATCATCAATCCGGGGCAAGGGATACTTGTTCTTGATGGTGACCTTGTTCAACTCCCTATAATCAATACAAAGCCTCTTACCACCATCCTTCTTATTCGCCAAGAGCACTGGAGCTCCCCATGGTGAAGTGCTTGGCCGAATCAATCCCTTGTCCGAATACTCCTGCAGCTGCTTCTTCAGGATCTCCAACTCCGTCGGTGCCATCCTGTACGGAGCCTTGGATATAGGAGCTGTCCCTGGAACTGTATCAATGGAGAACTCCACTATCCTCTCCGGTGGAAGTCCTGAAATCTCAGCAAAGACTCCTGGAAATTCATCCCACACTGGCACTCCCTTCAGAACCTCCGAAGTGGTCATCTGAATCTCCTTCTTAGCAGGCTTCACCTCTCCACTAAACTGGAACTCCGGCTGATGCGGGATTCTGAAATTGATCTTCCTTCCTCTACAGTCAATCACTGCATAGTACTGACTGAGCCAGGTCATGCCTAAGATTACGTCGTACCCTTGGTGTCTAGTACGAGCATATCTATGGCCAAGGTCTTCCCACAAAGCTCCACTGGACAGTCAGCACAAACTCTAGAAGATACAACTACCCCATTCCCTGTACTTATCTCCCACTTGTGGTCTAAAGCCTTAACAGGTATGGAATGAACAGCCACAAAATGGTCGGAGATATAACAGTGGGATGCACCCGAATCGAAGAGAGCGAGAACAGGTATAGAATGAACTCTGATGTTACCTGTAATCACCTCCTCTGAAGCCTCAGCCTCCTCTGCTGTCAGGTTGTAGGCCTGACCTCTGCCACGCCCTGCTGCTGTCCGGGCTCCTCTCTGCACTGGGCGAGCAACATGCGGTGGAGGAAGGGGAAGAGCTCTCCTCATCACTGGTCCCTGGTGCCTCTGCCCAACTGGCCCTGGTAGTGCCCTCTGTCCATTCTGCCCTTGAGGTGCCGGCAAGGTTTGATTAGCAAACCCCATTCTCCTGCGAGGACAGGTCTCCACGGCATGGTCTCGTGCTCCACACACCAAACACCATCCGTTTGCCCTCCGGCAATCCTGCTGAGAGTGTCCTGGTTTCTGGCAGAAATTGCAGATAAGACCTGGTCGAGCCACCTGGTAAGGAACTGCCCTGAATGGTTGCCTGGCCTGGACCTTCGCTGCTCTGGATGGTCCTCCTCTGCCCACCGGCACAAACGGCCTCTTCATGGCCTGGTTCTCTTGCTTCTTCTGAAACCCACGCTCCACCTCTCGAGCGATGGTGAGAACCTCAGCATAGGTCTTCAGCTGCTGGGGCATCAGAAACATCTGGATCTCCATCTGTAAACCCTGCTGAAACCTGCTTGCCCTCTTCTCTTCATCTGACACCATGTAAGGGGCAAAGCGACTCAGCCTGAGAATTCTGCAGCATACTCATCTACGGATCTATCCCCCTGTTGAAGCCTGATGAATGCTCCTCCATGTCCTTCTGAGCAGTGGCGGGAAAGAACCTGCTATAAAAGCTCTTGGAGAACGTATCCCAAGAGATAGGCTCCTTCAAGCGAGCCTCCTCTGCAAGCCACCAAGTCCTGGCTATGTCCTTCAGCTGTATCTTTGCAACCTCCACTTGGTTCTCCTTAGGCACCCTGGCGGCGTTCAGCAGATCGGTGGTGTCTGTCAACCACTGTTCAGCCTCCAATGGTCTCTCGACTCCCGTGAATACGGCCGGTTGCAGCCGCCGAAAGTCTGACACGTTCCCAGGCCTTTGCTCCTTCGGAGCTGCCAACTCCTGCCTGAGGAGCTCAGTCTGCTGCTGCTGATTCTCCATCTGCTGTTGCTGGTTTCCCAGCATAGTCTGAATGATCCTCAGGACATCAGCACCCTCTCCTCCTACGGGTCCATTCGGTACTTGCCCGACATTGTTGCGACCCGAACGTCTCTCCATACCGAAAGGGATAAGATCTGGAATTGGAGACAAAGGGAAGGAGTTTAGGATACGAGGAGTGAATCAAGGACGGAATCAAGAAGGACTAGATAACTTTGTACATTGTAGTTGGCATAAGCAAATCACTAGAATTTGCCACTTGTTGTACTTTTAGGTTTGAGAGCCTAGGCTCTGATACCAACCTGTAACGCCCCGATCCCAAAGATACGGGGACGTCACTGCAACGCATATACGTAGGCCAGATGGTGCCCCCACGTATATACGCTAAGCATAAGTACAACAAGTATCAGAGTACAACACACACAGCGTGGTATAATCATATGCCAACTTACAAAATATAAGTACAAAGTTACACAAGTTATGATAAGCAAAAATCACTTTACAAGTGTCCTTTATCACAACCCAAGTCCAAAAAGAACGATATACAACCAAAAATACAAAAATGCTCACGTAAGGATGGAGATCCGTGAACCAAAAAGAAGTGTCGGGCAGGATAGATCTAGAGCTGGTCAGCCTGCTCTCCTAGGTAAGCCAAGTCCTCTGTGGAAGGCTCCACTTCGTTCCAAGCCTCAGAATCTGAATATGCAAATCCAAAGGGTCAAGACATAATACAACAAATAAAAGATAGCCAAGTGGCAAGGATCATGAATAGAGATAATGAAATAGTACTAAGTAACAATGCATGACAAGAGATGTAAACTAAGAAAGATAAAGTCATATGCAATAAATCTACAATTAATGTCTTATTATTATTACTTGTCTTACTGTGATATCTAGCTATGTGACCCAGCGTCCCAGAGCACATAGATCCATATCCTAGTGAAACAAGGTTGTTATTGGAAACAGCGGTTGTATCGACGAACTATGTTTACAGTGTGTCCCGTGCATGCCCGGGACCACGGCCCAGTATTGTTCCGTTGCTTGAAGACGGAACCTGCCGCTAGGCTAAACAGGAGGGTCTTATGTATGCCCTTGTCATGACAGTAAACAGGAAAGGGAGGAAGCACTCCCCTCGGTCCCCTGGAGTACCACAGGTAAGACCGGAAACATGGTGCACATCCTAATACCACTGTAAACACGAACACATATCGATATCCGCATATTTCCCCCTGACCCATGTGTAAGTTGGTGCATTTTATGTAAAAGTCCGGTGTATCATGCTTTGTTTTAAGAGATGGCATGATAGGTGGTGATGTTGCTATTTAACATGCCATGAAACGAATATATACAATAACAAGTCATGAGGCAATAGGAGATGCATCCATTCAGTTATATGTCATGTAGTGCTAGTATTGAAGCATGAACAAGCAGGAAATAATACACATGTAACAAGTATAGGTACTAAATTTAGAACAGAAATTAACTATGACACACAGCCAGGATTAGTCGACTAGGGGTAATGGTTAGTCGACTAATAGGGTTTCTAGTCGACTAGGAGTTTGGATTGATCGACTAAAACTGGGATACAGAGTGTTGGAATTCTGTTTCAGTGCATGCTAGTCGACTAGGGTAAGAGGGTTAGTCGACTAATAGGAAGTACTAGTCGACTAACAGATATTTCGGTCGTCTAGATCTGTGATACAGAAAGTTGGGTTTTCTGGTCCAGGATGGATTAGTCGACTAGGTGGATTCAGGAGTCGACTAATATGGGTTTCCAGAGAGTTTATTAGTCGACTGATATTTTGGGCAAGTCGACTAATGCTGTGTCTTCCAGAAAAACTAAATTTCAGCTAAGTGTTCTAGTCGACTAGGTCTTAGGGTAAGTCGACTAATAGTGGGGAAAATCAGTGTACAGGACAGAAATTCTGGAAACGTGTTTGATGGCTAAATTCCTGGTTTTAGGTGACCTATGTGTACAAGAAGTGTAAACACAGTGCTCTAAGGCTAATACAAGTCTTGGTGAGTGAATTACTCCCTTGGAATGGTTGGATTTGAGCTTAGATGACCTAAAAATAGGATTTTTAGTGTGCAAGTGAACAAAGATTTCTACTTCAAGTATGTGATGTGTGAACTAGGTCTTGGTGAGTAAGAACTCACCTGGAGGGGTCAAATCTGAAGCTTGATCCAAGGATGGAGGTGTTGGCTCCAATCCACAACTTGTAGTTGAAGCTAGGTTGAAGGATTCTCCCTTGGAGTTGCCTTGATGAAGCCTTGGGTGAATCTCTTGTGATCTTGAGGTGGAAGTGAAGGGATTGGGTGCTTGGAGTTAGGGTTTAGTTGTGGAAGGAGGAGATCTTGGAGCTTCTCTTCTCTTGTTGAAGTGAAAGAGAGAAAAAAGAGTAATTTGCAAATGAATAGGAATTTATAGTTTGGGATTTTTGTAAAGGGGTTGGGATTTTGATGGATGAGAGGGACTTTTGTGTAAAAAGGGGGGTGAGGTGAGTGTCCTCTCCTTGGCCACTTGGCCGGCTGTGGGAGAGGGAGAGAGTGAGTGGGGTTAGGTGAAGTGTGA
The DNA here is from genome assembly GCA_038442645.1 of Agave tequilana. Lineage (NCBI taxonomy): Eukaryota > Viridiplantae > Streptophyta > Magnoliopsida > Asparagales > Asparagaceae > Agave > Agave tequilana. The sequence continues at coordinate 430,435 of JAVJIF010030490.1, read as the reverse complement.
GTGGGAAATGAGGTGGAAATGAAGTGGAATTGGAATTTTGAAATTTTGAAAAAAGGTCCGAAATTCAAGTATTTTGGAATGGTCTGAAAATTTTACCAAAAATCAAGAATAAGATTTTAAGACTCATGGTGAAATTCGTTTGAAGAAATAATTTGTAGTTTTAAAATTAAAAATCCCGGAATCAGTCACCTGCCGACTCAGTTGGGATTTTCATAAATTCGTAAAATCTCCAGAAAAAGAGTGTAGGTTGAAAACATGATTCTAAGGAATAATGCCTAAAGGACCATCTAGAAATTCCTAACTGTTTGTGAGTTAAAAATCCTGGAATCGGTCAGCGGCACTGGCCGACACCGGTTTCGGAGAAATTCATTTTAATTCCAGAAAATTCCAGAAAATCACATAAAATATTAAATATTAGAAAACGATATTTGAAATTAAAATCGGTCAAATACGGAAGGTAAATCGGAAAATACGATCGAAAGACTGAATACGTAACTAAGTACGTATTCCGGGAGAGGGGTATTACAATCTACCCACCTTACAAAAATTTCGTCCTCGAAATTTCATAAGGTGAAAGATAACAGGAAAAGCAACAGATAGATATGGATACAAGGAAAGATAACGGTAAAGAAGAGTAGAAGAAAAGAGTCTTACCCAATCAAGATGTGAAAAGTTGAGGATAACGCTCCCGGATAACGTCCTCACGCTCCCAAGTGGCCTCTCCTGGCGCATGCCTGTTCCATGACACCAATACCAATGGAATAGCTCTGTTCTTCAGTGTCTTGACACTCCTATCCAGAATGGCCAACGGCTGTTCTTGGTATGATAAATCCGGTTGTAGCTCCAGCTCGGAATGATCCAGAATATGGCTGTCATCCCTGACATACTTCCTCAACTGAGACACGTGGAAGACATTATGCACCCCGTCCAAAGATGGCGGTAATGCCAATCTATAGGACACATCTCCCACACGATCCAGGATCTCGAATGGGCCAATATACCTTGGACTTAGCTTCCCACGAGCACCGAACCGGATCACTCCCTTGGTAGGTGATATCCTCAAGAAGACATGATCTCCAACCTGGAACTCCAATGGCCTTCTCCGAGTGTCTGCCCAACTCTTCTGCCTACTCTGAGCAGCCCTGAGATGATTTCTGATAACCCTGACTTTCTCTGTAGTCTGCATCAGAATCTCTGGTCCCAAAAGACTCCTCTCACCGACTTCATCCCAACAAATCGGTGATCGGCACTTCCTACCATACAATGCCTCAAAGGGTGCCATCTTAATACTTGCCTGGTAGCTGTTGTTATATGAAAAACTCAGCCAAGTGAAGATGGTCTTCCCAAGATCCCTCAAAGTCAATCATGCAAGCCCTCAACATATCTTCAAGGATCTGGATAGTCCTCTCAGATTGTCCGTCTGTCTGAGGATGATAAGAAGTACTGAATTTCAGACGAGTTCCCAGACTCTCTTGGAGACTCTCCCAGAAATGAGATCTGAATCTGGTGTCTCTATCTGACACAATACTAACTGGAACTCCATGCAGACGAACCACCTCCTTCATATACTTATCTGCCAGAACCTCTGTCGACTGGCCTACCCTGAATGGTATGAAGTGAGCTGACTTGGTGAGGCGATCAACTATAACCCACACCGCATTATTACCCCTGGGACTCCGAGGTAATGCCGTCACAAAATCCATGGTGATATGCTCCCACTTCCATTCGGGTATCGGCAAAGGTTGAAGAAGTCCAGCTGGTCTCTGATGCTCGATCTTTATCTGCTGGCAAACCAAGCACTTGGCAACAAACTGGGCTATCTCCCTCTTCATGGCATTCCACCAAAAGTGCTTCTTCAGGTCCTGGTACATCTTGTTTCCCCCAGGGTGTATAGAATAAGCTGAACTGTGAGCTTCCTCCAAAATCTTCTGTCTGACTTCTCCTCGGGGAACACAAAGTCTATCTCCAAAATACAATGCACCATCTGGGTGAATGCAGATATCCGACCTCAATCCAGCCTCCACCTGAGCTCTGAATGTCTGCAATCTGGGGTCCTCCTTCTGAGCTTCCTTGATCTCCTCTATCAATGATGACTGGATCTGTAAAGCCATGAACTGCCCGGCCTTATCACCTCCTTGCACTAACATCAAATCCAATCTGATGAATTCCTGAATCAACTCCCTCTGCTGCGTGAGGTGGACTAGCACTCTGTTCTCTGGCATCCTGCTCAGTGCATCAGGAACGGTATTGACTTTGCCTGGATGATACTGCAAGTCAATGTCATAGTCTGCCATCAGCTCCAGCCACCTCCTCTGCCTCATATTCAACTCCTTCTGTGAGAATATATACTTGAGGCTCTTGTGATCTGTGTATATCAACACTTTGTCTCCCAGAAGGTAGTGTCTCCAGATCTTCAAAGCAAATATCACAGCTGCCAACTCCAAGTCATGAGTTGGGTAATTCCTCTCATGAGGCTTCAACTGCCTAGATGCATATGCTATAACATGATCATGTTGCATAAGCACACACCCCAGGCCTTTACCTGATGCATCACAGAAAATGACCATCCCTCCTCTTCCTGAAGGAGTCCTCAAGATTGGAGCTGTGATAAGCCTCTGCTTCAACTGCTCAAATGCTGCATCACAATCTTCTGTCCATATGTATCTCTCCCTTTTCTGGTGAGCCTGGTCAACGGAGCTGCAAGTCTAGAGAAATCCTGGACAAAGCGCCTGTAATATCCGGCTAGTCCAAGAAAGCTCTTTATCTCAGTCACCGTCTTCGGAACTGGCCAATTCTGCACTGCCTGGACTTTACTGGGATCAACTGAAATTCCTTCTGCTGAAACTATGTGTCCGAGGAAGGCTATGCTGTCCAACCAGAATTCACACTTGCTCCTTTTGGCATGAAGCTGCTCCTGCTGGAGGGTCTGCAACACAATCCTCAAGTGCTCTGCATGCTCCTTCTCATTCCTTGAATAGATCAGGATGTCATCTATGAATACAACTACAAACTGATCTAGGTAAGGGGAGAACACTCGGTCATCAAGTCCATGAAAACCGCAGGGGCATTGGTGACTCCGAAAGGCATAACTAGAAATTCATAGTGGCCATAACGGGTCCTGAATGCCGTCTTCGGAACATCCTCCTTCTTCACCCTCAGCTGATGGTAACCCGACTGCAAATCTAACTTAGAAAATACACGGGCTCCATGGAGCTGATCAAACAAATCATCAATCCGGGGCAAGGGATACTTGTTCTTGATGGTGACCTTGTTCAACTCCCTATAATCAATACAAAGCCTCTTACCACCATCCTTCTTATTCGCCAAGAGCACTGGAGCTCCCCATGGTGAAGTGCTCGGCCGAATCAATCCCTTGTCCGAATACTCCTGCAGCTGCTTCTTCAGGATCTCCAACTCCGTCGGTGCCATCCTGTACGGAGCCTTGGATATAGGAGCTGTCCCTGGAACTGTATCAATGGAGAACTCCACTATCCTCTCCGGTGGAAGTCCTGAAATCTCAGCAAAGACTCCTGGAAATTCATCCCACACTGGCACTCCCTTCAGAACCTCCGAAGTGGTCATCTGAATCTCCTTCTTAGCAGGCTTCACCTCTCCACTAAACTGGAACTCCGGCTGATGCGGGATTCTGAAATTGATCTTCCTCCTCTACAGTCAATCACTGCATAGTACTGACTGAGCCAGGTCATGCCTAAGATTACGTCGTACCCTTTGGTGTCTAGTACGAGCATATCTATGGCCAAGGTCTTCCCACAAAGCTCCACTGGACAGTCAGCACAAACTCTAGAAGATACAACTACCCCATTCCCAGTACTTATCTCCCACTTGTGGTCTAAAGCCTTAACAGGTATGGAATGAACAGCCACAAAATGGTCGGAGATATAACAGTGGGATGCACCCGAATCGAAGAGAGCGAGAACAGGTATAGAATGAACTCTGATGTTACCTGTAATCACCTCCTCTGAAGCCTCAGCCTCCTCTGCTGTCAGGTTGTAGGCCTGACCTCTGCCACGCCCTGCTGCTGTCCGGGCTCCTCTCTGCACTGGGCGAGCAACATGCGGTGGAGGAAGGGGAAGAGCTCTCCTCATCACTGGTCCCTGGTGCCTCTGCCCAACTGGCCCTGGTAGTGCCCTCTGTCCATTCTGCCCTTGAGGTGCCGGCAAGGTTTGATTAGCAAACCCCATTCTCCTGTGCGGACAGGTCTCCACGGCATGGTCTCGTGCTCCACACACCAAACACCATCCGTTTGCCCTCCGGCAATCCTGCTGAGAGTGTCCTGGTTTCTGGCAGAAATTGCAGATAAGACCTGGTCGAGCCACCTGGTAAGGAACTGCCCTGAATGGTTGCCTGGCCTGGACCTTCGCTGCTCTGGATGGTCCTCCTCTGCCCACCGGTACAAACGGCCTCTTCATGGCCTGGTTCTCTTGCTTCTTCTGAAACCCACGCTCCACCTCTCGAGCGATGGTGAGAACCTCAGCATAGGTCTTCAGCTGCTGGGGCATCAGAAACATCTGGATCTCCATCTGTAAACCCTGCTGAAACCTGCTTGCCCTCTTCTCTTCATCTGACACCATGTAAGGGGCAAAGCGACTCAGCCTGAGGAATTCTGCAGCATACTCATCTACGGATCTATCCCCTGTTGAAGCCTGATGAATTGCTCCTCCATGTCCTTCTGAGCAGTGGCGGGAAAGAACCTGCTATAAAAGCTCTTGGAGAACGTATCCCAAGAGATAGGCTCCTTCAAGCGAGCCTCCTCTGCAAGCCACCAAGTCCTGGCTATGTCCTTCAGCTGTATCTTTGCAACCTCCACTTGGTTCTCCTTAGGCACCCTGGCGGCGTTCAGCAGATCGGTGGTGTCTGTTAACCACTGTTCAGCCTCCAATGGCCTCTCGACTCCCGTGAATACGGCCGGTTGCAGCCGCCGAAAGTCTGACACGTTCCCCGGCTTCTGCTCCTTCGGGGCTGCCAACTCCTGCCTGAGGAGCTCAGTCTGCTGCTGCTGATTCTCCATCTGCTGTTGCTGGTTTCCCAGCATAGTCTGAATGATCCTCAGGACATCAGCACCCTCTCCTCCTACGGGTCCATTCGGTACTTGCCCGACATTGTTGCGACCCGAACGTCTCTCCATACCGAAAGGGATAAGATCTGGAATTGGAGACAAAGGGAAGGAGTTTAGGATACGAGGAGTGAATCAAGGACGGAATCAAGAAGGACTAGATAACTTTGTACATTGTAGTTGGCATAAGCAAATCACTAGAATTTGCCACTTGATTGTACTTTTAGGTTTGAGAGCCTAGGCTCTGATACCAACCTGTAACGCCCCGATCCCAAAGATACGGGGACGTCACTGCAACGCATATACGTAGGCCAGATGGTGCCCCCACGTATATACGCTAAGCATAAGTACAACAAGTATCAGAGTACAACACACACAGCGTGGTATAATCATATGCCAACTTACAAAATATAAGTACAAAGTTACACAAGTTATGATAAGCAAAAATCACTTTACAAGTGTCCTTTATCACAACCCAAGTCCAAAAGAACGATATACAACCAAAAATACAAAAATGCTCACGTAAGGATGGAGATCCGTGAACCAAAAAGAAGTGTCGGGCAGGATAGATCTAGAGCTGGTCAGCCTGCTCTCCTAGGTAAGCCAAGTCCTCTGTGGAAGGCTCCACTTCGTTCCAAGCCTCAGAATCTGAATATGCAAATCCAAAGGGTCAAGACATAATACAACAAATAAAAGATAGCCAAGTGGCAAGGATCATGAATAGAGATAATGAAATAGTACTAAGTAACAATGCATGACAAGAGATGTAAACTAAGAAAGATAAAGTCATATGCAATAAATCTACAATTAATGTCTTATTATTATTACTTGTCTTACTGTGATATCTAGCTATGTGACCCAGCGTCCCAGAGCACATAGATCCATATCCTAGTGAAACAAGGTTGTTATTGGAAACAGCGGTTGTATCGACGAACTATGTTTACAGTGTGTCCCGTGCATGCCCGGGACCACGGCCCAGTATTGTTCCGTTGCTTGAAGACGGAACCTGCCGCTAGGCTAAACAGGAGGGTCTTATGTATGCCCTTGTCATGACAGTAAACAGGAAAGGGAGGAAGCACTCCCCTCGGTCCCCTGGAGTACCACAGGTAAGACCGGAAACATGGTGCACATCCTAATACCACTGTAAACACGAACACATATCGATATCCGCATATTTCCCCCTGACCCATGTGTAAGTTGGTGCATTTTATGTAAAAGTCCGGTGTATCATGCTTTGTTTTAAGAGATGGCATGATAGGTGGTGATGTTGCTATTTAACATGCCATGAAACGAATATATACAATAACAAGTCATGAGGCAATAGGAGATGCATCCATTCAGTTATATGTCATGTAGTGCTAGTATTGAAGCATGAACAAGCAGGAAATAATACACATGTAACAAGTATAGGTACTAAATTTAGAACAGAAATTAACTATGACACACAGCCAGGATTAGTCGACTAGGGGTAATGGTTAGTCGACTAATAGGGTTTCTAGTCGACTAGGAGTTTGGATTGATCGACTAAAACTGGGATACAGAGTGTTGGAATTCTGTTTCAGTGCATGCTAGTCGACTAGGGTAAGAGGGTTAGTCGACTAATAGGAAGTACTAGTCGACTAACAGATATTTCGGTCGTCTAGATCTGTGATACAGAAAGTTGGGTTTTCTGGTCCAGGATGGATTAGTCGACTAGGTGGATTCAGGAGTCGACTAATATGGGCTTCCAGAGAGTTTATTAGTCGACTGATATTTTTGGGCAAGTCGACTAATGCTGTGTCTTCCAGAAAAACTAAATTTCAGCTAAGTGTTCTAGTCGACTAGGTCTTAGGGTAAGTCGACTAATAGTGGGGAAAATCAGTGTACAGGACAGAAATTCTGGAAACGTGTTTGATGGCTAAATTCCTGGTTTTAGGTGACCTATGTGTACAAGAAGTGTAAACACAGTGCTCTAAGGCTAATACAAGTCTTGGTGAGTGAATTACTCCCTTGGAATGGTTGGATTTGAGCTTAGATGACCTAAAAATAGGATTTTTAGTGTGCAAGTGAACAAAGATTTCTACTTCAAGTATGTGATGTGTGAACTAGGTCTTGGTGAGTAAGAACTCACCTGGAGGGGTCAAATCTGAAGCTTGATCCAAGGATGGAGGTGTTGGCTCCAATCCACAACTTGTAGTTGAAGCTAGGTTGAAGGATTCTCCCTTGGAGTTGCCTTGATGAAGCCTTGGGTGAATCTCTTGTGATCTTGAGGTGGAAGTGAAGGGATTGGGTGCTTGGAGTTAGGGTTTAGTTGTGGAAGGAGGAGATCTTGGAGCTTCTCTTCTCTTGTTGAAGTGAAAGAGAGAAAAAAGAGTAATTTGCAAATGAATAGGAATTTATAGTTTGGGATTTTTGTAAAGGGGTTGGGATTTTGATGGATGAGAGGGACTTTTGTGTAAAAAGGGGGTGAGGTGAGTGTCCTCTCTTGGCCACTTGGCCGGCTGTGGGAGAGGGAGAGAGTGAGTGGGGTTAGGTGAAGTGTGAGTGGGAAATGAGGTGGAAATGAAGTGGAAAAGGAATTTTGCAAATTTTGGAAAAATGCCCGAAATTCAAGTATTTTGGAATGGTCTGAAAATTTTACCAAAAATCAAGAATAAGATTTTAAGACTCATGGTGAAATTCGTTTGAAGAAATAATTTGTAGTTTTAAAATTAAAAATCCCGGAATCAGTCACCTGCCGACTCAGTTGGGATTTTCATAAATTCGTAAAATCTCCAGAAAAAGAGTGTAGGTTGAAAACATGATTCTAAGGAATAATGCCTAAAGGACCATCTAGAAATTCCTAACTGTTTGTGAGTTAAAAATCCTGGAATCGGTCAGCGGCACTGGCCGACACCGGTTTCGGAGAAATTCATTTTAATTCCAAAAAATTCCAGAAAATCACATAAAATATTAAATATTAGAAAACGATATTTGAAATTAAAATCGGTCAAATACGGAAGGTAAATCGGAAAATACGATTGAAAGACTGAATACGTAACTAAGTACGTATTCCGGGAGAGGGGTATTACAAGAAGCCTGTCACCTGGGACACATTCTCCAAGAGTTTCTATAGCAGATTCTTCCCTGCCACGCTCAGAAGGACATGGAAGAGCAGTTTATCCGACTTCAGCAATGGAACAGGTCCGTGGACGAATATGCCGCGGAATTTCTCAGACTTAGCCGTTTTGCTCCATACATGGTAACTGATGAGGAGAAGCGGCAAGTAGATTTCAGCAGGGCTTGCAGATGGACATCCAGGTCTTCTTAATGCCCCAGCAGCTGAAGACTTATTCAGAAGTTCTCACCATAGCTCGAGAAGTGGAGCGTGGGCTAGAGAAGAAGCAAGTGAACCAGATGAGGAACCAGGCCATGAAGAGGCCATTTCCACCAATGGGAAGAGGAGGCCCATACAGAGCAGCAAAGGTTCAGACAATGAGGCAACCATTCCGACCAGCTCCTTACCAGACGGCCCAACCATTATCCTTCTGTAGCTATTGTCAGAAACCAGGTCACATTCGACAGAATTGCCGTAGGGCAAATGGATTATGCTTGGTATGTGGTTCCCGAGACCATTCCATAGAAGCCTGTCCACACAGAAGATGGGGATAGCCGGCCAAGCTTTGCCAGCACTACAGGACCAAATGGACAGAGATCACTTCCAGGGCCACTTGGACAGAGGAATCAAGGACCGGTGATTAGGAGAGCTCTCCCCCTCCTTCACAGCAAGCTATTCGCCCAGTCCAAAGAGGAGCTAGGACTGCTGCAGGGCGTGGAAGGGGACAAGCTTACAACTTGACGGAAGAAGAGGCTGAGACTTATGAGGAAGTGATAACAGGTAACATCAGAGTACATTCAAAACCTGTTTTAGCCCTCTTCGATTCCGGTGCTTCCCATTGTTATATCTCAGATCATTTTGTGGCATTGCATTCTATACCTGTTAGATCTTTAGACCACAAATGGGAGATTAGTACAGGGAATGGAGTAGTCATATCTACTAGAGTTTGTGCTGATTGTCTAGTAGAACTTTGTAACAAGACCTTGGCCATAGATATGCTCGTACTAGGCACCAAAGGGTACGACGTAATCTTAGGCATGACCTGGCTCAGTCAATATTATGCAGTTATTGATGTAAGGAGAAGAAGATTAATTTCAGAATCCCTTCTCAGCCTGAATTCCAATTTAGTGGAGAAGTGAAGTCTACCAGAGAAAGACTCGGATGACTACTTCGGAGATTCAGAAGAAGGGAATACCGGTGTGGGATGAATTCCCAGAGGTGTTTGCTGAGATCTCAGGACTGCCACCTGAAAGGATGATTGAGTTTTCTATTGATACTGTGCCTGGAGCAGCTCCTATATCCAAGGCTCCGTACAGGATGGCACCGACGGAGTTAGAGATTCTAAAGAAGCAGCTGCAGGAATACTCTGATAAGGGATTGATTCGACCAAGCACTTCACCATGGGGAGCTCCAGTATTATTGGCAAACAAGAAGGATGGTGGTAAAAGGCTTTGTATTGATTATAGAGAATTGAACAAAGTTACCATCAAGAACAAGTATCCCTTACCAAGGATTGATGATCTGTTTGATCAGCTTCATGGAGCCCGAGTATTCTCTAAATTAGATTTACAATCGGGTTACCATCAGCTTAGGGTGAGGAAAGAGGATATTCCAAAGACGGCATTCAGGACCCGTTATGGCCACTATGAGTTTCTAGTTATGCCTTTCGGAGTCACCAATGCCCCTGCAGTTTTCATGGATTTGATGAACAGAGTGTTCTCGCCCTATTTGGATCAGTTTGTAGTTGTTTTTATAGATGACATCTTGATCTATTCAAATAACAACAGGGAGCATGCAGAACACTTGAGGATAGTATTGCAGACTCTCCAGCAGGAGCAGCTTCATGCTAAGAGGAGCAAGTGCGACTTTTGGTTGGACAGTATAGCCTTCCTTGGACACATGGTTTCAGCCGAGGAATTTCAGTTGATCCCAGCAAAGTCCAGGCAGTGAAGGATTGGCCTATTCCAGGACGGTGACTGAGATTAAGAGTTTATTGGACTAGCGGATATTACAGACGCTTTGTCCAAGATTTCTCTAAGATTGCAGCCCCGTTGACCAAGCTCACCCGGAAAGGGGAAAGATACATATGGACAGAAGATGTACTGCAGCCTTTGAGCAATTGAAGCAAAGACTCATTTCAGCTCCAATCTTGAGGACTCCCTCAGGAAGAGGAGGGATGGTCATCTTCAGTGATGCATCCGGAAAAGGCCTGGGGTGTGTACTAATGCAACATGATCATGTTATAGCTATGCATCCAGACAACTGAAACTTCATGAACGGAATTACCCAACTCATGACTTGGAGCTAGCAGCTGTTATATTTGCCCTAAAGATCTGGAGGCATTATCTTCTGGGAGACAAAGTGTTGATATACACGGATCACAAGAGCCTCAAATATATTTTCACACAGAAGGAATTGAACATGAGGCAGAGACGGTGGCTGGAGCTAATGGCGGACTATGATATAGACTTGCAATATCATCCGGGCAAGGTCAATACAGTTCCAGATGCACTGAGCAGGAAGCCAGAGAATAGAGTGCTAGTCCAACTACTCAGCAGAAGGAGTTGATTCAAGACATCATCAAGTTGGACTTAATGGTAGTTCGAGGAGTTGATAAGGCAGGACAGTACATGACCTTGCAGATTCAGTCAGCATTGATAGATGAGATCAAGGAAGCTCAAAAGGAAGACCCCAGATTACAGCAATTCCGAGCTCAAGTAGAGGCTGGATTGAGGACTGATATCAGTATTCATCCGGATGATGCCTTGTATTTTGGTAGCAGATTTTGTGTTCCCCAAGGAGAAGTTCGACAGAAGATTCTAGCAGAAGCACACAGTTCAGCCTATTCCATACACCCAGGGGGAACCAAAATGTATCAGGACATAAAGAAGTAGTTTTGGTGGAATGCTATGAAAAGGGAGATAGCTCAGTATGTAGCCAAGTGCTTAGTCTGTCAGCAGATAAAGATAGAGCATCAGAGATCAGCTGGACTTCTACAACCCTTACCAATACCCGAATGGAAGTGGGAGCACATCACCATGGATTTTGTTACGGCATTACCTCGTAGTCCTAAGGGTAATAATGCTGTATGGGTAATCATTGATCGCCTCACCAAATCAGCTCACTTCATACCATTCAGGGTAGGTCAGACAACAGATGTTTTGGCAGACAAGTACATGAAGGAGATAGTTCGTCTACATGGAGTTCCAGTTAGTATTGTATCAGACAGAGACACAAGATTCAGATCACATTTCTGGGAAAGTCTCCAAGAAAGTCTAGGAACTCGTCTGAAATTCAGTACTTCCTATCACCCTCAGACAGACGGACAATCTGAAGGACTATCCAGATTCTTGAAGACATGTTGCGGGCTTGCATGATTGAATTCCAGGGATCATGGGAAGATCATCTTCACTTGGCTGAATTTTCTTATAATAACAGCTATCATGCTAGTATCAAGATGGCACCATTTGAAGCATTGTATGGAAGGAAGTGTAGGTCACCGATTTGTTGGGACGAAGTCAGTGAGAGGAGACTTTTGGGGCCAGAGATCCTGATTCAGACAACAGAGAAAGTCAGAATTATTAGAGATCACCTCAGGGCAGCGCAGAGCCGACAGAAGAGTTGGGCTGACACACAGAGAAGGCCATTGGAATTCCAGACTGGAGATCATGTGTTTTGAAGATATCACTACAAAAGGAGTAATCCGGTTCGGTACTCGTGGAAAGCTTAGTCCGAGTATATCGGCCCATTCGAGATTTTGGACCGTGTGGGAGATGTGTCCTATCGATTGGCATTACCGCCATCGTTGGACGGAGTTCACAATGTATTCCACGTATCACAGTTGAGGAAGTATGTCAGGATGATAGTCATATCCTGGAGCACTCCGAACTGGAACTACAACCGGATTTGTCTTATCAAGAGCAACCGATGGCCATTTTGGACAGAAGTGTCAAGACATTGAAGAATAAGGCAATACCATTAGTGTTGGTGTCTTGGAACAGGCATGCGCCAGGAGAGGCCACGTGGGAACGAGAGGATGTTATCCGTGAGCGTTATCCGCAACTCTTCACAACTTAATTGGTAAGATTCCTTCTTTCTATCCTTCTCTACTGTTATCCTTCTTCTCATCCTTCCTTGCTGTTACCTTTCACTTTCTGAAATTTCGAGGACGAAATTTTTGTAAGGTGGATGGATTGTAATACCCCGTTCCTGGAATACGTACTTAGTTGCGTATTCAGTTTTTTCGATCGTATTTTTTTCGATTTACTTCCTGTATTTTGACCGATTTCAGTTTCAAATATATTTTCTAATATTTTAGATTTTATATAATTTTCTGGAATTTTCTGAATTAATTGAAAATCTTCAAAACGGTGTCGACCAGTGTCGCTGATCGATTCCCGGATTTTTATCTTACAAACAGTTAGGAAATTCTAGAAAGTCCTTTAGGCATTATTTTAGAATCGTATTTCTTACCTAAATACTTTTTCTGAGAATTTTATGATTTTATGAAAATTCCACCGGAGTCGGTAGCTAACTGATTCCGGGATTTTTAGTTTTAAAACTATAAATTATTTCTCCAAACGAATTTCACCATGAGTCTTAAAATATTATTATTGATTTTTGGTAAATTTTACGAGTCGTTCCAAGATACTTGATTTCGGGACGATTTCGGTATTTTCCGAAATGTTTTTCCGCATCTTCGACTTAAACCCGGGAACTTGTCTTTTTAATATTTTTATTTTCTAAGTCCAAGAAAATATCTTCATTTATAAATTCTTTTCCTTTTTCCTTTCTCTTGTTTTCCTTTCCTTCCTTCACAAGCCACAAGATTTCCAATTTCCAAAAATTCCATCTTTTCCAATTTTCCAACAAACTCCACAAAACTCCACACACTTCCTCATTAATGCCCTCTTTCTCTCTCTCTTCCATGGCCGGCCAAGTGCCAAAAAGAGGGACACCTCACCTCCCCTATTTGCAAAAACCCCCTCCCTTCTACCTTATTTACAACTCCTTTACAAAATCTAAAACCTATATAAACATTTCCTTTACATTTCTTTTCTTTTTCTTCATTTCACCAAAGATTTAGCCCTCACCAAATCCTCCTCCATCTCAAACTCCACCACCAACTCCAAAAGCTCACCTAAGTCTTCATCTCCTCTCAACTACCACTACTTGGAATTGAGATCGTAGTTTTCTTCGTCGTTTATATCGCCAAGGATCAAGTTGGTGATATCGTCGACAACGACCTCTTCGGAACTCGTAAAGCTTCGATAAACCATTCCTTGTGAGTATTTTTACTCTCCAAGACTTGTTCAATTCCTAGTATACTGGTGGTTACAATTCATGTATGCTTATGCCTTCAAAATCATGTTTTTGGACCATCAAACACAACCATCAGAAATTCTGTTTTGCACTCTGTTTTCCCACGATTAGTCGACTTGACCTAGGGACTAGTCGACTAACCCATCTGTTTTGAAACGTAACTTTTTTCTGGAACACAGTTTTAGTCGACTTAGTCTATTTATAGTCGACTAGAAATCTTTGTTAGTCGACTACACTTTCCACCCTAGTCGACTAACCTTTCCTGAACCAGAAACCCAACTCTCGGCTCCAGTTGACTTATCCTAACTATTAGTCGACTTGGTATCCTTAGTCGACTACCCATTCCTCCCTAGTCGACTATTTTTTCCTGAAATAAAACATCAACTCTCTGTATCACAGATTTAGTCGACTTGCGTATCTGTTAGTCGACTTGTAGTCACTGTTAGTCGACTACACTTTTACCCTAGTCGACTAACTTTTCCTGAAACAGAATTCCAACTCTCTGGAACCCAGTTTTAGTCGACTAATCCAGACTGTTAGTCGACTAGAGACCACTATTAGTCGACTAACCATTCCACCTAGTCGACTAATTCAGGCTGTCTGTTATAGTTGCCTTCCTTCTGAATTTGGATCTTACCCTTGATACATGTGTGATATATTATTCTTGTTTATGCTTCATGACTAGTACCTCATGACCTATTACTTGATGGATGCTACTTCTTGCTACTTCATGACTTGTTGTTATATAGTCTTACTTCATAACTTGTTAAATAAGGAATATCTCCATTTCATCATGCCATCACTTAACACCAAGCATGATACACTTGACTTTTGTATAAAATGGACCAACTTACATGTGGGTCGGGGGAAACATGCGGATATCGATATGTGTCGTGTTTACAGTGGTATTAGGTATATTGTACAATCATATTTCCGGTCTGACCTGAGGGCCTCCAGGGGACCGAGGGGAGTGCTTGCTCCCTCATTACTGGTACCATCATGATAAGGGCATACATAAGTCCCTCCTGTTAGCCTAGCGGCTGGTTTCCGTCATCAAGCAACGGAACAATCCTGGACCGTTGTCCGGGCATGTACGGGACCCACTGTAAACATAGTTCGTTGATAATCCCGCTGGTTTCCAATAACAACCTTGCTTTACTAGGATATGGATCTATGTGCGCTGGGACGCTGGTTCACATAGCTAGATATCACAGTAAGACAAGTAATAATAATAAAGGACGTTAACTGTGGATCTATTGTATTCGGACTTTTACTCTTTATGCTTCCATTACTTGTTGATTTGTATTCATTATACTGTTCTAACTCTCATATTCTTGTCTCTTAGCCATTTGGCTGTAGCCTGTTCATTGTTGGGAGGTCCTGACTCCCTTGGATTTGTATATTCAGGTTCCGAAGCTTGGATCGAAGTGGAGCCTTCCACCGAGGATCAAGCTTTTCTTAGTGAGCAGGCAGACTAGTTCCAGTCCTTTGTGCCAGACTTCTCTTTTTGACTCACGAGATCTTCATCCTACTCGTGAGCATTTTGTGTCATATTGTATCTTTTACTTTTGGACTTGGTTGTGATAAAAGATACATGTAATGTGTAATATTTTATCATATCTTGTGATAACTTGTACTTGTACTTTTAAGTTGGTTATGTATGAATATCACGCTTTGTCGTGTACTCTGATCCTTGTTGTACTAAATGCTTAGCGTATATACGTGGGGGCATTTTCTGATCTACGTATATACGTCGCAGTGACGTCCCCGTATCCGTGGGATCGGGGCGTTACAACATATCTCTTTACTTCCAATATTAAGGAATTCCAGCTCCTCTCCATATAACTCTTCAAAACTCAGGTCAAAATTTAAACTTGCCAATTTGTCAATAGTATCTTCAGAAGTGTATAATTGGTCAAGTTCAATATGATCCTCAAAGATGGGTGATTCAACTTCATTATGAATTGGGGCAGGATCCAATGTCGACTCCAGGAAAAGATTGAAGTCAGGTAAAGATACCGGAGTCATTATTGAATCAGGAAGAAGATTGAATCACTAAGTTGGGGTTCAAGATCATATTCATTTTCAAGTTCTATTTCAAGAAAAGGAAAACTTGCCAAAATGTCAATGGGATTTGAAGTTTGGACAAGTTCAGATGAGCGTGCTGAAATAGAATCTTGATTTCCAAAACAACATGACTCTTTAGCTCTGACAGAATGGTTAGTGACATTAGAAATGGTAGAACGATAAGAACAGAGACTTTCGATCATTATATCTATGTCACGATTATGAGCATTTTGAGCCTGAGTCATGTCTTCAAGCATCTTTACATAATTGATAGGTTCATCATTTTGTTGAAAAGATGAAGTGTTGTTTTGGAACTGGTGGTGAAATTGTGAGTCCATTGGATTTGGTGACTTTTGTTTGGACTCACGCATACTCATTTTCAAAATTGATGGTGTTCTATTTTGGACTGGTGGAATTGAGTCTGTGTCTTGAAAATATTGTGGACTGGGTGGAGAAGGAGGACAAGGTGGTTGGAAATTATGCTCGGGGTAGGTGAATCCCCACTGACTCGGTGAAGAGTTGAAATAATTATGGAAATTATAGTTATTAGATGGGGGTATGGGTCATATTGATTCGGATAAGACCAATCCGGCACACTAGGTTGGTCAAAGTTATGATATGCCGGGTTGGTAATATCCGAAAATGAAGTCGGTGTGTAATATGGATTATTATTGAAGTTGAAAAAATTGTTATTATAAGCCATATCACACAATGAAATACAAACAAAAAGAAACAAACAAATAAACAAACAAAAAAGAAAAAAATTCTAACCTAAGTTAGGGTAGACCTATGACCTAGACAACTCCTAACTGATTAGACCGTCCACGGGAGGTTTAGTGTAGACTTTGACCACAAGCTAATCAGCCAGGTCAGGGCAAGGTTGTTGGGAGGTTTTCCGTCAGAGACGTTCCTTAATTAAATAACCACCAACCTTCGGGCTTTCGGCCCTCAATCCCTTTCCTAGACACTTATTTTGTAAGAGTCAAATTCCAATACTTTTCCCCCTTAGGATAATCTCCTAAGTGAGTCCGAGATGTCCCTAGGGCAAACGTCTATTTTTTTTTTAAATTAGGCTTAGGTTAGTGAGTGCTGGGATGGTAGTTTTTGGGCTAAGGAAAGGGTAATGAAATCCCCCACCTTATCTTATTTATGGGTTAGTGTGCTTAAAATTGGATTGTGCAAGTGTACAAGATATATAACTAGGATTCACTCAAAGTATGAAAATCTAGCAAGAGATGATTCCTAGTCTACATGCAATGCAAAACGTACCTTGCTCCAGCACTCTTCAACAGTAAAAGTAAATGAATTGAAAAGACACGTGCCTAGAAATACAAATGTCTAATCAATTTTTAACGTTTCAACCACTTTTTACTGTTGATTATTATTAACAGGAGTATGGTGAAGCATACAAGAATTTAAGTATTGTAGCAGATGTATTTTACAGAGCAAGCAACCCTGCAGAAATTTGGTCAGAAGTCCACTCTTCCTTGCCGCAGATCCGCGGCTTTGGCCGTGGAATCGCGGCAATTCAGAGAGCTACTGGTCTCTGCTTTCAAGAGCAGAGGCCCAGAGCCACTTATATGTTACTGCAATGCAAATTTTCCTGTTTTCTTCACCTGTAACCTGCAACAGAGAAGAAAATTCGTTTAGTTCTTCATTTGAAATCAAAACCGTTGCTCTCCCCGGCAACGGCGCCAAAAATTTTGATTGGGAAAAAGGATAGTGTGGTAGATTACACAAATATTCAATAAAAGAAAGAAGGTTTAGAGTCAACCTTAGGTGCTTGATCACTCCACAATGTATTTAAAATGATTGATGTATCCTTTCCAAATCACCGTAGTAGCACAAGCTATACGGGTCAAATCCACAAGGAGAGCTCACGATGGAAGCTTTACGGTTTAATGTGAAGATAGAAAATGAAGATTCTTCTTTGTTTTAAAAGAATGCAAAAGACATGGAAAAAGAAATGAAAGAATTGGTGGTGGTGTGTACATGAAATGAAAACTATGAAATAAAATGAAAAGAATCGAAGACAAGATTTGCTTTGGAATTAATACTAAAAGAATGAAAACTTGTAGAAGACTTTTAAATGAGAAAGGCCATGACTATCTAACATTACTAACTTGCTAACTTACTAATCTCCGTTAGGGTGATGCTTGCCTCATGTTGATTCATCGGCATATATTTGTCTTGCGTGTTGGTCTAGTTACTTTCCCACTTGATTGAAGGGTAATCTACTTGGACTTGTCTTGTAGCCTCATTGATGTCATAGGCCTTCAAGATAGACTTTCAATGATGGAATCAAAAGAGTTGCCACTCAAGGGATGCTAAGGAAGAAGATACAACATTCATTAATTGAAGTAAAGAAGTTGTACAACAAATAGCATATGTTTGGTGATCCATCTCCATGTTCCATCAAGACACTTGTTCTAAGACAAGGCTCTAAATGAGGCACACATGAATCATATGGAGAATTACAACAAGAGATTGCCAAGCATGAAAGTAACCATCATCTTCATCATGGATAAAATAGACTCAACAATTGCAAGATGAAGTAATTGCATTCACCCAGAGTTAGAAGTTAAGTAAGATTAGTTGTTAGCTAGTCATGTTAGAAGAATTTAGCTACTAGCCATTACAAGAAAAGAAAAGCAATTCATGATAAGAGTGCAATGAAAGTAAAGCTTGAATGAAAGAATGCAAGTAAAGTATTAGAAAATGCTCAAGTAGAGAAAGGAGATTGGATTAAACCTTACTTCACAAGTTGTCACACCTTGATTTACACAAGCTTTCTCTCTCTCACAATCTGTCTTTTTGCAGAATTTCTAGGGAGGAAGAAGACTAAGAGAAACAAAACCTAGAGAAAAATTAAAATACAATTTCTTTCTCTATTCTCTCCTCTCTCCTCTGTCCTCTTGCGAAGGCCCTGGTGGTGTATTTATAGCCTCAGAGAGAAGTCTCTAGAACCCAGGTTGTTGGAGAAAATCCCGGCTCAACAGCCTTGTAACTGCCGCAGATCTGCGGCAGTTGCTGTGGATATGCGGCAGTTACAAGGCCGTTGAGGCCGAGATTTCTGTTGCGCGTATCTCGTAGGTTGTTAGCCACGTGGTCCTTCTGGAAGTTTGAATTGGCGCGTGGATTTCTCCAGATCCTGGCCTCAACTTTTGGGCTCTCTTTTGGGCTTTGATTTATTTTCCTTTAATTTTTGATAATTAAAGGGATTTTGGGCCTTTTCTCAATTAGAATATGGACCTGCAAAAATAGAGAGAGAAGGATTAAAAATCACATTTTTATTTGCAATATGCATGGTATGGATGTGGTAAAATATGCAAAAAATGAATAACAATCACACCGCGCGCACAAGAATTCAGAGACTTTAGAGAATTGCTTCTCTATTCAGGGTGCTGATACCCTAATACTTTCTTCTTAAGGGATCTCCGGAACCAGGCGAGAAGGAATTCCTAATTGAAGGCGGTTTTGAGAAGCAACAAGAGAGTTCTACCAACCTTCTGTCTCTGATTCCCGAACCAGGCGAGAAGGGAATCTCATCGCTCGCATCATCAAAGGGACAAAGTGGTCGCGCGCTGACCAGACTCCTATCGGCACACTTCTCTAGAATCTCTGAGGAGATCTACTTGTAATCTTTTAGAATACTTGTAATTTAGCTCCTCAACTCTTTTTATTGTAAGTTTTCCCCTTTGCAAATCAATGGAAAACAGGTGTCAAGTAATAAACATGTCATGTACCGGTGTCAGATATCGAGTGTCAGGTATTGGTGTCAAGTATATACATATCATGGTCAGGTAATTAACATGTCGGTATCATGTGAGTTGAATATAGAGTTACAACATCATACGTCAAGTAACCATCCGGTCATGCAACATGTACAGAAGAACAGTATAGTTAAACGTTTCAAACTCTTCACAAGCATATCTATAACAACAATAAATCAATCTTTTAATTAGCTATGCGAAGCTGAGCAAAACGGGAGCGTATCTAGGCATATCCATGCAAGTAAAATACCAGCTAAATGAATTACAATAACGGTTAACAGGTATTCATATAACATGTTAATTTTAGAAAATCACTAGCATATCATATATCAACTCACATAACGATGCATCATGTATTAGAAAGCAGGATAACAATTATTAGGCATGTAATGATGGTAATAAGGCATTCACATATCAATATATCATGCAATAGAAGTTAAAATAGCAATCGGTAGGTATGAAACGATGATAGCAAAGTATGAAGCAACACAGGAAATGTACTCGCCTAAAATCACCGAAAAATGCCGTAAAATCTCGAAGCACCATAAACACGTTCATGCCACTAATCCATATATTAATATATATATATATATTTATTGATATTAATTTATTGAGAGAGAGCATGAAAGAGGAGAGAGAGGAGGATGAGAGAGAGATGTTAGAGAGAGAGAGAGACTTGTATGAAAGAGAGAGAGAGAGAGAGAGTATTTGCTGGAAATAAAAGAGGGGTAAGGTAGATAATTTGAGGGAAAAGAAGGGGTAAAATAGGAAAGAAGGGAAAAGAAAGAAAGAAGAAAAGAAAGAAAGAAAGAAAGAAAGAAAGGAAAGAAGGGAAAAAGAAGTAGGAGAGGGGGAAAGTTGGCCGGTGATCTGGGCGGCGCGCCGCCGGAGGGGGGGAAGGGAAGGGGGGTGTGGTGTTGTTATTGTTGTGATTGTTATTGTTGGTGGTGGTGATTGTTGGAGATGGTGGTTGTTGTGGTGGTAGTGTTGGTTGAAGGTGGTGGTGTTGGGGAGTTGGAGGAGGAGGAGGAGATAGTGGTTGGGGTGTTAGAAGTGGAGGAGGAGGTGGATTGATGGTGAATTGAAGAAGAAGAAGAAAATGGTGGTAATGGGTTTAGTGAAAATTAGAGAAGAGGAAGTTGTTAATTGAAGAGGAAGGAGGTGGAGGAGAAGAGAGGGGAGCTTGGGGGGTAAGGTCAGCCCTAGGTGGTGGTGGTGGTGGCCGTCCATGGAGGAAGAGAAGGAAGAAGGTGATGGTGGTGAAGATGGTGATATGAAAGTTGGTGTAGTAGTTGTTGTTGTTGGAGATAGAATTGGAGAGGGAGATGATGTGGGTGGCTTGGTGGAGGAGATGGCCGGAGGGTGGCCGGCGGTGGTGCTGATGTTGGCTGGCGGTCAAGAGGAGGAAGGAGTGGAGTTGGTGGGAGAGAAGGAGAGGGAGAAATGGAGATGGAGAGATTGGAGGGAGGGAAGAAAGAAAAAGAAAAAAGAAGGAAAGAGGGAGGGAGAGGGAGAATGGGGGGATGGGCTGCTGCTGCAGCTCTGGTTCGTTGGCAGGGAATGGGGTAGGGTACGGGAGTAGGTGGAGAAGAAAGAAAGGGAAAAGAAAAACAAAGAAAAAGAATATTATTTTAATACAGGTAAAAAATTGACTGTTTCAGAAACGTTCCGAAAAATTCTCAAAAATAGAAAATATTATTTTAAAATACCTAGTGAAATCAGATTTGAGAAATGTGATATGATTTTAAATTAAAAAGCCTAAAATCTTCCGGCAATATCGATCGACACCAAAACGGTGGATTTTCGATAAATTCAGAAAAATCTAAAAAAATGTATTTAGATATAAAATGAGATTCTAAGAAGTAATGTGAAAGCTGTTTCTAAAAATTCAACTCCATTTGAAAACTAAAAAATCTGAGAATCGGTCAGCGATGCCAATCAACACCAATTTTGAAGATTTTACAGAATAATTCTGAAAAATTTCAGAAAATCATGAAAAATATAGAATATTAGAAAAAAATATTTAAAACTAAAATCGATCAAATCTGACTACCGAAAAGATCAAATCGAGTAATACACTAGGATCGGGTCCCCGGTTCAGACTAGGGATGACTCCGAGTCCACAAATCCGGATCCAATACAAAACAATCACACAAATAATCATAAAATAAAAATAAATACATAAACTTAATCAAATAAATATGATAGAAAAATCAGAATATGTATCTAAGTATGTATTTTAGGAACGGGGTGTTACATTCCATCCACCTTACAAAAATTTCGTCCTTGAAATTTCGATAAGGGTAAGATGAACACAGAGATGATAGGAACGAGGATTATACCAATCAAGATGTGAGTAACTGAGGGTAATTCTCACAAATCGTCTGAACGATAAACTCAGGACTAAGGCATTGCTGCACTTCTGCCATATATATCCTCTAACGGTGTCATAATAATACTGACCTGATATCTGCTGATAAAAGAATACTGCCAGAACTTCAAAAGAATAACCCATTCTGAATAATATAAAGTGAGCTGACATGGTGAGATAATCAATAATACTTCTTTCAGACTGCGAAGCAAAACTGATGAAATCCTTAGAAATCCATAGTGCTGAAATTCATAATATAATATAAAACCCTGCATGGCATGAGTTGTCCTTGACAAAGAGTCTGTGATAGAATTACTGATGTGCTGCATGTATACGAATTCTCCGAGAATAGACCAGAATACCAAAGATAAAGAAAATCCTGATGATACTGAGTATAAATAAAGAAGACCAATAATTAAGAATTTCTGAATACTGGGCGTTACAATCTCTGAAAGACATAGCCAATAATATAGAATAACCATAGAGAATTCTGAATACTGACTTCTGAATGATAACCCGACTACAGATTAAACATGTAGAAGATATCTGGGCCCTGCAAGATTGGCCGAATGGATCGTTCATAAGGATTATGACGATAGCTCAGATACAGTGAGAAAACCCTGTTCAGTGGATCCATGAAAACACACAAGGCGGAAGAAATCCGAGGAACGAGCTAGAGTGCTAAGCACTGAAGGGACTAGTCACGGACGAAGCCAAACCTAGGAGGCCATCGCGTAACACAGCTCAGGCATTAAGCATTAGGGTGCGGCGGAGCTAACGCTCTGCGAGGCTCGCACTTGGCGGAGCTCATGCGGCGAAGCCAGCACGTAACATAATGTTAAATGCTAGGCATCAGGATGCAGCGAAGTCCATATCTGGTTAGGTTCACGCGTGACTAGAACACGACCCTCGCTTGGCGAGGCTAGCAGAACCCATGGTCCACCAAATCTATAAAGACCACCAGGAATTGGTGACTCTGAGAACACGATAAAAAATTCATAATAACCAAATTGAGTCCCGAATGTTGTCTTCTAAATAATAACCCGATTGCAGATCAGTTCTGAGAGTACCCGAGTTCCATGAACATGGTAGAAGAAATATGATCGCTACTGGAATGACAAAAATAGAGAATACCATAACTCTATCTGCAAGAAGTCCTGAATCTGAAATACTGTTTCATACTGATGTTCCTCTTGTAATGATACAGTCTATCTGATTATATAAGTGATGACTACTCCACTTGCTGTACTGATTCCCCGTGATGTATCCATAAATACAAGAATAGAATGCGAGGCTGAAAACTATCCAATATAGGACAATGCGATGTACAGGGTCAAAGAATGCCAGAACATAATGAGAGTGAACCACATCTGTCTTGTCGCTACCATACCAATTTATCCATATCTTAAGTTGGTATAAGGACGACGGGAACTGAAAATAAAAAAGGATGGAAGAGATTCAAGAATCAAGGGAAGGACGATCAAGAGGGAATAGATAACTTTGGACTTATAGTTGGATTGTATAACCACGACTCATGCATTCTAGTTGCAAATTTCTTTACCATTAATTTGCCGATTGGTTGTATTGAAGATGTGAGAGCCTAGGCTCTGATATCACCCTGTAACGCCCAGATCCCATGGGTACGGAGACGTTACTGCGACGTATATACGTAGGACGAAAATACCATCACGTATATACGCTAAGTATCAGTACAGACAAGAATCAGAGTACGGAAGCACAATGATAATATACATCCCAGCAATAAAACACAAGTACACAGTTATCATAGAGCATGATACAATAAATCAAGAATATATAAGATCACCAAGAAGCGCAAAAGCAGGATGTACAATATAAAAGACGGGGAAAGTATTCACGAGTAACAAGGACAAGCAACTGCTAATCCACGCATCCACTGCGCACTCTGATCAGCTACAGCAAGGCCACCACGGTCCGGACTCCAGGATCTGGACATGAGGATTCAGGGTTGTCAGAAAGCAACCCAGCGAGTACATATGATAAAACCAGTTGGCGTGCTCAGGCAGTCACACATGTACATGCTCAAGTGGCGTGATTCAGGCATGCAGGTACAGGCAATGACAAGTAACATAAAGAAAATTAAAGGAACGACGGTAAATCCAGAATCAAGTAAATACATGTATATCAATAAATCTGAATTGAAAAACAAGCATAGAAAACAGCATGGAAACCAAAAAATAAGCAAGTCAGGTAATTCAACGCAATAGCATAGATGTCACATGTAAGTGGTGAGCATGATAATGTAATGGGTCACCGGTCTCACAAGTATAGATCAAATATATCGCTAGTCAGATATCAGTAGTATGTTATTATTAATTATTAAGACTCGTCCAATTTTGTATGTTTGGGTATATGTCCATACCATATACCTCCGCATACAAGTCGAGCGAGGTTGGTTATTGGAAACAGATGGAGATCGACGAACCATGTTAGAATGGGTCCCGTGCATGCCCAACGGTTCAGGAGTATCCGGTACTGAGCCAGAACGTACCGGTAGATACCGGGACTTACTATATGCCCGTAGGACTTAGTATACGCTTGAACAGGAATAGGGTGTCACGCTCCCATGGGCATAGGCCTAGGGGCTTATGGCAAACCCGACAGGCAGGCAGGGGAGTAGGGGTGCCAGTACACCCACGGAAACACCTGGTGGCCTCCAGGTCGAATCTCAAGAATTAGTTGTACAACATTTGTATGGCCACCATAAACACGAAAGCTATATCGGTACCCATCAGTTTCCGTCGTCCCGGTGAAAGTTGTTTAATTATTACATATTGTCCGGTGATAATGTCCACAAGGTATTCACAATAATCCAATATTCATGATTATCTAATTATGGGGATCAATAGGAGTATAATATCAGGAGCATAATGTCAAGAATCTCCTGTCTCAGGGGTTCAAGTATACAGGAATTCAGGAGCACAGGAGTTTAGGAGTACCAAATGTTTGGTAACAATATAATAATAATGTCAAGTCCCTGTAAAAGTGATAATCATGAATATGTAATGTAATACAGATGTCAGTGTAATAGTATCCAGTCAGGTGTCATAATATCAGGTCAAATGTGTCAGTAATAAGTGATAGCATATATCAAGTATCAAGTGATAGCATGTCAATTGTCAAGTGTCAGGTATCAGGTGTCAAGTAATAATATGTCAAGTACTAGTGTCAGATATCAAGTGTCAGGTATAAGGTGTCAAGTAGTAACATGTCAAGTATCGGTGTCAGATATCAAGTATCAGGTATCAGGTGTCAAGCAATAACATGTCGTGTACCGGTGTCAGATATCGAGTGTCAGGATCAGGTGTCTAGTATATACATATCATGGTCAGTTAATTAACATGTCGGTATCATGTGAATTGAATACAGAGTTACAGCATCATACGTCAAGTAACCATCCGGTCATGCAACATGTACAGGAGAACAATATAGTTAAAAGTTTCAAACTCTTCACAACCATATCTATAACAATAATAAATCAATCTTTTAATTAGCTATGCGTAGCTGAGCGAAGCGGGAGCGTATCTAGGTATATCCATGCAAGTATAATACCAGCTAAATGAATTACAATAACGGTCAACAGGTATTTATATAACATGTTAATTTTAGAAAATCACTCGCATATCATATATCAACTCACAAAACGATGCATCATGTATTAGAAAGCAGGATAATAATTATTAGACATGTAATGATGGTTACAAGGCATTCACACATCAATATATCTTGCAATAGACGTTAAAATAGCAATCAATAGGTATAAAACGATGATAACAAATCATGAAGCAACATAGGAAATGTACTCGCCTAAAATCACCGAAAAATAAATATCCCGGAACATCATAAACACGTTCATGCCACTATATATATATATATTTATTAATATTAATTTATTGAGAGAGAGCATGAGAGAGGAGAAAGAGGAGAGAGAAAAGGATGAAAAAGAGAGAGATGTTGGAGAGAGAGACTTGTAGGAAAGTGAGAGAGAGAGAGAGAGTGTGTGTGTTTGCTCGAAATAAAAGAGAGGTAAGGGAGAGAATTTGAGGGAAAAGAAGGAGGTAAAATAGGAAAGAAGGGAAAAGAAAGAAAGAAGAAAAGAAAGAAGAAGGAAAATGAAGAAGGAGAGGGGGGTTGGCCGGCGGCCAGGTGGCCGCCGCCGGAGGGGGAGGAAGGGAAGTGGTGGTATTGTGGTGGTGTTGTTATTGTTGTGATTGTTGTTGTGGTGGTGGTGGTTGTTGGAGATGGTGGTTGTTGTGGTGGTGGTGGTGGTTGAAGGTGGTGGTGTTGGGGAGTTAGAGGAGGAGGAGATAGTGGTTGAGGTGTTGAAAGTAGAGAAGGAGGTGGATTGATTGTGAATTGAAGAAGAAGAAGGAAATAGTGGTAATGAGTTTTGGTGAAAATTGGAGAAGAGGAGATGTTAATTGAAGAGGAAGGAGGTGGAGGAGAAGAGAGAGGGAGCTGGGGGGAAGTGGCCGGCCCTAGGTGGTAGTGGTGATGGCCGGCCATGGAGGAAGAGAAGGAAGAAGGTGAATGGTGGTGAAGATGGTGATGTGAAAGTGGGTGTGTAGTAGTTGTTATTGTTGGAGAAAGAGTTGGAGAGGGAGACGATGTAGGTGGCTTGGTGGAGGAGATGGCTGGAGGGTGGCCGGCGGTGGTGCTGGTGTTGGCCGGCGGACAAGGGGAGGAAGGAGGAGTGGAGTTGGTGAGAGAGAAGGAGAGGGAGAAATGGAGATGGAGAGAATGGGAAGGAAGAAAGCAAGAAAAAGAAAAAGAAGGAAAGAGAGAGGAAGAGGGAGATAATGTGGAGATGGGGGGGATGGGCTGTTACTGCAGCTCTAGTTCGTTGGCAGGGAATGGGGAGGGTACTGGAGTAGGTGGAGAAGAAAGAAAGGGAAAAGAAAAAGAAAAAGAAAAAGAAAATATTATTTTAATGCAGGTAAAAATCGACTGTTTCCGAAATGCTCCAAAAAATTCTCAAAAAAAATTATTTTAAAATGCCTAGTGAAATCAGATTCGAGAAATTCGAACTGATTTTTAAATTAAAAATCCTGAAATCTTCTGGCAATTCCGGTCGACACTAAAACTGGTGGATTTTCGATAAATTCAGAAAATCTCAAAAAATGTATTTAGATAGAAAATGAGATTCTAAGAAGTAATATGAAAGTCGTTTCTAGAAATTCAACTCCATTTGAAATCTAAAAATTCGAGAATCGATCGCGATGCCAATCGACACCGTTTTGAAGATCTTGCAGAATAACTCTGAAAAATTTCAGAAAATCATGAAAAATTAAAATATTGAAAAACAGTGTTTGAAACTGAAATCGGTCAAATCTGACTACCGAAAAGATCAAATCGAGAAAAACACTAGGATCTGGTCCCCGGTTCAGACTAGGGCTGACTCCGAGTCCACGAATCCGGACCAATACAAAACAATCACATAAATAATCATAAAACAAAAACAAATATAAAAATTAAATCAAAGAAATATGATAGAAAAATCAGAATACGTATCTAAGTACGATTCCAGGAACAGGATGTTACAGGCACACTTGTAATAATTTGTAGGTGCCATCATTGGGGAAAATATCCGCTCCCTAAACAAACATGCATGAATATAACTTGTGTCATTCGAAGGATTCAAGATCGAATCCTTCCCACTCAAATATAACCTACGACAAGTTAATCTTCATAATTTCTAGTAACTAAAAATCAAAAATCATGTATTTGAATAATATTTGTCTATCCATCAAGTAGGCGCAACTGGACGGTCTTTATCGTCCGCCACAACTATTAGAGTTGGGGGTCACCAACTCACAGAGTCACCATAAGCTCTAGACCGTGAAGAATTATCTTAGATGGTGGAACAATAACGTCGCAGGGAACATTTTTTGTGAGGCGCGAAGACTAGAAGCTAAAATTGTCACATTGCAGGAGTTAGACGAGAGGAACGACCTATATATAGAGCAGTATACACATCTGAAGAATGCTCTGGTCGCATATCACAACTATCTTCGAGACTAGGAACTTTTTTGGAGGCAGAGATAATGTGCGCAGTGGCTAAAGGGCAGGGAGCAAGATACTACTTTCTTTCATAGGTCCACTAACAAGGCGAGCGAGAAATCTACACCCAGTGGATGGCGACTCACTCACGTCATGTGGGGACTGCATGCGAAGACTTGTTCGTTGTGATTCATTAGCGTGCAACAGGTCTCAGGTGGCTCCAATGTGCGAAAGGTCGTGATGATTCTTTGCGATGTGAGCCGTTCACCACAGCTGATGGAACCACAAAACGCGTTTTCTTCTCTCTCGCTCGGAGCCGTCCATCAGCTGTGATGAATGGCTTACAACACAAATGATCATCACTTGGTCCTTCGTGCGGTTGAAGCCAACCCGAACTCCGTGCAACAAGAGTTTTTTTTTTTTAAAGAAACTTTGGGTTCTTTTCATCACTATGAAATTAAGATGTAAGCTTATTTTACCGTATCCTGAAAGGATTACATACTTAAAAAGTTTGTCGGTTCAGGCCAGGTTCGGCCCTATTCCCTACTTCCCGGCAATCACTTCCGCCCCAATCCCTCCTCCTCCCAAACAAATCAATAGAAAAATGAATCTCCTCTCTCCTCCTACAAGCACTTCTCCGCCTCCTCAATCCCCAAACTCCCTTATTATTCCCCTCCTTTCTCACTCTCAAACCCTACTTCTTCTTCCACTCTCAACCTCCCCACCAAACGCTTCTCAATCTCCGCTTCCCTCTCCACCAACTCTCCTCCCTCCTCCTCCTCCGCCGCCGAGCGCCTCCACCGCCTGGTCCGCGCCGGCGACCTGGACCGCGCCCTCCCCCTGCTCGAGTCCCTCCCCCCGTCCTCCCTCTCCGCCGACCTCCTCATCCCCTGCACCTCCCTCATCCGCGGCCTCTGGCGCCTCGGCCGACCCCGCCACGCCCGCCGCGTCCTCGACCTCCTCCTCTCCTCCCTGCCTCCGCCCCCGACCTCGTCACCTACAACGTCATGATCTCCGGCTACTGCAAGTCCGGCGACCCCGACGCCGCCCTCCGCCTCCTCCGCAGCCTCCCCACCTCCATCTCCCCGACGCCGTCACTACAACACCATCCTCCAGTCCTCTCCCAGCTCGGCCACGTCAGCAAGTCCCTACACCTGCTCGACGATATGCTCGGCCGAGGCGTCACCCCGGACGTCTTCACCTACACCATCCTCATCGAGTCAGTCTCCAAGTCCAGCGGCGTCGCCCACGCCATGAAGCTGCTCGACGAAATGCGCCAGAGAGGGTGCGTGCCCGACGTCGTCACCTACAACGTGCTCGTCAATGCAATGTGCAAGGAAGGGAGGCTTGATCAGGCGATTGAGTTCTTGAAGAGGATGCCTAACTACGGGTGCAACCCGAATGTGATCACCCACAACATCATTCTCAGGAGCATGTGCAGCACGGGCGGTGGATGGACGCTGAGAAGCTGCTCGCTGATATGGTGAGCAAAGGGTGCGCACCGAGCGTGGTGACTTCTAACATTTTGATCAATTTCTTGTGTAGGAAGGGCCTATTGGGACGGGCGATTGACGTGTTGGAGAGGATGCCAGAGCACGGGTGCACTCCCAACTCATTGAGCTACAACCCATTGCTGCATGGGCTTTGTAAGGAGGGGAATATGCAGAGGGCGATCGAGTATTTGGATGTCATGGCATCGAGAGGGTGTTACCCAGATATTGTGACTTATAACACGTTGCTCACGGCACTCTGTAGGAAGGGAAGGTGAATGTTGCTGTGGAAATGCTTCGTCAGCTCGGGAACAAGGGATGCACCCCCGTTTGATCACGTACAATACGGTGATTGATGGGTTGTCAAAAGTGGGGAAAACTGAACTGGCGTTGGAGCTATTGAAGGAGATGGTGGGGAGAGGTTGAGGCCGGATATTATCACGTACTCGTCCCTCGTGGGTGGATTCAGTAGGGAAGGGAAAATTGATGAGGCAATCAAGATTTTTAATGAGTTGAAAGGGTTGGGGATCAGACCAAATGTGATCACGTACAATTCAATTATATTGGGACTGTGTAAGGTGAGGCAGACTGACCGTGCTATTAATTTCTATGCTTATATGGTGTCCAAGGGGTGTATGCCTACAGAGTCGACCTATACTATTCTCATCGAGGGATTAGCATATGAGGGTATGTCGAAGGAGGCATGGACTTGCTCAGTGAGTTGTGTTCTAGAGGAGTTGTGAAGAAGACTTCGATGCAAAATGTGGCTGTTAAGATATAGGCTGGAGTAGGTGCTTGGGACTACAGTTGGACCTGCGGATTTGAGCTGTTCTTCTCCCAGGTAGCTAATTTAACTCATTGTAGCATCAAATTTGTTTTGATGATCTTATGGGCCAGGAGTTCTATTTGAATTATTGTACACTTGAGGTTTATAAGTTTCGTAGAGCTACAATGACATCTTGTACATTTTACAAACACATTATGCCTCTACTTCTTGTTTGATTATGCTGCCATGTTCATGTTTTTCTGTAGAAATTTCCATGCAAGGAGCTGTTATCATGTTATTTATGCCTGTTGCCTGAAATTATATTTTTCATTGTAATGCGTTATTTTTGATCAGCACGAGTGATGTGAAACGTTGTGTGCGTGTGTGAATCAAAGATATGTGATGTAATAAACTTTGCTATGTTTCACCAATAAATGATCTTAGATAGGAAAATAGCTAAAAATAATAATGAGACTGATGGGTTTTAACAAAATATCGCATTTGCAGTGGAACTGTTATAAATCTAAAATAAAATGATGCAATTACCCAGTTACGATGGCACAAGCTTGTAAATACAATGTCTATGAATAACAAACATATGGTTACAGATGCTCACAATCTTACTATATAGTGACAGCAGATAAAACGATAAAATAACAGAGAATAATCTCCATCGACAAATAAATAGATCGTGCTAAAGAAAATTACCTACGGATGGTTACAGATATCTCATGACCTGTACTGCGTGGAACTCGTTGCCATGATCGTAACAACGCGAATATCACTTGAATCGGAGCCCGAATGTGAAAGTTACGCCTGAAAATGACAATGGTGCACTAGCATGTCTGTCTGTAAACCCGTTACTGTAGCACGGGTCAGGTTGGATTACTGTGGCAAGTGGGTTTATTGACTTAAATCGGGCTTCCTCTAGTGGGTGGAAGTGCAGCGGGTTGGGTATGTTTGAAATTGAAACCCGAAATCAGATTGGGTTTTAATTGAAACCCAATTGAGCCTGTCCTTTTCAATTAGGCTGTTTGCCTAAACCCAAGCAGGAGAAGAAGGTCAGGCGACGTTCGTGGTCTGTGCGACGGCACCACGGGTGCTTTGGCGTCACACAAGATGAAAGGGAGGAGGATGCAGCCGGGCCTGGCGTGGGTATTGGGGCTGTCGTCGAGGTCTTCTCACGCAGAGAGGGTGAGTGGCGGAGGAGCTTGGTCGTAGCAGAGGATGAGGCTTATTTTCTTCTGCCCTAACTTTGATGACAATCTCTTCAGCCTGTTCACCTTGTTGGACCAACTGCTTTCAGGTGCGGCTTTCAGCAACTCTTATCTGGGTTATGAGTGTACAAATTGTGACGACATGTTTTCACCAGCGTGGCCTGGGTCATACCGCTAGGACATTGGAGCGCCATGTTTCAAAATCTTTCCACAAATGCTTTTACCGACTCTCCCTTTCGCTGCTTCGTTGCCAGGAGAGTGGGCATGATAACCTCTAAGTCGTCTTCGAAGAAGCGTGTAAGGAAGAGCTTCTCCAAGTCACCCCAGTTTTTGGTGGAGCCTTCTGGGAGTTTCATGAACCATTAAAGGCAAGCCCTTTTAAAGTGCCGATGAACAAACGTGCCAAGATGGCATCATTATCTACTACATTCCCTGTTTGAGATTTAAAGTAGTAGATGTGTTGGTTCGGTGACCCTTTGCCGTCGAAAGCCTGTAGGGTCAGAGTTTTGAACTTAGAAGGGTACGGAACAAGGTTCCACTCGGCCGGATATGGCCGGACCACTCCTGCTTCTTAGAAGCTCTTCCGGTTGGTAAGGGTTTTCAAACGCTACTCCAATTGATTCATTCTTTAGAATGTGTACCCCTATTCTCTAAATTGCCTTCCTCTTTAGATGAGGATTTAGACGACTCGGAATTAGATTGCCCCTTCTCTTCGATATGTACGGAAGATGAGATTTTTCCTTTCTTCCGTTTGCCTTTAGACTTCTTAGAAGAAGCTTTGTCAGTTGACTTGCTCTTGTCTTCAAGCAATTGTGCAAGTATTTGCTTGAGGGTATCGATAGATTCTTCTTGGGTGCGAATCATATCGAATCGTTCCCTCTGGACCTGAGCTTGCTGTTCTAAGCGTCTGGTCATCTCCTCGGGCGTATTTGTCATGTACGCAAAGGTTTCCTTCTTTATAAAGAGTTCGAGGCCTGTGATTCTGCGATGACAAAGTGTGATTCCCTTACTTTAATGCCCTAGGTTAAGGCACTGTAGTCAATCGGGGCTACCGCACCAGTCCGAGTGCGAGTGTGCCGGTACACTCCTTTTGGTGCCGTATCAGACTTGTCAGAGCTGACTGCGTTGTTTTTCCCTACTTTTGCATCATGTTTGCAGTGGTTTCAGGGTACTCCATGTCAGAGAAGGTTCCCCTCCTGTGAGAACGACACCTTTTAGTTGATCGGGAGGTTGAGGTCAATCGTCTGAATACCGATTGCTTGCTTACATGTGAGTTGCAGCGATATTCAGAGAGCATTGTCGTGATGAGC
Organism: Agave tequilana; assembly: GCA_038442645.1. NCBI lineage: Eukaryota > Viridiplantae > Streptophyta > Magnoliopsida > Asparagales > Asparagaceae > Agave > Agave tequilana. The sequence continues at coordinate 397,930 of JAVJIF010030490.1, read as the reverse complement.
TGTTCACAGCAACAAGATGGAGTGATCTGATTAGCATTCCTTTTCTTTGTCAAGTAATCTCTTAGATCTGTCAGAGAAGGACCGAAGAAATTAGCCTCGGGTTTTCAAGGGCTTTTCGGCTTCTGAGAGCCACCCTTGCGTCGTGAATCTGAGACGCAGGGTTTCAAGACGCGGAGCTCACGTTCTATAAAACAGACATAACTCTCGCGCTTTGGCTCTAAAGCGCATGTCTCGCGTCTCTGCTGAGAAGAGATGTGGACCTCGCGTTGCTGATTGTTGCATTTAACTAGCGACACTTGAGAAACACAAGCTTTCTGGGTCCCGCGTTTAGCTGTAGAGACGTGAGTCTCGTGTCTTTGAGGAGGGGCACGGACTCCACGTTGCTGACGTCGCGTTTGGGAAGTGAAGCTCCAGAAATGCAAGCTTTCTGAGCATCGCGTTTAGGTCTCCACGTCTGACGTGGTTTAGAAGACGTAGATTTGAGCCTCGCGTTTTGTATGCGTTGAATAGATTGCTGGATATATATTTGTTCCAGCTTCTTACGTCTGTAATTGACGCGCGCGTCGTCTCTGTCGACGTTCAGCGTTCCAGTTACACCGTATGGGTTATTGGGAACCCCTGATAACCTGGAGCTGAGGAAGAGGACAGGCGTGAGCGGGCTGAACGTCAACCACACTGACCTCGCAGGTCTCGTGGGAGACGTTGACGCGGGCCTTACATGTGATGCGGTTAGCCATGGTACTCCTCGCGCCAGTTACGTTTGAAGAAACCTCTAAAGGGACTTGAAAGCAGGTCCCCGAGGAGACCTTGCGGTACTGCCGCGCCCTAGGGCTCTTAGAGTCAGAAGAGAGAAATTCTTCGTACGTTACTTGGTCGAACTCCACGATAAGTGATTCGATCATTTTTCCTATGTAGGTGACGTCGCCTTGCGCCACGACTTGCTTATCGGTAGAGAAAGTAGTCTCCAGCGGAGTCGCCATCTCTTATTTAGTGGGAAAATTGAAGGCACGTAAATTCTTTATTTGATTGTAAAGAAAATTACAACGGATCAATAATCCGATTATAAGAGAGGGAAGATATTCAAGCTCAGATCTCCCTTTGTTAATGCCGGGTTCTGATGTAGCGATGGAAAGTGAATCTTATTTTTCGTTGACCGGGTGAACGTCACTATCTTCTGGGAAATCTTTTCTTCGGATTATGGACGGAGTAGCACAACTCCTGTCCAATAAAATCTCAAAGAGACTTTAGGCAAGAACCAACTTGAGCTCAGCAAGTTATTAGAAGAGTTCTTTTCCTTTGTATTTCTCAGCTGGAGATTCTAGTCTTTTTAAGGCTTACAATCGAAGTTCTTCTGACCAAATTTTCCGACTCCTTTTTCAAGTAAACTGAACTATTTATAGAGTTTCAGGGGTAAAAGTATCCCTTAAAAGCACTCCATAATGGGGGTTAACTCCCTCATTACGTGGACAATAATTGACCCAGTAATGAGGGCAGTTATAACCGAGACGCAGAGCTTCTCTGTAGTCAGAACAAGGGTTTCGAACCTCGCGTTTCGGATGCTGACTTCGAACCTTGTTGGACGCGAGTTTTGAACTCTATCGGACGCGGACTTCAGGCTCTGCGACTTGAGACTGCAGTGATGTTGAGACGCAGGCTTCGCCCCTCGCGTCTTGATACTGTATTGATGTAAGGACGCGGGCTTCGAGTCGCGTCTTAGTTATTACAGGCAGCTGGGACGCGGGTTTCAACCCTCACGTCTTGGTACTGTATAGATGTTAAGGCGTGGGCTCCATGTTCTGCGCCTTGGCATTATACGAGTGGTTATAATTAGCCTCGCGTCTGGCGTATAGACTCTGTTTTCTGATGACTTGTCTTCAGTGATTTTTAGACAGTCTACACTAACCTCTTAGGAATCAACTCATTTCTTATCCTTGATTACTGCATTGCTGCTCATCCATCTAAGCCAATCACATGATATTTGAATTTTCACACTTGAAAAGAAAAGGATACAGATAAACCATCTTTCTGATTAAGTTTATTTAGCTTGAGGTTCATTAAAGTTTCCTCTTTCAACTGAATTAGCTTTTGATTATTAAGAGTCGTTCGCACCAATTGTCCGTTCTTTTGCATTGACTGGAAAACCTTGTGCTGTATACCGACCTGGTTACTGCATAAAATGTTAAGAAACCTATTAATTTCATGTTTGGATCGACAATTTTGGGCTGGATGGGTGTGCGTGTGTGCGTTTGGGGGTTGGTTTTTTTTTTTTTTCCTGTTTTGTTTTGTTTTGTTTTTTTTTTTTTTTTTTTTGGGGGGGGGGGGGGGGGGGGGGGGGGGGGGTGGGGGTGGGGTGGGGTGGGGTGACTTGTCTCAAAACCTGATACCACACAAACTTGAATGGAATCTTATAAAAAATCATTATCCTACTTGAAGATCCACTCCAATTAGGTTTGAATTGGAATTGTATACGAGTTCTAATTTGAATCGAGCTTACTTTTAGCTTCAGTATGAATACTACACATGCTTGCCAAAGTCTTTAAGTTTGGGGTGGTGATTAGGAAAGCACAAACACTTCAAAGTGACACTCGTTTCGTATTCCACACCTGGCGGATGATGGCACTTGCATGCCCAAGCCTTTTTTTCTTTAAAGGAACCAACAAATGGCGTCGGATCTGCGCCGGCTTTAAAAAAGTAGACTGTATGTCGATGGAGCATGTCCATCTTAAAAAAAAAAATTGAAAACTTTTGATATAGATTGTAACCGTTTTAATACAAGTAAAAGAATTTCCAATCATGCCATAGACAACATTTTGACAAAATCCAAGCATCTTCTGAAGAAGTGAGGGATGTCACGGGCTTTTATAAGGCTGGGGATTTGAATTAGATTTGAGATATATTATTCCTTTGGTTCAATATTATAATTTATAGATGTTACTCATTAAGTTTTTACTTTGTTTCTGTTTCTACTTTTAATGAAACATGTCATATTCACTGCTAAACACTGGGCTTAGGTGCGCATTTATACATAAACATACATGCATAATCATGTATCGTGTCCTCATTTCTTACTTTTTGAGGATTTTCCATGTCTGGTGTTTGTTTCATGTCGTATCCGTGTCCTGTGTAAGTGTTTGTGCTTCCTAGGTGGTGATGCTGGAGTAAGGATCCATGTTATTAGTGGACTTATTTTACACAAGAAAGGAAATGGGACAGTAGGAGCATAGGAAGTTCTGTGTGTTCATATCTGCTGTGGAGATCATTCTGTAATCCAAAAAGACAGTTTTGATAAGATGTATTTGTCACACACTTTGAGAAGTTGAAGACACAGAAGGATCAAAATGAGCCCAGACTTTGCCACAATCCCAGTGCAATGGCATATCTGGGTGGCAACTAAACAAATTCCAGCTTGTAGAACTTGGGATGTAGCTGGAGTTTGCATATCCAAACAACATAATTGAGTTTACTAAATTTAGGTCTAGAAAGAATTTAAAAATAAGGACCGAAAGTGGGCAAATTTTGCTTTGTCATTGCTTTGTCTTCTCTCTTCCGTAGTTTAGAGTAAATATTCAAGGGTTTCGCTTAGAATAAATATTCAAGGGGTTTTGCAGCGTTAGAAAAGAATTAAGAATTTTACGTTATTACCCAAAAGAATTAAAGACGCCTTTTTATTGAACAATCAAATGTCAAAGCTGTTAAACAAGCAATTCATAGGAGCATAGTTTCATGTACATGCAAGATAATTAAGGAATTGAATAAGCACGAATACTTGACTTATACTACCTCTTTTTATAGAAAGCTGGAATTAGATCAGCAGTTTCTTTGATCAGTGAAAAGGTTAACCTGCATAAGCAACCATAAGAGCTTTCATATAACTTATTTTTAACAGAAAACTTAAATAACAACTAGTGATCCTCGCCGAGTCTATGGCAATGATAAGCTTCTTACCCTAAAGGGGGAATATTCTAGCAAAATAGAAGGAAAGAGGGGATTTGATGTGTTTTGGAGGTGTTATGCTTCAGTGAAGAAAATGATTAATTATGAATATTCTTCTAATAGCACGTGTGAATTCATTAATTAACAATTTAAGATACATATTTTACTAATATAGTTTATATGAAATGAAAATGAACTATTTGCTTGAGAGTAGGCTTCCCGTTGAGTGACACAAACATTGATATTCTATGCAATACTAAACTATCACTGAAACTATTTAGGGAAGCTTAAGTAATATATTTGGATTATTTTAATTAAATACGTCATCTTTTGCAATTAAGATTTCGTAAATCTTTCAACAATATATTTCATGAATGATGAATGAATTCATGAATGATGAATGAAATGAATATATGTTTCATCTAAATCAGACTCTTTAACTTTTGTTTCACAAAATGATATTGAACATTATTCATCTTCTTTTAAAAAAAAAAAAAAACTAGTTTCTATTCTTTGACTCAGTATAATGTTGAAATCCAATAGAAGTTGGATCCATCCATTTCACTTAATGTGACCTACCTTTATTAGGATTCCTCTTTTATCTCTGAGGAATAAATGAACCCCCATTAGGATGAGAGTCCACAAACTACACTATACAGAACAACTTTGCATGTAGTATATTTTGAATTTGATAAGATTTCCTACATATAGACCCTTAAAAGCTTCATTCTTAATCAACATATCATAACCTTTCAATACACATCTTAGACTTGATTGATACAATGTATCTAACAGCTTTACCAATGAGAATTTATTATTTGAATAAGGATTACAGATTACTATAATTGGCAAGAAAGCGGAATTGCGACGCATATAATTTTAGAACATTCGATCTGCTGAGTGACTTGAGTCTATTTATCATCATAACATATTATGCAGACTTTTGCAGATAGGCCCCTGTATTTTGTAACTTAACAATGATCTGATGTTCTTATACAATTGACATGATCATGTAGAATGCGTGCATTTAAGCCCGACAACTTCTACCAGGTCTTGTTGTTTCCTTGTTGTATGATCACTGCACTTCAGGTGTAACATTTTGTAGCTAGGCAAGAGATTTCGATTTAAAAATCAAACCTTCTGACTTTTGCTCTTGCTTGCTTGCTGTTTGTTTTTTGAAACCTAGCACTAAGTTGGTGAAACACCCTTTACCAAATTAGGCATCTAGGCGCATATGTTTTCAAGGCATTTAAGCATTTCAAAGTTAATATCGTACATGTTATATTAGTTTAGAGAAATTTTAGTTTCAAGAAATTCTAAAGATTTAAGAGATAAAACTAAGAAAGAAACAAAGAAGAATTAAATTAATGCACCAGTTTAACTTTTTGCACCTAGTAACCGCAGCAGAGGATACAACAATTATATTGAAAAGACCATTCCATATTTTGCATTGAATTGATTGTTGATGTTCTTTTAATTTCTTTTATTTTCAAAGGAGTTTCACATAATACTTTAAATGTAATACAATGAAGCATAATATCAATAATTAGAGTGGGCACACATGAGTTCAAAACAATTAAACCTAATATTAATAAGTAGAGTTGTCACACGAGTATAAAATTATGACTTGAGACTTAAATCAGCTTGAATATGAGCGCGATTGATTCTTTTTCTACTATGTAAGATTCAAATGGACCTTATATACGTGAGTAAAATTTATCATAAAAATTACACTTAGCAAACAAAATAAAAAAAATATTATTTCATTAAAAACATGCCATAGAATGAATTTTATGAGTTCGATAAGCTGCAAGTTAATTACAATGAAGTCCACGTCCAGAATTTTTTGTCTTCAACTTGACCTATTTTAATCGTTAATCCAGTCCCAAACTGTGCTTAACTGAATTGGAAACTACACCTGATTGGATTAGAGGTTGTGTAGTAAAAGTGGATAGGTGTTTTCATTTGTGTTAATTCTTTTCCTTCAATTGAATGCTTTCGTAGTTGCTCTCTGATATTATGAAATATTTCATACATCATCTTTTATATGTAATTGTTTTTTATCATGCTCAATTCCACCAATATCTTGAAATATTTAATTAATAAATGTTTTGTTGTTTTATCATGAGTTTCCACCAATAATTATATGAAACTATGGCAAGAAGGAAACACTGAGTAGATTTTCATCAGGAGGGGAGTAGATTATTTCTTGATTTTTATTTTGAAACATTGCTTGATAATTATAAAAAAGTGAGAGCATCACATCTAGTGCATGAAACTATATTTCTATGATCATGCATGAGACACTGGTTTTGACTTTTGTATGACAAGTCAAGTTACTTTAATAGGAAATAAGGTAAAAGTTAAAGCATGGTGTGTGAATGGAGCATTTGATGTTATGCAAGAACTAAAGGGGGGAGTTATTCAATGGATACCAAAGTCATAGGGGGAAATTGTTGAACATTCACAATGAATGACCAAAAAAAAATGGATTTTGTCAAGTAGGCACGGACAAATCTCACGATGTAGATTGGAAATTAGGAAATAAAAAGGCCCGAATTTCTTTTACACAAATCTTAATCCTTTTAGTGTTAACTCGTGACTCGTAAGGTGACAATTGAAATCCTAATGAGTTGGCTCAGTTTGCTTTTAGCTAGGTTCATTTTAAGGAAGCGCAAACTGCCGTCATGTCTGGTATACATACATCTAACAGTATCCTTGTAGATCAAGATGTGACAATATTCGTTGCTTGCATGATGGATGAATGCTGGAAATTTATTTACTGATAGTGAGGAAGCTTTGTTCAAGGCTTTTTAGTGTTCTGGTTAATGTATTCTGCAGGAAAGAGGCTGTTGTGATGGGAGATTGATGTTTTGGAGAAGTTGCTGGATCGCGATTGCACGCTCTATTCATTAAGCTATGACCTGTTGATAAAAGCAAGGAGAGGAAGATGGAGATGAAAATTGAGCTTTTGTGTATAGTTGGGGTTGATACAGCAGTTTCTGGCTCGAAGGGAGTTTGTATCGTTGTTCTTTAGTTTGAGGCTGTGTTTTTGGGACGTGCACGATCCAAGAGGCCGAGGACTGAATTAGTCATCAGAGAGTTCTGTAATATATTTAATTTCTCATGGAAACTTTAGCTGTCTTGTAGTTTTTTTTTTATGCAAAACCCTTGTAAAGCTCGTATGGAGCTAGGTTATAGAAAGCAGATTGATGATCAGGTACATGCAACCTGATGCTTGGGCAAACAACAGCCAAGACTACTAGAGTTGCTGCTCGAGTATTCTTGCAGTTCTTAAAAGGCTTGCTGATTTACATGGTTTTGCACCTTGCTTGTATTCATGCATCGATCACTTTTGAGCCGGGCCTCATATGCAAGCCTAACCGTGATGGCTCGTGTTGCCCTGTGTCTGGCTCAGTCATCTCGGTCTCAAGGGGTCTTTTTATAAGTACAAAGCTCTAGGTACATGCAATCGCGGCCGTTGAGGAAAATGCTGCGCCAACGGCCCTGATATTGCTGCGAAAACGCGACAACATCTTGGCCGTTAGGTCAGTGCGAGCTCTGACAACCTGACTCTTTCTAGGTGTTCTTTAGAAGCTTCTCATTCTTCACGTATATTCTCTGGTTTGTTACAGAGGTGGGCTTCATTGATTTTGCTTCTTTAATTAGCTTAATTAATTCCAAATAATTGGAATAATTGGGTTTCTTCTTCCTTTTGGCCACGCACCTGAAAATAGAGAGAAAACTCTATTAAAAATCAGATTTTTATTAATAATTAATAAAAAAAAATGTGATATAAATGATGTAAAAATAAATACTAATCACAGCTCAGTCGTCTCGGTCTCAAGAACGGTGGAGACCCTCTGACTCATTTAGAAGATAATGAACAAATGTCTGCAGTTATTATTTGTCATCCAGATTGTTTGGCAAATGGTCCAACCTCAGCTACAAGGTCTCCCGTTTGTAGTCTTGCAATCCTCAAAATCATTTTGTTCAGATCATCCACGTTATCAAAACATGCGGCCTTTCAATGCCCAAAAAAACTCATGATGCAACTGCGTCTGCTGTTTATGGGTTAGTTCTGAAAGCTAAAACTTTCCATCACATTTAGTTCCCTCCAGTATCTGTAAATGTCTTGATAAAAACAGTACTTTCTTTCATTAGTGATGTGTGTTTTTGATAAGAAAAATTCACAATAGCAAAAGAAAGGGAACCAATAAGATTGTAAGAGGAGAAAGATGACATGGATTCTTCAGTTTAGTCTTCAAACATTACTTCAGACTCAAAAACATGTAATCAAGTGTCACATCTAGTGCAATGCTCTTGTATGTGCAATGCTCTTGTATTTGCTCAGAGCATACGCGTATACTATTTTTATATTATTGGTTTAGATATTAGAGCATATTGTCGAATTCAGATATCAAGATATCCGTTCCGTTTACGCTCGAAATTTGCTCTCTCTCTCTCTCTCTCTCTCTTTTTTAACAGTTGATGCCAGCTCCATGGTTATTGTGAAATCAATCAAAACTCAAAAAGCCACTCTCAATTATAACCCAGGGCATGCGTTTTTGATGTAATCCTCACACCCTCTCCTAAATTCTCCACTCTCATCAAAAGCTATTGAAGAGATCATCAAAGATCTTAATGGGGGCACCAGCTAGCAAGCACAGAGAGAGAGAGAGAGAGAGAGAGAGAGAGAGAGAGAGAGAAAGAGAGAGAGAGAGAGAGAGAGACCAAAAAGGCTAAGTTCTTCATCATTGAGTGTTGTAGGGGGATCACCAACAACAATTTGACACCAAAGGTGGAGGTTGTATCTTGCGGTGGATCTCAAGATCATGCATATCCATTAACCCATGGCCTTAAAAAAAAAAAAAAAAAAAAAAAAAAAAAAAAAAAAAAACCTTGTTGCCAAGAGAAATACTAATCAAATAAGAGAATTTTTAAAGCAAAACACATGAGTTAGGTGTGTGAATCCAAAGTTCGAGTAGGATTTTGGGATGTTACCCTACAGTGTAGGACCCTGACCTAATCTTTGAAGTCCTTTGGCATCTCCCCTTGCTTCAAAACTAGGGCATGAATCCTATGGAAAGTCCTTAAAATAGTAAATGGGATCAATATTCCTTTGGTGATGTACCCCAAATTCTACCTTAATTTGTTGGGTTTGGACAGTGAATCAATGTGGACATGGGGCACAGTTTTGCGTACCAACTGATTTTGATGTATACGGACAAAACTGTATCAAATTTTGAGGTACTCGAATATTATATTAGTCATGTAACATCGGCCGATATTATAGTTAAGATTTATCGATATTGATACTATAAATCATTAGCTATTGATACCGAGATTTTAGATCATGGACTTCTTAGCAATTTATGTCCATCTAAAAGTTAAAGTAATTAATTTACTGCTATAATGGCACATGAGAAATAATGAAAACAGTAATAAGGTTTGGTGGCAAAATAAATTTCTTCACACTTTCATCAGAGCCCCATAGTAAATGGGGCCGTTTCTTTTGCGTAAAAGTCCGTAATTCGTAAATGACTTACAACCCAATTACAACTACGACGTTTGTTTGGACCGTAATTCGTAAAAGACTTACACAACTCAATTATCACTCACTTGCAACCCAATTACCACTCACTTACAGCCCAGTTACAGTTAATTTTGTGGTCATGCAAATTTGTATTATTTTTTATGTTAATATTAGTTTTTTTTAATATTTAACATTTTTAATATTTATTTGCAATATTAAAACTTTTTAAATCACCAAATAGTTAATTTTGTGGTCAACTTTTTCACTTAAGATTTACGCATTACGATAACCAAACACCGTAAAATACAATACACTTTTCCAATTACAACTTTATATTACCAACCAAACACCATAAATCTTACATGAAGTAACTCATTTACAACTGCAAAAGACTTTACCAATTATGACTTACGAATTACGGCTAGTTACGACAACCAAACAGGCCCGTGTAGTATCATAGTCCATGACTAGCTATCAACTTAGATCTAGTATATTTTTTGAAACAGGATTGCAAGTATTTCGAGCTCTTGACCGCTAAATTTCAGATTGTAGCAAACACTGCAAAACGTCTGCAACAAAAAGTACAAGGAAGGGATCATTTGTTTACCATTTGTGAAATTGTTTAAGAAAAAAAAGTTAGAATTGCTTACCTGCAATACATTATTCAGAAAAACCGAAAATAATAGTAATAAATAATAAATAAATAAAATTAAACTTGCTGATGGTCCCACAAGGAAATTGCATGACAGCAACACCCCCAAGCAACTCTCACCCACGCCCCCACCCTCACCCGGTCCCACCTCCATCTCTGATGCGCCCGAACGCCGACAGCAGATATCAAACATGGGCCCTACTACAAACCGGTGGTTGCCACGTCATCCTGCCTGCCAACTCAGCATCACTCTCCCCGCGCGTGAGCCGCTTTATAAAGCGCAGGCGAGCATCACCAATGCAGAAAACGCTTTAAATTCTCCTCCCTCTTCCCTTCTCCACTCCCCGCGCTCTGCGTCCTCCCACTGCAAAAATCAGAGATAAAACAAGGGCTGATCTGCAAAAAAAAAAACCAATCAACTCAAGAACAAAAACGAACAAATTCCGAGTCCCAGTCCTTTTTGGATAAATTTCGCACCCAATGGACAGGTCGGAGAGGCCGCCGCCACGCCACCGCCGCAACAGCCCCTCCTTCTCCTCCTCTCTCCTCGACGCCATCTACCGCTCCATCGACGAGTCCGACTCCGGCGGCGGTAACCTCACCGCCAGGGCACCGAATCCCACCCCAAGAAAACCCGGGCGGTGAGCGAGAGGCCGGTGACCCGACCCCACTACTTATCAACCTCCGCCTCCTCCGATTCCTCCTCCTACTTCTCCTCTTCCTCCGATGCTGACTCAGCAAGGATCGTCCGGCCCAAACCGGTCCGGACCGCCCCGGTCCTTCCCCGATCCGATCCGCCGCCGCCGCCAAATCCCAAAAAAAACCCGATCTCGATCAAGAAGAAGCTTCGAGATCTCAAGAAATCGACGTCCCCTTCCTCCCCCGGCGCCAAGCTCGCCGGATTCCTCAACTCCCTGTTCACCGCCTCCAACCACAAGAAGCCGAAGATCTCCGCCCCGTCGCCGGCCGAAGATCCCTCGTCGATCTGCTTGTCGGCGTCGTCCTACTCGCGATCTTGCCTCAGCAAGACGCCGTCGACGAGAGAATCTGCCGGCGGTCGGCGGTCGGCAAGATCCGTCAGGTTCTGCCCCGTCGGCGTGATCGTCGGCGAGGATTGCCGACCGTGCGGGGAGAAGGTTTTGTTCGACGGCGATATGGCGGCGGCGGAGAGGAGGAAGAGGATGGTGGAGGAGTTGCTTAAGGGGTTCGAGATGGAAGAGGACGAGAGCGGGGACGAGAGCGAGGATCTGTTCGAGCTGGAGAATTTGGCGGGAATCGGTGGCGGCGGGAGGCTTAGGGACGAGCTGCCGGTGTACGAGACGACGGATTTGGAGATGAATTGTGCGATTGCAAAGGGACTGATTGTGTAAAAAAAAAAATAATAATAATAATTCTGTTTTTGGGTAGAAATGGGAAAAAACTGGTTTGTTTTTTAACCTTTTTTTATTGTCATAATTTAAAGCTAATGTAGTTTGAAAGTTAATAAGTTTGTAATAAAGTTTTATCGAATAAAATCTTGTTTGCTCCATTAATATGTGGAACTCTCAGGTTCACGTGTTAATTTATTTCCATGCAAGTGAAAACATTAGAACATTTCTCAATTTTATGAATTGTAAAAAAAATGTGACAAAGAAAATTAAATCATTACGTGCAGAAGATAGTTACTTGTCACAAAATTTATTAGATTTATTATTGAAAGATATCAAAATTCAACTTAATGATTATGGACATTATAAAACTCTCAAAAGCTAACAAAATCTCCATCGTCGACTCTCGATTTAAATGTTTACCGAAATAATATTGTCATACGGTGCAAAAGAAAATAAATTTTACAATTTGATCAAATTTATCTTTTAAAATGCGACAATATGGACCAAACTATTGATACTTACATTGTTTAAACTAAAATTGAAAGACAAAATCATAAGAAGTGGAGAGAAAGAGACTTGAGAATGCACTCAAAATATTGTGTACTGTAGAAAAAGATAGATTAAGATGTTTGTTTGTTCAATATTTTATTTTAATCCTTTTTCCTTCGGAAGAAAAATACACGCTTAATCCTTGCGGCGGAAAGTTTGCGTTCGGGGATTATAGTCACCGTCTTGCGACACGAGTTGAAATCACTGCACAAGAATTTTGAAAGACAGAGACATCCGACGAGGTGGTTAACCTCACCGCCGGTGATCTCACGAGATATTTAAACCTTATTTGTTTAGACATAGCATCACGCTAATCATTAGTGATTAGAAGCTTAATCTGAGGTTTACACTCCAAAGCAAAGGAATAACCAATCATTAGGCTCAATATAATAACAAATATTTTCTCGAGACAGTACAGTACTCATACCTGTTATAGTTAGTGATTTTGAATTTGTTAATTTGTTGCTGATGACCCTTTTGCTCATTTGGGACAAAAGCTTGGGGAGTTCCAGTCAAAAGAGAGAGGATTGGGCTGAAAAAAAAGAAGAAGAGGAAGAAAAACTAAGTCCCATGGGTTCATCATCATCAAGTTGGAGATCACATCCAACATGAGAAAAGTAGTGATCCAAGTGCATTTGATGATTATGCTCTCACACTTGTGCCTCTCTTTTGTGCCTTTCCGTATGCCAAACTTTATATATATATATATATATAAAATATAATATAATATAATATAAAACTGAGATTAGAGTGTTATGTACTTGTAGCACAAAAACAGAACAGAGGTTGATGCTATGACCAATGGTGTTTTTCGTTGCTTGAAACAAGCTGAAGGACTCGGGCACCCTCCTACAAGATTAGTCTTCTCGATAGAATTGTTCAAATTCTTGTATCCTCATGTCTAATCGATGTGAGATTATTTGTTTAACTCAAATCCCAATAATTTCTCACTCAGCGTGAGTTAGCGCACACCTATCGTAAAGGAGCATCACCGTCAAATATCTCTCGAGCTAAATTGCTTTACAGGGGGTCTACTGCATCAATTTGCGCCATTGGGATCGACATCATCGAACATCACCAACACACACGACTAAGTTCGGGACATGATTCTGATACCAATTGAAAAAATTGAGACACCATAAGGTGGAGTTACTCAAATTCTTATATTCCTAGGACCATTCTCATGTCTAGCCGATGTGAGACTATTTGTTCGACCTAAATCCCAATAGAAGCTTCCTTGAAGAGATTTTTTTTTTATATCTAACTTGACTCTTGTCTAGCGCTAATTAGATCACTAATTTGAAGATCAACTATCGTTTGATTGGTAAAAGAGATGCAAAGAATATTGCTACTCTTAGGGTCTGTTTGGTTGTCGTAACTGGCCGTTTCGTAGTTGTAATTAGTAAAGTCTTTTACAATTGTAAATGAGTTACATGTATGTAAATTTTATGGTGTTTGGTTGGTAATATAAAATTGTAAAGTGGAAAAGTGTATTGTACTTTACGGTGTTTGGTTGTCATAATATATAAGTCGTAAGTGAAAAAGTTGACCACAAAATTAACTATTTGGTGATTTTAAAAGTTTTAATACTGCAAATAAATATTAAAAAAGTTATATATTAAAAAATTTTAATATTAATATAAAAAAATATTACAAATTTGTATGACCACAAAATTAACTGTAACTGGGCTGTAAGTGAGTGGTAACTGGGTTACAAGTGAGTGTTAGTTGAGTTACGTAAGTCTTTTACGAATTACGGTCCAAACAAACGCCTTAGCTGTAAATGAGCAGTAAGTCATTTCCGAATTACGGAGATCAACAAAATAGTTAGTAAAAACTCATAGACAAATCATCCTATCAGCATTCTAAATTACGAGTACTAACAATTAGACGTACTAAGTGTTGGGTATTCTGCTTAACAAGAATCAATCTGACAACTTATCAAGATCACTGAGATATCAACAATCTAATTGGCCAGGTCGGCAAATATCAGGTGGGAGGTTTTCCGTTCAATAGAACGTTCCTTAATTTAAGAACCACCTTTCAATTTCCTTCCTTGGTTTAAGCACCAATTAGACTGAATCCAAGTCAGTCACAATATACTGTAAAGTATATCCCCTGTATAAAGGATTTAATCCACTTATACAGTTTCACTTAGACTGAATCTAAGTCAATCTCGATATACTATAAAGTATATCCCCTGTATAAAGGACTTAGTCCACTTATACAGTAATTGAAGTGAGGTACGCTTACAGCGAATCTCCTTAAGACAATTACGTCCCCCGCACCGGTGCTTACGGGATAATGGACGCTGGTCTCCCAAGATACAACACTTCTTCACGGTATTTGGATAGCACTACCAAATCACCGTACGGTCGAACCGTAGTCAACTAGTACCTACACAGGATTAGCAAAACAGCGGTATAACGACAAATTTCAAATGAATATTTGTCTTGCTCTTTTGGAGGAACACCCACTGTTGAGGACGTAGGAAGGTTGAAGAATTTTGTCAGAATCTCCTTTAGGAAGTAGCTTCGGATTCCCACTTCACTTGGAAGTCGCAGATTCCCACTTCGTTGGAAGTCGTCTATTCCCACTTCACTGTTGGAAGTCGCTCTGGAATTCGAGGAGTCGAAATTCGCCGGAGCCCAGTTCAGAACGGAGTCAGAACTTTATAGAGAGAGAGAGATCTTTCAGAAGAGAGAAAGATTCTTCGGATTGGTGTGTCTGAGAATGGACCCCTGGAGCGCTTTTTATAGCGCTCTGGAGGGGTATTCTCGTCCGCCAATTCCAGCAGTTGCGACGGTTCGGACAGAACCGTCGCAACCGATCAACCGCCCTGTCGGTTTTCCGACAGCGGTTGGCGAACGGACGGATCTGTTCGCGCGGACGGACACCCGTTGGAGATTCGAAACCTTTCGCGGACCAACTGACCTTGATTCAAAAAGAACCAGGTAGGGAACCCAGGCCACGGACCACGGACCACGAGCCACGAGCCACGAGCCACGGACCACGAGCCACGGACCCGGACCTGGACCCGGCGCCGGCCGCCGCCACCGCCGCCAGCGGCGGCGCGCGTGCGCGCACGTACGTAAGTACGTGCATAGTTCCCTCCTTTTCGCGCGCGAAAACTCCAAGTACCCAAAGGGCACGCCCTTTGTTCTCATTTTTCTCTATTTATACCCCATGAGCTTCCAACACATGGCCAATGTGGGACTAAATGCTTGTAGCTAAATTTAGTCCCTTTTGGCTTTGAATTAGGCAATCTTTGGACTTGAATATCTCATTCATTCGAAGTCGGAATTGAACATGTAAATATACCACGTTCATCACAAATGGAAGGAGAACACACTCCAACCATCATCCGGTTGATTTGATCAACGGATCTCGCCATAATTCATCTCGAAGATTCAGCTTTATATTCTTCAATTCCAACAATCCCCCACAATGAATGGAGATTCAAGGAAATGACACACAAAGAGACTGACTCTATTGTGTAAGGTACTTGAGAAAAGAAGCTGCATAAGGATAGGTGAACTAGGTCTTGAACCTTCCATAGTGAAAGCTTTATCGGACTTACTGGCTAATCAGTGAACTAGGTCTTGAACTGTTAGCCGTTAGTGTAAGTCAAGTCAACAAGCTTCACACAGTAACTTTCCAAATCAACTTTGGTTCTCTGTTGTGTCCGTTTTGGCCCTGGACATTCTTGGTTTCAGAGAGTATCTTTAGGGAATAACAGCCTCCATAGAAATTCCCAAAGAGCCGACCCAACTCTATACTCACATAGGTGATGGACCTATTAAGAGTAGTCTACTCTACTCCACTTGTTTAGTAACAAGATATAGGCATCATTAAAAGCGTTAAGCTTATCCTTAATCCACTTGTAGAAAAGCACTTATGTGCACCATAGGAATGGATTGGAGTCAAGCTCCAAGTGCTTACTTGCTGAGTCAATCATAACTAGTTTTTCCTCTTGAACTTAGTCCGTGGGATCTCCAGTCGCTAAGTGAGGTTTCCATTAAGCTGACTCGGTAAGGTTAGGCTTTTAGACCCATTCCCCTCGATGCGCAGTTTATACGCTCTCCACTTAAACCTTTAGTAAGCGGATCCGCTAAATTATCCTTTGACGATACAAAGTCAATAGAGATAATTCCATTTGAGAGCAACTGCTTCACGGTATTATGTCTACGACGAATATGTCTAGACTTACCGTTGTATATCACATTTTGTGCCCTAGATATAACTGCTTGATTGTCGCAGTGTATACATATAGCCGGCACTGGCTTTTGCCACAACGGTATATCTTCTAAGAATTGTCGAAGCCATTCTGCTTCTTCTCCAGCCTTATCTAAGGCTATGAATTCCGATTCCATAGTGGAACGGGCAATACATGTTTGCTTAGAAGATTTCCATGATACCGCTGCTCCTGCTAGAGTAAATACGTATCCGCTAGTTGATTTTGATTCCTCAGAATCTGCTATCCAATTAGCATCACTGTATCCTTCCAGTACAGGAGGATACTTTCCATATCTCAAGGCATATTCCTTGGTATGTGATACGTAACCCAATACTCGTAGTAGAGCGGTCCAATGTAGATCACTAGGATTACTAGTATATCTACTCAACTTGCTTACAGCGTAAGCAATATCGGGTCTAGTGCAATTCATTAAATACATTAGACTTCCGATAATCTGCGAATACTCCAACTGGCGTATTCCAGTTCCTGTATTCTTATGAAGGTGGACGTGTGGGAGAAAAGGATTTGTATTCTCTTTTATCCCATGATCCTTGAATCTTTCTATCATCTTATCCACGTAGTGAGATTGAGATAGACTGATTCCATCTGGTGTTCTAGTAATTTTAATTCCTAAAATTACATCAGCAACCCCCAGATCCTTCATATCAAAACAGTTGGATAACATTCTTTTAGTGGACTTAATAATCTCAATATTAGTCCCAAGTATCAACATGTCGTCTACATAAAGACAAACAATGATACATGCATCTCCAACTGTTTTAGTGTAAACACACTTATCGCATTCATTGATAGTGAATCCATCTTTGATCATGACACTATCAAATTTCTCATGCCATTGTTTTGGAGCCTGTTTTAAACCGTATAAGGATTTTACCAATTTACACACCTTGTGTTCTTGGTTCTTGACTATAAATCCTTCTGGTTGCTCCATATAAATTTCTTCATTTAATTCACCATTTAAGAATGCAGTCTTGACATCCATTTGATGGATATCTAAGTTGTGCAATACTGCAATCGCAATCAACATCCGAATGGACGTTATTCTTGTTACTGGTGAATATGTATCGAAGTAGTCAAGTCCTTCTTTTTGCCGATAACCCTTGGCTACTAATCTAGCCTTGTACTTATCGATAGATCCATCGGGTTTTAATTTTCGTTTGAAAATCCACTTACACCCAATTGGTTTACTTCCAGGAGGAAAGTTTACCAATTCCCAAGTATGATTACTTAGTATGGATTCTATTTCGCTATTTATAGCTTCTTTCCACATTTGTGCTTCTGGGTTTGACATAGCCTCTTTAAATGTTTGAGGCTCGCTCTCAATAGCGTATGCTATGAAATCTGGACCAAAAGATTTTGAGATTCTAGATCTCTGACTTCTTCTTGGTTCAATTTCCGCATTAACAATTGGTTCCTCGGGGCTTTCGTCCCTGAACGCCATCTCGTGTGTTCTTTTCCCAGAAGTCTTATCTGCTTCCCGTTTGTACGGAAAGATATCTTCAAAGAACACAGCATCTCGAGATTCGATAATCATGTTTACATGAATATCTGGTATTTCTGATTTATGAACCAGAAACCTATAGGCACTACTATTCAAGGCATAGCCTATGAATATGCAGTCTATAGTTTTTGCTCCCAACTTAGTCTTTTTGGGTAATGGTGCCAGCACCTTTGCAAGGCACCCCCACATTTTGAGGTAATGGTAGGAAGGTGTCCTTTCATGCCATAACTCGAATGGTATAAGACCAAGTTTCTTGTGGGGTACTCTATTTAGAATATGATTTGCAGTTAATAGAGCTTCCCCCCACAAGTTCTGCGGAGCTCCAGAACTTACGAGCATGGAGTTAACCATCTCCTTCAAAGTTCTGTTCTTCCGTTCAGCAATTCCATTCTACTGAGGAGTGTATGGTGCTGTAGTTTGATGTATTATACCAAAACTAGCACATAACTCACTAAAATCATTTGATTCATATTCTCCGCCTCTATCGGATTTTAGAATCTTGATTTTCTTGTTGAGTTGATTCTCAACTTCGGCTTTATATGTTGTAAACATATTTATTGCCTCATCCTTACTGTTCAAAAGATACACATAACAGTATCTTGTACAGTCATCGATAAAAGTAATGAAATACTTTTTACCGCCTCTAGTTGGCATAAACTTCAAGTCACATAGATCGCTATGAATTAACCCTAAAGGTTCTGTATTTCGATCTATTGAGTGAAATGAATTTTTAGCCAACTTGGCCTCAACACAAACCTCACACTTGCGAATTTCTTCCAAGTTGAGTTTAGGAATATATCCCAGATTAGACAAGTTTTTCAAAGACTTGTAATTTACATGCCCTAATCTAGCATGCCACAGAATAGGAGACTCAAGCAAATAAACAGAAGATTTTCCTTTATTAGCTTTGGGTACAAATACACGGACTTTTTATCAACCACTGCAACATTGGCTTTGAAAAGTCCATCTACAAGATAACCCTTTCCCACATACATCCCTCCCTTAGTAAGTACAAATTTGTCGGATTCAAATACAATTCTAAATCCTTTCTTACTAAGTATAGATCCGGAAATCAGATTCTTTCGGATGTCTGGAACATGAAGGACATCGTTAAGAGTAAGCTCTTTGCCCGATGTCCACTTCAGGATGACCTTGCCCTTTCCTTCAACCTTTGAGGAAGCTGAATTACCCATGAATAATTGCTCATCTTGCTCTAGCCTTTGATATTCTGAGAATAACAATTTCTCCGAGCAGATGTGCCTGGTAGCTCCCGTGTCTACCCACCAGTCTTTGTTATTGGTTGTCAGATTTACTTTTGACACCACAGCAGAAAGACTTGGTGATTCATGGTTGGTCATGTTGGCCTGTGGGTGGCTTTCTTGTTCTTCTTTTGACGGCTGCGGCATTCATTTGCTTTGTGACCTTCTTTGTTGCAGATGTAACAGGTCCCTTTGAAGCGCATGGTTCTGCCGTCTTGAGCCTTGCCTTGCCTTGTACCCCTGGGAAGGATTCTTCCTCTTCAAGCTTTTGGAAGTAGATGCTTTCCCCTTTGAGTCCTCGATCACATTTGCTTTTGCTTCGTAGGAGTTCTTGCTGCTTCTTTTCTCGGACTTGCGATTGTCCTCCTCTATACGAAGCCTCACAATGAGATCCTCCAACTTTAGCTCCTTTCGCTTATGCTTCAGGTAATTCTTGAAGTCTCTCCATGCCGGGGGGAGCTTCTCCACGATGGTTGCAACCTGAAAAGTTTCAGGAAGAATCATACCATCGGCCTCTATCTCGTGCAAGATAAGTTAGAATTCTTGCACCTGACTGATGACAGTCTTGCTATCCACCATTTTGTACTCCAGAAATCGTCCAACGACGAACTTCTTGGTACCAGCATCTTCAGTCTTGTATTTCTTCTCAAGAGTGGCCCATAACTTCTTTGCCGTAGTAATCGGACTGTAGACATTGTAAAGAGAGTCATCCAGCCCATTAAGAACATAATTTCGGCAAAGGAAGTCACCTTGTGTCCAAGCATCGAATGCAAGGACTGAATCCCGATCAGTTCCGGGTTCTGGTGGATCCTCCTGCAGGAATTTGGCCAGATGTAGAGTGGTCAAGTAGAAGAGCATCTTCTGTTGCCACCTCTTGAACTCTGTGCCATCAAACTTTCCTGGCTTCTCCGGCTTCGGGTTAGGAAGTGGAGTTGGCATCAAACCTTGGAGCGGTATGTTTGTTGCCTTGCTGGAGGTATCTTGATTTGTCTCAGACATTTTTTCTGCAAGTTCAAGCAGAACAGAAGTGAGAAACATTAATTGTCTTAAGAGTGTTGGGTATTCTGCTTAACAAGAATCAATCTGACAACTTATCAAGATCACTGAGATATCAACAATCTAATTGGCCAGGTCGGCAAATATCAGGTGGGAGGTTTTCCGTTCAATAGAACGTTCCTTAATTTAAGAACCACCTTTCAATTTCCTTCCTTGGTTTAAGCACCAATTAGACTGAATCCAAGTCAGTCACAATATACTGTAAAGTATATCCCCTGTATAAAGGATTTAATCCACTTATACAGTTTCACTTAGACTGAATCTAAGTCAATCTCGATATACTATAAAGTATATCCCCTGTATAAAGGACTTAGTCCACTTATACAGTAATTGAAGTGAGGTACGCTTACAGCGAATCTCCTTAAAACAATTACGTCCCCCGCACCGGTGCTTACGGGATAATGGACGCTGGTCTCCCAAGATACAACACTTCTTCACGGTATTTGGATAGCACTACCAAATCACCGTACGGTCGAACCGTAGTCAACTAGTACCTACACAGGATTAGCAAAACAGCGGTATAACGACAAATTTCAAATGAATATTTGTCTTACTCTTTTGGAGGAACACCCACTGTTGAGGACGTAGGAAGGTTGAAGAATTTTGTCAGAATCTCCTTTAGGAAGTAGCTTCGGATTCCCACTTCACTTGGAAGTCGCAGATTCCCACTTCGTTGGAAGTCGTCTATTCCCACTTCACTGTTGGAAGTCGCTCTGGAATTCGAGGAGTCGAAATTCGCCGGAGCCCAGTTCAGAACGGAGTCAGAACTTTATAGAGAGAGAGAGAGATCTTTCAGAAGAGAGAAAGATTCTTCGGATTGGTGTGTCTGAGAATGGACCCCTGGAGCGCTTTTTATAGCGCTCTGGAGGGGTATTCTCGTCCGCCAATTCCAGCAGTTGCGACGGTTCGGACAGAACCGTCGCAACCGATCAACCGCCCTGTCGGTTTTCCGACAGCGGTTGGCGAACGGACGGATCTGTTCGCGCGGACGGACACCCGTTGGAGATTCGAAACCTTTCGCGGACCAACTGACCCTGATTCAAAAGAACCAGGTAGGGAACCCAGGTCACGGACCACGAGCCACGAGCCACGAGCCACGGACCACGAGCCACGGACCCGGACCCGGACTCGGCGCCGGCGCCGGCCGGCCGCCGCCGCCAGCGGCGCGCGCGTGCGCGCACGTATGTAAGTACGTGCATAGTTCCCTCCTTTTCGCGCGCGAAAACTCCAAGTACCCAAAGGGCACGCCCTTTGTTCTCATTTTTCTCTATTTATACCCCATGAGCTTCCAACACATGGCCAATGTGGGACTAAATGCTTGTAGCTAAATTTAGTCCCTTTTGGCTTTGAATTAGGCAATCTTTGGACTTGAATATCTCATTTATTCGAAGTCGGAATTGAACATGTAAATATACCACGTTCATCACAAATGGAAGGAGAACACACTCCAACCATCATCCGGTTGATTTGATCAACGGATCTCGCCATAATTCATCTCGAAGATTCAGCTTTATATTCTTCAATTCCAACAATCCCCCACAATGAATGGAGATTCAAGGAAATGACACACAAAGAGACTGACTCTATTGTGTAAGGTACTTGAGAAAAGAAACTGCATAAGGATAGGTGAACTAGGTCTTGAACCTTCCATAGTGAAAGCTTTATCGGACTTACTGGCTAATCAGTGAACTAGGTCTTGAACTGTTAGCCGTTAGTGTAAGTCAAGTCAACAAGCTTCACACAGTAACTTTCCAAATAAACTTTGGTTCTCTGTTGTGTCCGTTTTGGCCCTGGACATTCTTGGTTTCAGAGAGTATCTTTAGGGAATAACAGCCTCCATAGAAATTCCCAAAGAGCCGACCCAACTCTATACTCACATAGGTGATGGACCTATTAAGAGTAGTCTACTCTACTCCACTTGTTTAGTAACAAGATATAGGCATCATTAAAAGCGTTAAGCTTATCCTTAATCCACTTGTAGAAAAGCACTTATGTGCACCATAGGAATGGATTGGAGTCAAGCTCCAAGTGCATACTTGCTGAGTCAATCATAACTAGTTTTTCCTCTTGAACTTAGTCCGTGGGATCTCCAGTCGCTAAGTGAGGTTTCCATTAAGCTGACTCGGTAAGGTTAGGCTTTTAGACCCATTCCCCTCGATGCGCAGTTTATACGCTCTCCACTTAAACCTTTAGTAAGCGGATCCGCTAAATTATCCTTTGACGATACAAAGTCAATAGAGATAATTCCATTTGAGAGCAACTGCTTCACGGTATTATGTCTACGACGAATATGTCTAGACTTACCGTTGTATATCACATTTTGTAGCCTAGATATAGCTGCTTGATTGTCGCAGTGTATACATATAGCGGGCACTGGCTTTTGCCACAACGGTATATCTTCTAAGAATTGTCGAAGCCATTCTGCTTCTTCTCCAGCCTTATCTAAGGCTATGAATTCCGATTCCATAGTGGAACGGGCAATACATGTTTGCTTAGAAGATTTCCATGATACCGCTGCTCCTGCTAGAGTAAATACGTATCCGCTAGTTGATTTTGATTCCTCAGAATCTGCTATCCAATTAGCATCACTGTATCCTTCCAGTACAGGAGGATACTTTCCATATCTCAAGGCATATTCCTTGGTATGTGATACGTAACCCAATACTCGTAGTAGAGCGGTCCAATGTAGATCACTAGGATTACTAGTATATCTACTCAACTTGCTTACAGCGTAAGCAATATCGGGTCTAGTGCAATTCATTAAATACATTAGACTTCCGATAATCTGCGAATACTCCAACTGGCGTATTCCAGTTCCTGTATTCTTATGAAGGTGGACGTGTGGGAGAAAAGGATTTGTATTCTCTTTTATCCCATGATCCTTGAATCTTTCTATCATCTTATCCACGTAGTGAGATTGAGATAGACTGATTCCATCTGGTGTTCTAGTAATTTTAATTCCTAAAATTACATCAGCAACCCCCAGATCCTTCATATCAAAACAGTTGGATAACATTCTTTTAGTGGACTTAATAATCTCAACATTAGTCCCAAGTATCAACATGTCGTCTACATAAAGACAAACAATGATACATGCATCTCCAACTGTTTTAGTGTAAACACACTTATCGCATTCATTGATAGTGAATCCATCTTTGATCATGACACTATCAAATTTCTCATGCCATTGTTTTGGAGCCTGTTTTAAACCGTATAAGGATTTTACCAATTTACACACCTTGTGTTCTTGGTTCTTGACTATAAATCCTTCTGGTTGCTCCATATAAATTTCTTCATTTAATTCACCATTTAAGAATGCAGTCTTGACATCCATTTGATGGATATCTAAGTTGTGCAATACTGCAATCGCAATCAACATCCGAATGGACGTTATTCTTGTTACTGGTGAATATGTATCGAAGTAGTCAAGTCCTTCTTTTTGCCGATAACCCTTGGCTACTAATCTAGCCTTGTACTTATCGATAGATCCATCGGGTTTTAATTTTCGTTTGAAAATCCACTTACACCCAATTGGTTTACTTCCAGGAGGCAAGTTTACCAATTCCCAAGTATGATTACTTAGTATGGATTCTATTTCGCTATTTATAGCTTCTTTTCACATTTGTGCTTCTGGGTTTGACATAGCCTCTTTAAATGTTTGAGGCTCGCTCTCAATAGCGTATGCTATGAAATCTGGACCAAAGATTTTGAGATTCTAGATCTCTGACTTCTTCTTGGTTCAATTTCCGCATTAACAATTGGTTCCTCGGGGCTTTCGTCCCTGAACGCCATCTCGTGTGTTCTTTTCCCAGAAGTCTTATCTGCTTCCCGTTTGTACGGAAAGATATCTTCAAAGAACACAGCATCTCGAGATTCGATAATCATGTTTACATGAATATCTGGTATTTCTGATTTATGAACCAGAAACCTATAGGCACTACTATTCAAGGCATAGCCTATGAATATGCAGTCTATAGTTTTTGCTCCCAACTTAGTCTTTTTGGGTAATGGTGCCAGCACCTTTGCAAGGCACCCCCACATTTTGAGGTAATGGTAGGAAGGTGTCCTTCCATGCCATAACTCGAATGGTATAAGACCAAGTTTCTTGTGGGGTACTCTATTTAGAATATGATTTGCAGTTAATAGAGCTTCCCCCCACAAGTTCTGCGGAGCTCCAGAACTTACGAGCATGGAGTTAACCATCTCCTTCAAAGTTCTGTTCTTCCGTTCAGCAATTTCATTCTGCTGAGGAGTGTATGGTGCTGTAGTTTGATGTATTATACCAAAACTAGCACATAACTCACTAAAATCATTTGATTCATATTCTCCGCCTCTATCGGATTTTAGAATCTTGATTTTCTTGTTGAGTTGATTCTCAACTTCGGCTTTATATGTTGTAAACATATTTATTGCCTCATCCTTACTGTTCAAAAGATACACATAACAGTATCTTGTACAGTCATCGATAAAAGTAATGAAATACTTTTTACCGCCTCTAGTTGGCATAAACTTCAAGTCACATAGATCGCTATGAATTAACCCTAAAGGTTCTGTATTTCGATCTATTGAGTGAAATGAATTTTTAGCCAACTTGGCCTCAACACAAACCTCACACTTGCGAATTTCTTCCAAGTTGAGTTTAGGAATATATCCCAGATTAGACAAGTTTTTCAAAGACTTGTAATTTACATGCCCTAATCTAGCATGCCACAGAATAGGAGACTCAAGCAAATAAACAGAAGATTTTCCTTTTATTAGCTTTGGGTACAAATACACGGACTTTTTATCAACCACTGCAACATTGGCTTTGAAAAGTCCATCTACAAGATAACCCTTTCCCACATACATCCCTCCCTTAGTAAGTACAAATTTGTCGGATTCAAATACAATTCTAAATCCTTTCTTACTAAGTATAGATCCGGAAATCAGATTCTTTCGGATGTCTGGAACATGAAGGACATCGTTAAGAGTAAGCTCTTTGCCCGATGTCCACTTCAGGATGACCTTACCCTTTCCTTCAACCTTTGAGGAAGCTGAATTACCCATGAATAATTGCTCATCTTGCTCTAACCTTTGATATTCTAAGAATAACAATTTCTCCGAGCAGATGTGCCTGGTAGCTCCCGTGTCTACCCACCAGTCTTTGTTATTGGTTGTCAGATTTACTTCTGACACCACAGCAGAAAGACTTGGTGATTCATGGTTGGTCATGTTGGCCTGTGGGTGGCTTTTCTTGTTCTTCTTTTGACGGCTGCGGCATTCATTTGCTTTGTGACCTTCTTTGTTGCAGATGTAACAGGTCCCTTTGAAGCGCATGGTTCTGCCGTCTTGAGCCTTGCCTTTGTACCCCTGGGAAGGCTTCTTCCTCTTCAAGCTTTTGGAAGTAGATGCTTTCCCCTTTGAGTCCTCGATCACATTTGCTTTTGCTTCGTAGGAGTTCTTGCTGCTCCTTTTCTCGGACTTGCGATTGTCCTCCTCTATACGAAGCCTCACAATGAGATCCTCCAACTTTAGCTCCTTTCGCTTATGCTTCAGGTAATTCTTGAAGTCTCTCCATGCCGGGGGGAGCTTCTCCACGATGGTTGCAACCTGAAAAGTTTCAGGAAGAATCATACCTTCGGCCTCTATCTCGTGCAAGATAAGTTGGAATTCTTGCACTTGACTGATGACAGTCTTGCTATCCACCATTTTGTACTCCAGAAATCGTCCAACGACGAACTTCTTGGTACCAGCATCTTCAGTCTTGTATTTCTTGTCAAGACTGGCCCATAACTTCTTTGCCGTAGTAATCGGACTGTAGACATTGTAAAGAGAGTCATCCAGCCCATTAAGAACATAATTTCGGCAAAGGAAGTCACCTTGTGTCCAAGCATCGAATGCAAGGACTGAATCCCGATCAGTTCCGGGTTCTGGTGGATCCTCCTGCAGGAATTTGGCCAGATGTAGAGTGGTCAAGTAGAAGAGCATCTTCTGTTGCCACCTCTTGAACTCTGTGCCATCAAACTTTCCTGGCTTCTCCGGCTTCGGGTTAGGAAGTGGAGTTGGCATCAAACCTTGGAGCGGTATGTTTGTTGCCTTGCTGGAGGTATCTTGATTTGTCTCAGACATTTTTTCTGCAAGTTCAAGCAGAACAGAAGTGAGAAACATTAATTGTCTTAAGAGTGTTGGGTATTCTGCTTAACAAGAATCAATCTGACAACTTATCAAGATCACTGAGATATCAACAATCTAATTGGCCAGGTCGGCAAATATCAGGTGGGAGTTTTCCGTTCAATAGAACGTTCCTTAATTTAAGAACCACCTTTCAATTTCCTTCCTTGGTTTAAGCACCAATTAGACTGAATCCAAGTCAGTCACAATATACTGTAAAGTATATCCCCTGTATAAAGGATTTAATCCACTTATACAGTTTCACTTAGACTGAATCTAAGTCAATCTCGATATACTATAAAGTATATCCCCTGTATAAAGGACTTAGTCCACTTATACAGTAATTGAAGTGAGGTACGCTTACAGCGAATCTCCTTAAGACAATTACGTCCCCCGCACCGGTGCTTACGGGATAATGGACGCTGGTCTCCCAAGATACAACACTTCTTCACGGTATTTGGATAGCACTACCAAATCACCGTACGGTCGAACCGTAGTCAACTAGTACCTACACAGGATTAGCAAAACAGCGGTATAACGACAAATTTCAAATGAATATTTGTCTTACTCTTTTGGAGGAACACCCACTGTTGAGGACGTAGGAAGGTTGAAGAATTTTGTCAGAATCTCCTTTAGGAAGTAGCTTCGGATTCCCACTTCACTTGGAAGTCGCAGATTCCCACTTCGTTGGAAGTCGTCTATTCCCACTTCACTGTTGGAAGTCGCTCTGGAATTCGAGGAGTCGAAATTCGCCGGAGCCCAGTTCAGAACGGAGTCAGAACTTTATAGAGAGAGAGAGATCTTTCAGAAGAGAGAGAGATTCTTCGGATTGGTGTGTCTGAGAATGGACCCCTGGAGCGCTTTTTATAGCGCTCTGGAGGGGTATTCTCATCCGCCAATTCCAGCAGTTGCGACGGTTCGGACAGAACCGTCGCAACCGATCAACCGCCCTGTCGGTTTTCCGACAGCGGTTGGCGAACGGACGGATCTGTTCGCGCGGACGGACACCCGTTGGAGATTCGAAACCTTCCCACGAGCCACGAGCCACGGACCACGAGCCACGGACCCGGACCCGGACCCGGCGCCAGCGGCGGCGCGCGTGCGCGCACGTACGTAAGTACGTGCATAGTTCCCTCCTTTTCGCGCGCGAAAACTCCAAGTACCCAAAGGGCACGCCCTTTGTTCTCATTTTTCTCTATTTATACCCCATGAGCTTCCAACACATGGCCAATGTGGGACTAAATGCTTGTAGCTAATTTAGTCCCTTTTGGCTTTGAATTAGGCAATCTTTGGACTTGAATATCTCATTCATTCGAAGTCGGAATTGAACATGTAAATATACCACGTTCATCACAAATGGAAGGAGAACACACTCCAACCGTCATCCGGTTGATTTGATCAACGGATCTCGCCATAATTCATCTCGAAGATTCAGCTTTATATTCTTCAATTCCAACACTAAGCAATCTTGACGATCTTCTTCGAGTGTTGTGCTAATTGAGAATTTATGTCGCTGGGGCCCCACCTTACAGTGTAAAAGAATTTGGTTCGAAATGAGAGGTCTCAGATTTAAGCTGCTTCATGACTCGTGAGATGAACACAACCCATTAACAAATGGTGATCACATGATAATATTACTGTCCAATTATTTTTGTAGTGCAAGTGTTGCTTAAATGTCGAATTCATTCCAATTTAAGGGGGGCCGAATGTGAAGCTTTGAGGAGACCTTTGGGGGCTTTGGTGCACCCGCGTCCATGCGCATGGGTAGGTCCTTTCCATGGATTTGCTTTTTGATTTACTTAATTAATTTAGATTTTAATTATTTTATGTGTGAACTATTATTAATTAATTATCCTATTTTCCGTACTGTTGGCGAAGTGGACGGTAATGATGTTGATGTAAACAGTGGGCTTTGACGGTCCCTCGCGTTTCATTAATAAACTTTTAATAAAAACTATCCAACAGATGCATCAGATCAGAATAGATAAGGACGATCTCGAGCCAAACCTTATGTTGACATCTCATGTGATTAGAGTGCAGGGAAGGTATTGGTGTATATCTTAGGTGCCCTAAACCTTATAGAAAATGAGTGCAGGGGTTGACCCTAACTTGCTAACCTTCTCATATGATTACTCTCCTAATATGGTTGCTCGTATTTGTCTTCAAACTCATGGTCGATTAAATACTGAGTTTAAAAATATGCCCTCGATCATCTCTTGTCGACGTTGGGAATGGAGAAGTCATCGCACATCGACCGTCTCTTGTGGACGACGAGAATAGTGAAGCCATTGCTCGTCGATCATCTCTCGTCGACAGCGGGAATGGTGACGTCATTACTCGTCGATGGTGAGAATGATGAAGTCGTCGCGGGAGAAATCTCAGAGGAGGAAACCTCCGCGCTGGAGGGTGAGGACTGAAGGCAGCTGTGGAGGAAAGGACCGAGGGCAGCATTGAAGTAAGCTGTCGTCAAGGTTGACTAGTGGAAGATAAAGAAATGGCCTGACGTTAGGCACAGCTACTGTTGTATGTGTTTTGAGTTGGAGGAGGAAAACTTGAGTTTCCTCCTATTTGCCTTTGAGTTTAGTCCCACATTGGATAGGAGATGGGAGGTTAGGTAGTATATATACCAACACCTCTCATGCCTTTGTTATGAGTGTTGGGCCATGGGCCACATCCCCACACGCGCGCCGCGCGCCGAACCGACCCGAGCCGGGTGCGGGTGGCGCGCGCCCAGACTTGCGGACACGAATGCAGTTCGATTCAGGGGCTTGTTGGACCTGCTACTTTTTATTTTTTATTTAAAATTCTGTTGAGATTTTTCTGTTGAGATTTTTCGGGAATAGTTGGACCCGTTCAAGAGAATCGGATCTGCACGTTGTAACCACTCGCGCATGATCGCAGATTCTCTCGGGCTGTTTCAAACAGAAAGATCTGCAGAGGGTTATAAATACCCTAGTTCTGCACGTATCTTTTACATGAAACAGAAATAATCCGCTCTCTTTCTCCCACATATTTCTTACTTCTGCTGAAAGAAATTGTGTTCCTGCAATCGGTTTATGCTGTTTTCCCGACGTTCTTTTTCTACTTACGGGCAACGAATCTCCATCTGAGCAGAGGCCTAACTCATCGTCCTGAGTTAGGTGCTGATGTACTACCGGGGGAGTTTTTACCGCTAGAAGAGGAGGCCACGTTCAAGGTCTGGACGAGAGACCGGCCAACTTCTTCTAGGGCAGTGCGTCTGCACGACTACGTCACCCCAGGCCAGCTTTTTGCTTTCTTTTAATTCTTTATTTTAGTTGCATGCTTAGGACAAGTAATTCATTGAATTCAAGAAATTATATTTATTGCATGTTTTAATTCAGTTAAATATCCTACAATCTAGAAGAAAGTTTTTTGATAATTCTTGCAATTAAATTTAGAGAATTATTTCATGCAATATAGTTACTTGTCTGTTCATGCAATTGATAATTTTCATGCAATTAAAATAAAACAGTCCCTGCAAGTAAAGATAATTATTTAAAACAATTATTAAAAATATCTTAAAGGAAATTTGCATTCTTACAGCTTTTATCTTATAAGTTCATATCTTATAAGTTCTTACTAATTTATTTAAAAGATTGGCATTAAATTTTCATTTATCCTGAAAATATTTTCATTAAATTTTTCATTGCAAAATTATTATATTAAATCTTTCCAAACTAATTAGATCTTATCTCAACATACTGTTCTAAGTTATCCTATTGTAAGATTCCTTAAATCTGATCTAATTTTAATCTCTTTTATTTATTGCAAAACAAAATCTATTTGTTCTAATTATTATAAGGCCAAATATTTCAATATAAGATCCAGAAAATCTGAATAACTTTATTCTTTACAACTTTATATTTAGTAATTATTATAAGGCCAAATTCTTTTCATTACAAACTTTAATCATTTGTTTTCATTACAACATCTTATTAATTTTTTGTTACAAAAGAAAATCTTTTATAAGATAATTTAAATTATATTAAATCTTGTCATTTTATACTCATATTACAAGATTTTACATACATTCATTAGTTAATTAATTGTTTATTTCTGCTATATTAGTTAACTAAAATAGAATTGTCTAAATTCTTGCAATTATCTAATCCCTTCTAATTTATAATTGCATAGTCTAATTGCCTTTTGTTAATTAATTCCTGCTAGTTCATTTCTGAAATTTAATTGGACTTATTGATTAGAAATTTAGAAGTATATTAGTTTAAAATTGAAATAACATTTAGAAATCATTATTGTTATAATTTCGAATTAGGAAATTAAAAGGACAAGTTTATATCTTGTATCTTGTTATATTTTACTTGAATTATTTGGCACATAATTAAAGAAAGACTATACATTATTTTATTCTGCAAACCCTAATCTAAAAGCTACCAACATAAACTAAATTCTGACATTATTAAAATAATTTGAAATACAGAATTCAGGTAGCACATCCCGTCACTATGGCAAACTCTGATCATTCAAGGGTGTCAAACAGGAGAAATTCTCCGGCACATACTTTAAGAGATGGGCAAACCAGAAGAAATACTGGTTAACCACTTTAGGTCTCATATCAGCCATAGATGACTCCATTCCTGCACCTTCTCCTAAACCTTCATCTGTTGGAGCTTCTCCTGTTGAAACTCCTTCTACAACTCCTTCCTCCTACATCTATTTGAAACCTGAGGAAATTGACTACCATTGTCTCTATAGAATTCTTAATGCACTCTCTGATAGTCTATATGACATTTATTATGAATATAAGAGTGCTAAAGAACTATGGACAGGTCTCGAGGATGAATATGGCCTCGATGATGCTGGAATCGAAAGATTCACCTCCTCCTCCTTCAATAAATTCATGATGACCGATAGTAAACGTATCAATGATCAACTTCATGAATTTCAAGACTATATCCGACACCTTCAATCGAAAAGAAATCAATTCTCCGATGATTACAAGGTGTCTTGTCTTATTGACAAACTCCCTCCTTCCTGGTCAACCTTTGCTGGAGACCTCCGTCACAAGCAAGGTGACCTAACTCTTGTTCAATTCCTAAAAGCGATTCGCATAGAAGATCAGCATAGGCAAAACTCTAAAGCCAAATCAGAAATGAAAGCTAAAGTGAACTTGGTGGAGGATAAGCCTAAGCGGAAATTTATGAATCCCAAGGGCAAGAAGTTCAAAAAACCCAATCATTTTCATTCTTCTCCCCATGCAAATTCTTCTTCTTTCAAATCTTCTCAATCTTCCTCATTCAAATCCAAAACCTTTGGCCAGAAGACTGATGGAAGATTCTGCTACGTCTGTGGAAGAACGGATCACATGGCGCCTTAATGTTTCAACCGGAAGAAAGAACCTGAGCTCAACCAAGAGGAAATGGAGGAAATGGCGGGCACAAGGTCAACATGATGGAACTGGACTCCAACTCTTTTAGGTTAGATTCTTCTCTTCCAATTGTCAACTCTATCACCTTCTCCTCGGACTGGTGGTTAGACTCAGGAGCCAATATTCACATCTGTACTGATCGCTCCTGGTTTAAATTCTATCAGGAACAACGTAGAGGAAGCGTGAGCCTGGCAGATGACTCCACTAGAGAGATAAAGGGAACTGGACGTATTGATCTGAGAATGACCTCAGGAAAAATTCTGACTCTTCAAGGCGTCCTGCATGTACCCACACTTCGGAGAAATCTAATCAGCGAGTCTTCACTTCTTAGAGCTGGCTATAGGATTGTCAAGGAATCCAATAAATTTGTAATCTCCAAGTCTTTATCTTCATTGGAAAAGGTTTTATTTGTGATGGCCTTTTTCGTCTCAATGTAATAAATTCTTCTGATAATAAAATTTCTAATCCTGTTGCTTTGAACATTGAGTCTTGTGATATCTGGCATGGAAGACTGGGACATGTCAACTTCAATTCTATCAAGAAAATGATTAACTTGAATCTCATTCCTAAATCTTCTTTTGACACATCTTCTAGATGTGAAATCTGTGTTCAGGGTAAGAATACCCGAAAATCATTTCCTTCTATCACAAGGACATCTGAACCCCTCGAACTTATTCATAGTGATGTGTGTGACTCGAACAGAGTTCTCACCCGAGGCGGTAGAAGATACTTTGTGACATTCATTGATGACTACTCCAAATTCTGTCACACCTATCTTCTCAAATTTAAGGATGAAGTCCTCGATTGGTTTAAGGTGTATAAAGCCGAAGCTGAGAACCAACGCGAAAAGAAGATCAAAATTCTAAGATCTGATCGTGGGGGGAGTATACCTCAAATGATATGACAGAATTCTGCCAAGAACACGGTATTATTCACGAGGTAACTGCTCCCTACACACCTCAATCCAACGGTGTAGCTGAAAGGAAAAACAGAATACTGATGGACATGGTGAATTGCATGTTACTCAGCTCAGGTGCACCTGAAAACCTTTGGGGTGAAGCTCTCCTTTCTGCATGTTTTATACTCAATAGGATTCCACAAAGAGACTCCGATGTTACTCCATATGAACATTGGAAAGGGAGAACTCCTAACATTCAATTCTTAAAGGTTTAGGGTTGCCTGGCTAAGGTTTCAATACCAGAACCGAAGAAAAGGAAAATAGGCCCCAAGACTGTTGATGCTATCTTCATCGGGTATACACTAGATAGCAATGTTAACCGATTTCTAGTGGTTAACTCTGAGATCAGTGAAATATCCAACAACACCATCATTGAAGCTAGGGATGTTGTTTACTTTGAAAATATCTTTCCTTTCAAGTCTAGAGTTCCTAGTGATCCTTCTTGCACTCCTTCTACCTCTAATATCACTTCTTCTAGTTCTCCTTCTGTAACTGATTCTGAAACTAGAAGGAGCAAAAGGACAAGAACTCTTACATCTTTTGGTGAAGATTTCTTTACCTATCTTGTGGAAGGTGATCCTAACTCCTTCAAGGAGGCAATGGATTCTTCCGAATCTCCTTTCTGGGAAGAAGTCATTGACAGTGAGATCAAGTCCATAATGGAGAATAACACTTGGATTCTCATTGATCTTCCTCCAGGATGCAAACCTGTAGGTTGTAAATGGATCTTCAAGAAGAAACTCCGACCCGATGGCACTGTCGACAAATACAAAGCCAGATTAGTTGCCAAGGGTTTCACCCAACAAAAGGGTATTGACTTCTTTGACACATATTCTCCTGTTGCCAGGATCTCCTCTATCAGAATCCTTCTAGCATTTGCATCAATTCATAACATGTTCATTCACCAAATGGATGTCAAGACTGCTTTCCTGAATGGCGATCTTGAAGAAGAAATCTATATGGACCAACCAGAAGGATTTATTGCCAAGGGACAAGAAAATAAAGTGTGCAAACTTGTGAAGTCATTGTATGGACTTAAACAAGCACCTAAACAATGGCATCAAAAGTTTAACAAAGTTATTGCACAATTTGGATTCACTGTCCATGAACATGACAAGTGTATATATTCTAAGAACTTTGGCAATGAGTATATTATCCTTTGTCTATATGTAGATGATATTCTTATCCTTGAAACTTCTCATGATGCAATCCAAAGAGTAAAGGATTATCTTTCCCAAAACTTTGATATGAAGGATCTAGGTCCTGCTGATATGATATTGGGAATGAAAATATCCAAAACCTCTAATGGAATTTCTTTGAGTTTAGCTCATAGCATTGAAAGAATGCTTCATAAATTTAATTTTATAACTCTAAACCATTTCTACACCCTATGATTCTTCAATTGCTTTGAAGAAAAACACGGGTGAGCCTGTGTCTCAACTGAAATACTCTCAATTAATAGATTCACTTCTCTATATTTCCAACAGGATTAGGCCTGACATCTCTTATGCAGTAGGTAGATTGAGTAGATATACTAGTAACCCTAGTAGAGAACACTGGACTGCACTAGAGAGAGTTTTCAGATATCTTAAAGGCACAATTGGCTATTGTCTGACTTACACTGGATATCCTGATGTTATGGAAGGTTATAGTGATGCCAACTGGGTCACTGATTCTAACAGTGTTAAGTCTACTACCGGATATGTATTCATGTTCGGTGGTGCTGCTGTGTCCTGAAAATCCTGCAAAAAACAGTGATTGCCAGGAGCACCATGGAGTCCGAGCTCATTGCTCTGGATACAACTTGCTCTGAAGCTGAATGGTTAAAGGATCTTTTATCTGAATTCTCTATCGTGCCTAAACCCATACTTCCAATCTCAGTTCATACTGATTCAAAATCCATCATTGAGATTCTAAAGCAAGATAATACCAATAAGAAGATGAACAGACATATTCAAATCAGACTTAAGTCTGTTCAGCGTCTATTGGGCAAAGTTGTGCTTCTGCACTTTGTAAAGTCCGAGAAGAATATTGCTAACCCATTGACTAAGGGTCTTTCTAGGAGTGTGGTCCTAGAATCATCGAGGGAGATGGGGTTAAGTCCATAGTAGAGTTCACCGACAGCGGGAATCCAACCTACTTGATTGGGAGTTGATTCCATGAAAGAGGTTTAATGTGATAGGAACAAGCTGGACTGGTGATACTCGTGTGGAGCATCGACCCGGATATATTTATATCATGTATGTAGTATTGTAGCTACTACCCTTTCTCTATGATGACGATGCTCTTATAATACAGCTAGGTAAGGATGAGTTTAACTCTTAATAAGTCCAACGCATGTAGTGTGGAGGGTATACTATCCAGCTGTAGTACCCTTGGAGGACTTACCTACGTGAGAGGAACCGTGATGGCCGCGGTTGGGGGCAGGGCTGACCCTAGAAACTCTCATGAGTCGGTTATTGTGAGCATGGCCTTTAACGCTCAACCCGCTCGCTCAATAGATGGAGACTTACTGTGTATGTATTCTATCAATATCTGGTAAAAGAGGCTAGTTCCAGGCATAGTCCACTATGTCTCTCAGATGGCGATGAATTCACTAAGGAAGGTTCCAGGCGTAGTCCATCTGTCCCGAATCCACAGTATGATGTTGCCCGATTTCACTCGTATTTTATGATCTGGTGATTTGATTGTCATTTATTATTGATTTGTTTTATCCTCTCTGAAACTCAAGTTTTGGGGGGGGGACTGTTGTATGTGTTTTGAGTTGGAGGGAAAACTTGAGTTTTCCTCTTATTTGCCTTTGAGTTTAGTCCCACATTGGATAGGAGATGGGAGGTTAGGTAGTATATATACCAACACCTCTCATGCCTATTGTTATGAGTGTTGGGCCATGGGCCACATCCCCACACGCGCGCACACGCGCCGAACCGACCGGGCCGGGCCGGGTGCGGGTGGCGCGCGCCCACGACATGCGGACACGAATGCAGTTCGATTCAGGGGCTTGTTGGACCTGCTACATTTTGTTTTTTATTTTTTATTTTTATTTTTTATTTAAAATTCTGTTGAGATTTTTCGGGAATAGTTGGACCCGTTCAAGAATCGGATCTGCACGTTGTAACCACTCGCGCATGATCGCAGATTCTCTCGGGCTGTTTCAAACAGAAAGATCTGCAGAGGGTTATAAATACCCTAGTTCTGCACGTATCTTTTACATGAAACAGAAATAATCCGCTCTCTTTCTCCCACATATTTCTTACGTTCTGCTGAAAGAAACTGTGTTCCTGCAATCGGTTTATGCTGTTTTCCCGACGTCCTTTTTCTACTTACGGGCAACGAATCTCCATCTGAGCAGAGGCCTAACTCATCGTCCTGAGTTAGGTGCTGGTGTACTACCAGGGGAGTTTTTACCGCTAGAAGAGGAGGCCACGTTCAAGGTCCGGACGAGAGACCGGCCAACTTTCTTCTAGGGCAGTGCGTCTGCACGACTACGTCACCCCAGGCCAGCTTTTTGCTTTCTTTTAATTCTTTATTTTAGTTGCATGCTTAGGACAAGTAATTTATTGAATTCAAGAATTATATTTATTGCATGTTTTAATTCAGTTAAATATCCTACAGCTACATGAGTACGACCTAACGCATGCTCGTTGATAGCGTAAAACGACGATCAACAAAGAATTTTGAGAGGCTCTGATACCATGGTAATATGGAGAAGGGGAAATTTTGTATATTATTTATAAAGCAATTACATCAATATACAAAGAAATAGAGAATGAAACAATAAAAGCATACATGTCTAAATACAATATGTCTATACACAATTTTAGATACAACGGATCATATGTATCACATGTCTGTTAACAAAACCAACCACGAAGGGATCTTCTAGGGATGCCTCAAAATCTATAATTTTGTTTAATCTAGTTTTCTAACTATTAATAAAAGTAGAAATAAATTAGTTATGAGAAACCCGTTTGGTTCGAAGGGCTAGGGGTGGGAGCTGAGTCAATTTTGAAAATTTTTTTAAAAAAAAGAAAGGTTAGCAATATTTAGGAAATTATGTCAATTTTGTCAAGAGTTAATTATTAAGAATTGCGCTTAAAGAAAACAAAACAGAATGGAAATAGAAACTCACATTAATGTCTATTTGATAATATAAGAAGAAAAAATCACAAATAATTTTTAAACGTTGCATGCATTTAGTAGGCCTGGCTGTATTTGTACAGTTGTACTTCCCAGCTAGCCTCCAATAACACTGCTCTGCTGTAGGGACCACTGGATAAGAGAGCGAGAGTACTGGGACCCATTCTGTCGGATACGGGCCCATCCTCCCACGTGATCTATTTTGGGCCGCACGTGTGGATGCCCCACTTATGCCCCTCAAAATTGACAGCAGAGACAAACACATTTAAGTAATGGACTTGACTATAATTAGAATTTTATTAAAAAAAAAAAAAAACTTACAAATAAGTAATTTGATGAGAAAATTGATGGAGCTAATTTGAATCAGGATTAAAAGAAAACGCAAGAGAATTAATGTAATCAGAAATAATATTTAGGTTTTAATTAAAGATGGGCAAATATTGAAGCCTAAAAGCAACACAGATCTTGTGAGCAGCTAATGGGTTGGGTCTGCACCCGTACCCGACTAGTACTAGATCCGATTAGACGAGACTGGTAACCAATTTTATACTCGCAGATCCGAATAGCACCCGGATTCGTTTACCTTATTAGTAAACAACCCGTTTAATTAATAATCCTAACTCTACCCCCTGCTGCTGACCTCTCTCCCCTCTCTCGAGCTCGTCATTAAACATGACGGGTATGGGAACAATTATTCTGCGCTCCCAGGTAATCGGATTAGGCATAATACCTGTAATAGTAATCGAGTTTGAATCTGATAACTTTCATACTTGTCTTGAACTCGATCCGTTGACAGGCCTATCCCCAGATCAAAAAGCGTGGAGGCATGATGAGCCCGGGAAGCGTGGGAGCTGCTAGCGTTGCTTTGGCAGAGTTTGATCAGACGTGGGATCCAATGAAGGGACGATTTAAGACCATGAGAATTGCTGCAAGATTTGCTTTCTCCCTTTTCCTTCCTTCCTTCCTTTCTTTTTTTTTTTTTTGGAAATTTCAAATTATCCGTTATTATTGTTTTATTTATGAGATAATCCTTCTCAGTCACAAAAGTGATCATAATATTTGTGATGCAGAGTAATGTGAAGGACTCGGGGCACCATCCCAAAAGACTAGTTTGTTAGGTGGAGTAGCCCAAATCCTTATAAACCCAAGACCATCCCTACGTCTAGCCGATGTGGGACTACTTGTTCGACCCAAATCCCAACAATCCCCCTCGAACAAAGAGTCTCCCTGCAAGCTCAACTATCTTCGCACCGGAAGATCAAATGCTCTATCGAGATCCAACTCTTCACTGTGTGGGAGGATGTCACGCCTTATGTGAAGTACCAACTGCAGCCGGTCACTCTTCTACGAGGACCACTGCCAAATTTCTCGAGAGCCCAACATTAGCTTTACAGGGGCCTATGCGCCTTTTGCGCCAGTGGGGTGGGCATGCCCATTGCGCCTTTGCGCCATTGGGGGGATCTACATCGTCGAACATCACCCACACAGACGACTAAGTTCGGGGCATGACTCTGATACCACTTGATGGACTCGGGCTCCATCCCAAAAGACTAGTCTGTTAGGTGGAGTAGCCCAAATCCTTATAAACCCAAGACCATCCCACGTCTAGCCGATGTGGAACTATTTGTTCGACCCAAATTCCAACATAATGCTTATCAAATTCGATAAATGAGCAAACATGTTGCCACTGAACAATAAGGAGTGACATGAGTTTTCTCTTTTCTCCTCGTTTTTATTTTTATAGGAAGTACTCACATGTACGAAGTATACAAATTTTGAGTCTAGCTATCCCAAATATTTCAAAATTGACATATCATCTCCTCGCTCGGTGCTTATGCATCATATCACATGACCTAATATAATTTTCTTTCCACCAGAATAAAACATAGTCCTAGTGATAATTAATTAGGTTAATTAGAATGCTTAATACATGAAATGTTTATGATTAGAACGCAAATGTAACCTCTCTACCAGTGAGCCAGATCTCGCTAGTAAAAATAATAGAAAAAAATATGAAAAGATTGCTTCATTGAGAATTAAAACTGATAGATAACACTGCATGTCTACTGATTATTATCAGCTCCAATGTAAAGAAATAGAGTTAGATTATTATACAAAAGTCATTGATCGAGTTCAAGTTAAGGCTTTACCGATAAACAATTCCACAAGGTCGCTATATAGATCCAAAATATTGTGCTGAATTTTTGTCACTCCTTTTACCAAAGAAAAGATTTAGGGTATTTTTGGCTCATAATGATCACATCTCTTGGAAATAGACAACTAGGATTTGAGTTGGGTCATTATTAGCTAAGAGATGCTAATATTTTAGTTGCCTTTGTCCCCTTGCTTTACATTGTTCCTTCTCATTTGCGTTTCAAGTAGAAGATAAGGTTGCTATCTCCACAATTGGGAACGTTCATTTTCATAGATTTTCTCAACTTTGTCTTGTCCATAAATTATATGAACTTCAAAATATATTAGGGTTTGTGTTTGACCCAAATGTTCCAACAATGTCAACTTTCAACTCGTATGATTACTCTTATAATGCAACTCTATTGGTCTCTATACCTAACATGACCTAGGATTTTCAATCCCTAACTATATTATATATGTACACATATGTCACCATTAGTATTCATAGTTAGGGGATGAGTATGATAGTTTTCACTAATTTAAAGTCCTTTAAGCAATGATTAGCCTTAAGTGAGAGGAGTTTAGTTAATAATAGAAGAGAATTTTAAGGGAATAAAGAGCGGATAAATTAGAAGCTTTGGTACACTGCAACATGCTCTTAATGATATAGTGGGAGATGGGTTATGAAAAGTCTCAGGCTCGCCAGTGAGACCTGACTCACTGGTTGAAGGATGAGAGAGGGCTGTGGGGCGTCCTATAAGTTCAAATTTCGGCTATAAATTATGTTTTAAAAAAAAAAGACAAAAAAAATAGAGTAGTCAAGACAGAATCACAGTTTTTGTTCAGAAAAAAAGTTTACACACACTACAATAATATTAAAAAGGGTTATTTAGATATGTACCCCTTAAATATTTGGTAATTAGAAATTTACCCCCAAATCATTAATATCAGAAATTTACCCTTAAAATTTTTTAGATCTTAAAATTTATCCCTTCTTAGAATAAAAATAGAATATCGATTTTATTAGCCTATTTTTTTATAAAATGACTAAATTATCCTTATTTAAATGATTAAACACTACGTCCTTACTTAAGCTTATAAACTCACTTTTTTTTCTTACCTATTTATCCTCTTTGTCCACTTCTCTCTCTAAAAAAACAAGCATATTATTATTCTATTCATTTATCATAAAAACTCACATCAAATCATTTTCATACATGCTCCTTAAAAATTATATAAAAATTTCAAAAAAAAATTTAAGTGAGATTTGAGAGAAAATTTGAAGAAATTTTAAGTTTAATAGGACTATTAGAGAGAGAGAGAGAGAGAGAGAGAGAGAGAAGAAGAAGAAGAAGAAGAATGAAGTCGATGATGGATAAGAATTTTGATTTGATAGAATTTTGTGTTATATAAGAACTATAAATGAGAGGGAAGAAGGAACTCTTATATTATTTAAAATCTAACTGGAGGGGTAAGTTATTAAAATTTAGAAGATTTCGAGAGTAAAATTCTAATATCAAATATTTGTACGGTAAATTTCTAAATACTAAATATTTGAATGATATATATATATATATATATATATATATATATATATATATAATATATATATATATATATATATATATATATATATATATATATATATATATATAGCTCTATAAAAAAAAATATCAGCCTTCTTTCTTACCAAATAAACACACACAATCACATAAGAATTGTCTTTCATATTGAAAAACAAGCTAGAGAGGTCTCCAAGGCCATGATAATTAAGCACAACCATTACTGATTTTACTAATTAAGAAGGTTTTTAATCATGCTTCGATTTGTCAACCCCACAAAATAAAGTATAAAAGAACCTTGTCAAGGAATAATACTTCTTCATGGGAACCAAAACATCAAAATGAATCTCAAGTAATATCTCAATAAACTAACTAGTCCTTGAATATTTGCACGTTAACCTTTTTCTTCCGTGCCCATTACAAATGGATTTTCAAGGTTGAATATATTTTTTCCTAAGTATGTTGCGCGCATGATGCAACAATTAGCGGGAAACCCAATAGATGCAAAAGAGAAGTTTCACACGATAACAAGAATAAGAAATAATAGAGAAAGCAAACACAATATTTTAACGAGGTTCGGCAATTTGCCTACGTCCTCGGGGTAAGGGAGAGAGTTTTATTGATTCAACAACCAATACAAATTTGTACCTTGTATACATTCAAGAGGGCTCTGCTCCTTTATTTATAGCCAAAAAGTCTCGGGAATTTAGAAAACCTCAATTAGATTCGTCTCCAATTCAGAAACAAAGTCTGAATCTAGAAAGGAGAGGCAGATCTGTGCCCAGATACGCATGTCAGTCTACTAGGCGGTTGACCAACCTAAGCACTCGATCGACCGGGCTCAACCGAGAGTCTCATCATGTCAGTCGGTCGACCGGGCTATCCGGTGCACTATCCTGTGCATGTTTGTGCACACCGGTCGATCAGGCGGTCGACCGGCCCCTTCTTTGTGCACACCGGTCGACCAATTCTGCTGCTGGTCTGATATCAACTCCGTCTCTTTTCATGTACTGTTCTCGCTCCTTTTGGCTTCTGATCTCCTCTAATCTCTTCTATACAATTCTTCTCTCCCCTACAAAGTAAACTTTTGCAAAATGTCACCAGTGATTATGCGCGCATAAAATCGAATCACATAGTTACATAGTAAATCTCTATTATTATGTTTTCGCACTTTTATTTGAATTTTTTGTTCAGAGTTTTGAATTTGTGGTTCTTCTGCAAAAAAAAAAAAAGGAAAAATGGAAAAAGGAACAAAAAAAACAGAGAGTGTTCTACCGCTTAAACTAAGCTCAGTTGACAAGTTAATGAGAAGCATCTTATTAGTGATAGAAGTTACATGTATAGAACTTGAGAAGCATGTTTGATAAGATCCTGAAATCTTAGTTTCTTATCTTTATTTTCTTCAGATTTTATATGAATCATGTCTAAACTGGACTTATTTGTAGATTCCAAGCTACGATCCTCTTTTTCTATGATTATAGTTACAAAAGTATACAGTACTAAAGACAACTCAAGAGCAATTGGCCGCACCGTTGGATTGAACTCTTAAAGTCATGGGCTAGCTGATCATTTACAAGGATACTATGGGCAGGGAGCATAGCACCGACTCTGATTGCATGTGAGTTGTGCAGGCGCACGGGGTTCCGATCTTTTGGCTTTTCCAGAGCTCGTGGCTGGCTAAGCCGGTCTTTTGCATCGAAATGTTTTGATTGCTCTGTTATGTTGTTTTCTTTCGTTTGTGCTGACCGTTCTTTCTCCCATTTTGCACTTGCGTGCATTTTTTAGCTTGAGAAAATCTTTGTTTTCACATGGATGTATGCTCTGAATTGTCTTCATTAAAACACGAGAAACCAAACGGGTTCATCGTTTTTACTCAAAAAAAAAAAAAACTCGACTTGAAGAAGCCAAGAGAGTTGACGCGTATTCCAGCTGTATTGGAGTACTCTACAGCAAACTTCACTCACACTAATAACTCAAACTGTACATATAAAACTCATGCTCTGCTGTACGGACCAAATTCAATTGTAGAGAGGCTGGGTGGCCTGAGAGCAACAGTCCCTCAACGACCCATGCTGGTTTGGGTTCCAAACCCTAACCCTAACCCTAAGACAGTGACCTTAATCTGTAGGCGACCCCCCTACACGTGAACAAGGCCCCGACCCCATTGTTGCCGTTTCAGTAGTCGCTCTAAATTCCAAAATTTCAGTTAATGTGATATATACTTGGTTGGGCCCTAAGCTATTGTTTTCGCGACTAATTTATTAATTTTGAGTTTGATTCTTATTATTTGTAGATATCTCGGAAACATAATATTTTGATTGTTTTTCTTTTTTCTTCATTTTGTGAGTGCGTGAGAAGCAAACTAAAATGACATCCTCGCAACATTTAAAACTTTAATGTGTTTACTTTTACAGAAGAACAAGAAAAGAAAAGAAAAAGATGTAAACGAAGACAAAGATTTGGACTGGAGCTTAAAGAGAAAAAAATGTCTTTTCTTATATTTTGATTTAGATTTCTTGCATGACTCAAGTAGTCAAGTCTATCCAGCATTATGATAGGAAAATGATTTAACATTATCTATTATTCATATGTTCCAATATTGAAAGGGTACTTCAAACAGGGGCGGCTCAACCTCTAGGCAAATGAGGCAGCCGCCTAGAGCCCCAAATATAATGGGGCCTCCAAAATTATAGTATAAATTAGTATTTAATTAAACTAAGAAATATAAAATATAGAAAATGTTTTTTATTTGTTCAAGTGGGCGCTCCGAAGTGGTTATTGGACATGACTAGAAATTGTGTGGGCGTTGCTTGCGTGAGTTTGAATCCTTTCATTCACGCTTTTTGATTTTTTTTCCCTCTTCATTTTTATATTAACAAGAAAAACATGAGTTTCTTCCACTTTCTCAAGCTAATATCCTCTACTCCCTATAACTATTTAATTATAATTAAAGAGGAGTCTCTTCCACTTTCTCAGCTGTCTTTTTCACTCTTCCTAACTATTTAATTATAATTAAAGAACTTTTCAAATTAAAACTCTCTCTCTGTGCAGCAGCCTCGCTCTTCACCGCCCCCGTCGCCTAGACCTCAGACTGACGGTAGGGTCTGCAATTGCTCTATAAAAAAAGATACATTAGCAAAACTTGAATACAAAAACTTGATAAAAAATTTTGCATTTTAAAAAGCTAGAAGAGTTATTTTTCAATAAAATAATAATTAAATAAAATATTAGTTAATATTAATTACTTTTTAAAGTATATTTTAAAAGAGCCCATTTGAAATTTTCGCTTAAGGTCTCCCTAAAAATTGAGCTGCCCTGACTTCAAATATAATTCACTTTTTTTTTCACTCATATAGTTATATTTACAAAGTAAATTGTATTCAAACTCTTTTTTTTTCTTGCTTTTTTGAACAAAGACGGTGACCCGATCAAAACCAGCTAATATTCCTCGTAATCCAATCTCATCTTTTTACCATTGAGCTAGGCCGTTGGTTGCTGACATTCGATCTAATGTGCGTCCAGATCAGACGAGCATGATGTTTAATTCACTGAGGACAAGCAATGCCAGTTCAAACTTCAAAGGTTACAATATATAACCTGTAAGTACTTGAGGCATCATCTCAAAAGAGTAGTCTACTCGGTGGAGTTTTACAGGGGTCGAACGTCACCCTCACACGACTAAGTTCGGAGTATGACTCTGATACCAACTGTAAGGACATGAGGCACGCCCGATGCGAGACGAGAGAAATCATCGAGATCGAGATCGAGAGTGGTGTGTCTGACAATGTCTGCCACGCGTGTGGTGGGGCCCAGACCAAGAAAGGGTCCTCCTGAATTGCAACCATTGTAGCCTAGAGACGTAGGATCCAAGGAAAGAACTAGCTATTCTT
Source organism: Agave tequilana (assembly GCA_038442645.1). NCBI lineage: Eukaryota > Viridiplantae > Streptophyta > Magnoliopsida > Asparagales > Asparagaceae > Agave > Agave tequilana. The sequence continues at coordinate 353,576 of JAVJIF010030490.1, read as the reverse complement.
TTTTCCTATCTCTTTTAATTTGTACGATGTCCTTGAATTGAATTGGTTCTCTTCTCTCTGTTTGATCTCTGATATCTGTTTATAAAGGGCCCCATTCTTGGTATGTAGAAGAGAAGCCAAGGAATTGGTCCAATCGATTAGTTTGTAGATGGCTTTGATTCTATCGAGTGTATTTCTGGAAAAAATACTGTTAAATGGATTATTTTACGGGAATATAATCGGACTCAAGAGAATAATATATGCATCAAATTTTTTTAAGATATATAAAATCTCATATTTTACTCTTTTTTAGTCCATTTTGAGTTCAAAACATGTTCCCCATTTATATAAGGATTACTTAAATAATTAATAATTATTTTCTCATTTTCTCAAAAATTCTTTTCAGAGTGTAGACATAGAAATGGGTGTAATATGTAAAGTACTGGATTAAGTACATTCAAGTTGAACCATAACTGTTTATAGATTATTTAATTGTTGCGATCATCTTATCTAGGTGTTTGTATTTTTAAAAAAAAAAGTGCAAACTTCAAACTGAATTGAGTGCATTCATTCGTTTTGGGAGTTTTTTTTTGGAGAAAAAAGAAAGTAAGAAATTTGGGATTATTTAAAAAGAAGTAAGAAATTGAGTTGAAGGCCTATCAATGGGTCAGGTCTGGACTCGAACCCAAACCCGATTGGGCGGATCTGATTTGATTTCTATACCTCCGACCCGAATATGACACAGACCCGTTTACCCTATTAATAAACTAATCGAATCTGTTTTTACTTGAATCATATATAATTAGACTTGAATCTTGTTTAATTAATAATTATTAAAATATAAATTAAATGTCTACCATACCATAGATGGCCTCCCTCTAAGCCACAACGACCGAGGCGGGAGGCCACGGCGGCGACACGGTTGAGCTCGTCGAGCTTCTTGAAGCCGGCGAGAGAGAGGAGGAAGGAGTCGTCGATGGGAATGAGGGAGCGGATGGAAGGAGAGGCGAGGTTTTGGGTGAGGAGGTGGGAGCTTTCGGGGTCGAAGATGGAGCGGTTGAAGTGGACAACATGGGACACGGCGTAGGAGAGCAAGAAGGATAGGATGCCGAAGGGGCCGTGGCCGGAGATGGTGAGGCTCAAATTCTGACCGTGAAGGGCGTTTATAGAATTTTTCTTCTTGCACATCTTTTGGATCAAGGGCTCAGCAGCCACCGTGGGATTAGGTCTTCGAATTCAAATTCAAATTCAAATTGAGGGAAAATTGAATAGAGGAGTTTTGTTTGGGATTTTCAAGGCGAGATTTTGGGGGAAGACATTGGAATCTTGTTAGAATAACCTGATCGGGTCGGGTAATTGAGTTTGGACCCGTCACTAAACAGGATAATGACGATCCAGTGAGAAAGCTAGCTTAAGTGAGAAGATAAGAAATGAGCACATGAGTCATAAAATTATCTTTTGAATGGTTGAGATTAGTTTTTTGATTGGTGAAGTTAGTTTTTGGATTGATTAATTTAGTTTTAGGGTTTTAGTTTTAATATGAACACACACTTTTTAAAAGTAAAAAATTTTAATTATATGATCTATTAAGATTTTTCCTATATTATTATGATCTCAAGTAGAAGTAAACACACTTAACAATTAGTTCTTTGATGATTTTAAAACTGTAGGGCTGAATCCTATTGAATCTGTATCGACTCAATAACTCAAAGAATGATCATTTAAGCTAATATTGAACGAAGTTGAAGGACAGAGCTGCAATGTATGGTCTGGAGCGATCAAAAAATCGGCCCAGGTACTCTCTGAATTTATATGACAATGAATCCCACAGTGGTTGTTGCAAGTAAGGTTTGTTTGGTTGCAAGGAAGTGGGTGGAAGTAAGGAAATGAGGAAATATAATTGCTCACTTTCCTATCTATTCAAATACTGGAAAAGAAAAATAAGAAAACTCCTTTTCCTTTTCTCTTCTCTCTTTACATAACCATTTTCTTATTTCCAGAGTGCTACAGTTAATTTTGTGGTTATGTAAATCTCATTTGTGATAAGTTGTAGCACAAAACAGTTAATTTTTTGATCATGTATATCTCACTTGCATTCTAATTACAGTCCATTGTTTATTTTTCTTAATTAATTTTATTTTAATATTATTTTGCGGTCAACTTTGTGATCAACTTTTCCACTTCCACTTCTACATTATTATCCAAACACCAGAAAAGACATAACATTTTTCAAACCACGCTTCCCAACAACATCTAAAAACCGAAAAACTTACTAACCAATTTTCAAGTTCCTAAGTAACTATTACCACTTCCTCATTTCCTCACTTCCTTCCACCCTTAGGGTTTGTTTGGATGCAAGGAAGTGGGCGGAAGTAAGGAACTGGGGAAGTATAATTGCTCATTTCCCTATCTATCCAAACACCGGAAAAGAAAAATAAGAAAACCCTTTTTCCCTTTTTCATCTCTCTTTTACACAACCATTTCCTCACTTTCAGAGTGCTACAGTTAATTTTGTGGTCATGTAAATCTCATTTATAATAAGTTGTAGCATAAAACAGTTAATTTTTTGGTCATGTAAATCTCACTTGCATTCTAATTATAATCTATTTTTTATTTTTCGTAATTAATTTTTATTTAATATTATTTTGCGGTCAACTTTGTGGTCAACTTTTCCACTTCCACTTTCCATTACCATCCAAACACCGAAAAAGACAAAACATTTCCAAACTACACTTCCCAACACCATCCAAACACCAGAAAACTTACTACTCAATTCCCTTTTCCTAAAGAAAATAAATCTTACTTCCTACTTCCTCACTTCACACCAATTCCTAAATCCAAACATGCCCTTAGCCAAACAGACCCTAAGGAAAAAAGCCTTAGAATGTGGTTCTAAGAGGAAGGTCTCATTCTTGCGGACCGGACAATCGATCTAACCGAGGTTAGCTCTCGCTCAAGGAAGCTCTGATCAAGCGCTTCAAAAAAGCTGAACAGGCCAGGCTAGTTCCGAGATGAGACGCCGAGAGGGAAATCTAGGTGGACCGATCAGAGTGATATGGAAGAGGCTCAAAATCTCCCCGAAAGCATTCTGCACTGGACGAAAAAGTGTAATTCAGGAATAGTTAACTTGAAACAAAGGATCTACAAAAGCACAAGGATGGCCATTGCGGCCGTTTTTCAGGAGGTTCAAACTAAAAACCCCATCGACGGTTAATTCAGATTGGTATGTGATTGTAAAGGTCTTAGTTTATATAATCTCGATCAACATAATAATATCTGATTTTCTTCTAAATTTCGACAAATCTTCTCTGTAATTACTACAGTACCATATGTCACAGATATACACAGTCTCGGCTATCAATAATCACAATATATAAGCACGAGAGTACCCCTTTCGGTATTATCAATCCAAACATGATAACCATCTCCATCCTCAATGCAAACATAACAACAATAATATTTTGAAAGTTAACATTTTTATGTTTCTTTTTCCTTTTAAAAAATTAAATGTTTATTTATTGAATTTCTTTTAGAAATCTCATAAATATTTATACAATGATTTTTAATCCTTCCAACAACTCTATTTTATAATTTTTGAGATTTTAAAATGTTTTCTATAGTTCCGTCAACTTTTGATGCAAGTTCGTAGAAACTATTCGTTTATTTACTTATAGACTTTTCTATTGAATTGTCTCTCTGTCAATAAATTTTTAGAAAAAATTATAATATAACTTAATAAAAATTCTCATGTTACCATTTTGTATATCACAATTGCATGAGAATTCTCTTGAGAAAAAAAAAATTGCACGCGGATTTCAATTTTGAAACAAGTAACCTTAAATATATAGTAGGCGGATAATAAAATTTAATAGGAGTTTTTTTTAATAATTTAGCATGAAATATCGCGATGACTAATTAATAAAAAAGTTGAAGCAAAGGAATATTGCTCATATTTTAATAAAAAGGGGCAAAAAAAAAAAGAGAGAAGATAAGAGAGTAAGCATTTTGAACAAATGGGAACAGTATTGTATTGTAAGAGCATTTAAAATTTTATTAAAATAATTTAACCCAGTTAATGGGTCTTCCAACACTAAATAATAATAATTAAAGACTTATTATTTCTAATTCGAATATATACAATGAGACATAAAATAATAAAAAATTTCGCTACTACAAGCTACTTTCCTTTATAATTAAGAAAAAACTCATCCCTCTATTCTGATTCACTACAGGATCATCTACGTTAGTATAAATGATCGCCCCACCCACCAACTTTTTGTATATTTTCAATTCTTCTTTTACTCTTCCCTATCGCCCCGACGTTGCTCTCTCCTCAACCCTGACCCCAACGCAGAGTAATTTGCGGATCGACCTGCACAGTCAGGTCAACATAAGGGGTTGAAAGCTGGGCGGGGATCCCCTCCCGGGGCCTCAAGGAGCTGAACCCCAACCCAATTTTTTTGGGATTAACATTTTGCAGATCTCGTTTGTTTGTGTTTTAGAAGAGTTTTTTTTTGTATTTGTGATCGATGTGGTTTTAGATGCATTGGACATCATTCAATGTTGGTGAACGAGAGTCTGCTGATGATGCTAGAGCTGATATGAGGGTTGTGACCATGATTACAGTCCTCTGTGAGGACTGCAACTTTATTAGAAGACTGCGACTATGGTCGCACTCCTTTTATTAATTGAAAATTAGGATATTTTTCCGGAATTGTGATCATTGTCACAGTCCCAATATAGCCTTGTGTTTTTGTGAGAACTGTGATCATGATTGCAGTCCTGATAATGACTCAAAATCAAGGCATTTTTGTACGAATAGCGATGGAGATCGCAGTCATAAAAAATAGGATTTCGATCATGGTCGCAGTCGTATAAAAACTCAGAAACATGATATTTTTGTGAGGTTTGCGATCATGATCGCAATCCTATAAAGTCTCAGAAACATAACATTTTTGCGAGGGCTGCAATTATGGCCGTAGTCCTAATAAAGTTTAAAAAATAAGGCATATTTTGTGAGCATTGCGATCATGGTTGCACTCATCTATGAACCAGCCGTTCTCAATTTCGAAGCGATCTGTTTTTTTCGAGGTGATTACTGCAGGGTATTTGCATTTTTCGCCACTGAGGAGCGAATCTGCGCTTGACATTTGGACAAACCTGATTAGTTTTAAAAAAGAGGTGGCTGTATCGAATTAAATTATGAAGCCGAGTTTTTTTTCCCTAATTACGATTGATATAGGAGGTTATAGTGAAATCTCCCTAAAATAATTATTTACGTAATTAAAACATTGACTATATATAATTTTTTTTCCCCTGTACCTTTTCCCATACCCCAGCACAAAATTACTCACTTGTTTACTACTATGGTATTACAAACTGGCCTGGTCTCTATTGGATGGGCTCGGTCCGACGCGACTCTCTCCTCTTGTACTGGGGGCCTTAAAAGGGTCGAGGCATGGGTAGGGCCCAGTACAAATTCAGGCTTAAGTTTCAGGCCTAATATAGAAACTGGCCTCACTGTATTGTGATCTGTAGCCTGGGCTTAGGCCCTAATAGGTAGCCCAAAAAAGTTAGAGCCTTGCCGTGACGTGAACTTGATCCAAATAACGGACAAGGTTGACTGATGGTATTTAGGCCATCAACTGGGCTTTATCATGGGCCCAATAAAAATTTAAACAAACAAAACCTCACTGCTTGATCACAGACGTGCGCACGTACTTGTGTCCGTGTGTGTATGTATCACTATTAAAAAAAAAAAAAAAAAAAAAAAACTCTTAGATTTGCCCCCTTCGAAATTATTATAATGAGGTTTTCTCGTTTCTTCTCTTTTTTCCTTCATTTTTATGAAAAAAAAAAAACTCAGCCTTGAGCCTATTATCTTTGTTCATATCTTTGTTCATAGTCTTTCTTTAAACAATAAAGAAAAGAAGAAAGAAGGAAAGAATCTCTTCCTTCTTTCGTACCTAACGACCTTGTGTCAGCAATGACCTCAATAAAATAATTCAAATCATAAACAAATACTTGCTCTAATTCTCTAAGCTTATGTCTTAAGACTAATATTTTACAATTAAGGGGGTATTAATGTACAAACATTTATTTGTTTATTTCCTTTTTCAAAGGGAAGAAATTAAGAATTGAATGTGAGTTCTGAATTAGGTGAAGGCGCATTTTTTAGTGCCCCTTCTTGCGTTCCTATTTGAATGGCTACGGTCTTCGTTCTTGAAGGAGAAGCAAGACTTTGCGTTCATCAATAGTTTCTTTGAATTTGATTTTTTTTTTTTTTTTTTTCAATTCTTGGAATAATTTTTAGATTTTAATTCGACTTTTCGCCCGTACTTTGTATCTTGAAAGGGAATGTACGACAGAAAGTACACCAATGCTTCCAAGGGTTGTTTAGGTTGAAGAAATTTTTTTCATTCATCATTATGCAGAACCTTACGTTTTGCTGACGTGGCCCAGCAAAACTTCACTACGAGATTTTAGACCGCCTACGCGAGAAATCACGTAGAAAGAGGCGTGCGTAGGGCTCACTGTGCGTGCTTCCGTAAGAAAGCGACACGCACTGATAAATTTTTATTCTTTTCTGATTTCCTTTAAAGTTTAAAATATTTTACTAGTATTAATAATTTAATAGCATGAATTGTGACGACAGTTTTAATTACTTTCCACAGTTGATACAAATAATAAAAATAACTGTTAGAATATAAATATAATATCTTAAACTTTCATTGCGACTTTAGAACTTTAATACAGAGACATGGACGCTAATAATAACTATAATGTCCTAACAGTAATAATAATAACTAGAAAGTCATAATCTTAATTGGGTAAATAGTGTGAAACACACCTGCATTATCAGGGTTGTTGTTGCACGAAATACTATGAAAGCATGAAAACTTATACTCTGAAAGAGATAGACCTGTGTCATTTTGGAAGAATTCGAGACTGAATCCTTCTCACTCAAATACAATTTTAAGACATCCGAATAAAAGATTCAAAGTTGATCTAAATAAAAATAAAAAATCATATATTTTGAATACTTTTTACTGATTAAGACTCCAAGTTGACAGAGATTATCCACGCTAATGTTCGATTCACTGATTCATGACGGTCATCTATTATGTTATGTGAATAACTCTAATTATTTCAAATGAAACTAGTACTAAGATCGTACGCATTCTCAAATTAGTGAATCGCAACACATAACACGAGTGGTGATTGCCTGGCATGAACATTACGTAATTAATATGTATAAAGTGACCATTAAATAAGCTAATTGTGGGCATTACGCGTTGCTTTGTCTCTATTAACTATACATTAACATGACATGATTAATCATAATTGGGATTAATTAGTGTAAGATTTGGCTTTGTCCCAACTATTCTCTTTAGCTTATGTTTTTTTTATCTTGATTCCCCCAAGCTTGTTTTGGTCAGTGGTCGGAGAGTTGTTACCACGTTAATCACACTCAGTGTGAACCACTGCAAGAAATGTGTGACACTAATTTGCTATATTTAAATTTTGACAAACAATTTGATATATATAATTGTCGATTGTCCTAGTTTCCTTTCATTTTTTTTTTCTCGTTTCCCATTGTCTTCTAGCCCCACCTTCTACGTTCCCTCTTACAAGTAATATATACTCACCAACTCTGATGATGAAATATTTTCTAGCAAACTCTTAGAGGATAGTCAAATATTATATAATATCTCTAATATTTCTATTTAAATTATGTGCGTACATCAATACTATTGAGTCATGTGTGATTTGGCTAGCCCCACATCAGATATTAAGTAAATAGTAATGTGCATAATATGAAGTTTGTGTTAGAATTTTGCCTTATTTTCAAGAGGAGGTGATGGTCCAAGAAAATTCAATCAAGTTGGAGAAGAAAATGACTTGAAACAGAAGAAAAAAACGCAGATCAAGAAAAGTTAGTCGACTTATAGTCAACTAACAAAGACTACTAGTCGACTAGGCTTAAGTACTAGTCGACTATGATAGATACAGAGAGGAAGCAGTTTACAGTAGTCGAATATATAAACTTATTAGTCGACTAATGGAAAGGATTAGTCGATTAGGCCTAAGTGCTAGTCGACTATACAAGGCTTTTTCTGAAGCAGAGTCAGTTTCCTTTTTAGGTGCCGGTTTCCTTTTTTTGATAGAGTTCGAATAGAATTCAGATTCTATTCAATTAAGGTTTGTTTTTAAAGATTAAATGGTCTAGAATCTTTCGAAATTAAAGAGATCAACTCCTAATAGAATTAATAAGATTCTTTAAGCATCCAATGACCAAGATCATCTCATAATCTAAATATGAGTTGTATTGTAAAGTCAAATAAATAAAGAATTGTAACCTAGGATTTAGGTGGGGCAGAGGAACAGAAGAAAGTTGAGGTGAACAACAATGTAAGGCCCTAAAAAGCCAAGATCTAAAAAGTCAAGAATGAGAGGAGCAAGGTAAAAATGCATAGAGAGAAGGTATACTCTTGTAATCTAAGAGTAGATTCAAGGGGAAGGTGAATACTCTTGTGTCATCAAGAGGAATGTTAGATCTCTTTGTATCAAGTTTATTAATAAAGCTTTCTCAAGTTCTCTCCCATGGACGTAAGTCAAGTTTGGGCCGAACCACGTTAAATTGTTTGTTCTTCTTGTATCTTTTAATATTCATCTTGTGTGCTCGACGTAATCGATCTCATGACGTGCTTGAAGTTGTTGGTGGGGATCTTCAAAATTCTCTACTAGTAGTATCATAGTAAGTATGGTATCCCAGGTTATGCACGCAACAATTGGTATCGGAGCATATCAATTTTGTCATAACAGTTTGACCTCTACGTATAAGTTTAAGCTTTTGGGTCAGATAAAGTCTCAGTCCATTTTGTGCTTTCACCTGTTTGCCACCCAAACATCCTGATTTGTCCTAACAAATTGGTATCAGAGCTCAGTTGTGACTGAAGGGGAGTATTGGATCTGATGTTTGTAACCCACGAGTGTTGGTGCCATCTGTGGCCCTTGTTGCTGCTCATAGGCCATCTGAGGTTTTGGATCCGATGTTTGTAAGCCACGGGTGTTAGTGTCAAATGTGACTCATATTGTTGCTCATAGGCCATCTGAGTTGTCCATATAATACCCACAACCATCTAGGCGTTGAACGTGTGCTTTCTTGCCCCCGGTTTTGAGAGATACATTGGCCTGTGTAAATCCCATGAGTATCACACATGAAGGAGAGACTGTTGAGTCTAAATAGTTCAACATCGGATTTTGAGTAAAAAGTGAAGTGTATAAATATGAAGTTGGGGTTCTACATATAAGTTTAACCTTTTGGGTCAGAGAAGCTCTCAACTCATATTTGTGCCTTCACATGTTTATCAGCTAACGAGCCGGTTTGTCCTAACAAATACATTCTTAACTAAAAAAATCTACACCAGAGATTAAAAAAATAGTTTTTTTCTTTCTGATAATATAGGCCGTAACTTGGTACAAGAAACATTTGAACTTTTACTCACTGTAAAGAAATTTTACTACTATACTACAGTAATACTTTACGAGAATAATATTAAAAAATACTGTTAAAAAAAAAAATCTATCAGTTAGTAATCTCCTAGAGAACTTTGTAAAGAGAAGGAAAAAAAGGAATTGTCTAGGAGAAAATATAGATTTTATATTGTCAATAAAACATAAAAACATCACCAATCGATGCCGAAGTTCGCTATTTTCTTGCAACGAATGCCGCATACAACACGAAACACAATTCAATCTCAACGATAAGGTATCATGACATCCTTTTGACATCCGTATCGACCACTCACTGATGACGAAGCTTGTGTACTATAATAATATGATATAATATAATATAATATTAAGGTGGTAGATCAAAGGTAACTCTCACAGCCTCATCATCAATTGTCCACTGTCCAGCTACCAGCGTAACTGCCAGTCATACGTGGTCTTTGATACACCACTTCCCATCTTTCCAAGTTATCAGTCTTTGAAAAAAAAGGAAGACAATGGGACCTTTCTTCAGGGCACTACTCATATACATCAAACAAGGGCCTCTCTCTCTCTCTCTCTCCTCTCTCTCTCTCTCTCTGTGTGTGTGTGTGTGTCTGAAAAGGAAGACAATGGGACCTTTCTTCAGGGCACCACTCATATACATCAACCAAGGGGTACTCTCTCTCTCTCTCTCTCTCTCTCTCTCTCTCTGTGTGTGAAAAGGAAGACGATGGGACCTTTCTTCAGGGCACCACTCATATACATCAAACAAGGGTACTCTCTCTCTCTCTCTCTCTCTCTCTCTCTCTCACACAACACACACACACACACACACACACACACACATCAAACAAGGGTCTCTCTCTCTCTCTCCTCTCTCTCTCTCTCTCTCTCTCTCTCTCTCTCTCATATACATGAAACAAAGGTAAGCAGTTTCATAAACCATATATCGATGATAGAGTGACCGATATAAGAATGCATACTAAATCTTTTTAATGTAACTAGCTATTACCATGAGAAAAGACAACCTGTGAGGCTGAGTGAGCACTTTTTTGTTTGAGGTTTACTGAAAATATATGCCATGATTATAGCTCGAGTCTTCAATATCAGGCAGAGCCAGATTCACGTCAAACTCTACTGTGAACTTTTGAAAGTTCAGCGAGAACAGAAGACCCACATCGTATATAATATGCGTGTTGACCAAAGACAAAAAAGAAGAAAACAAGGGGGTAAAAGATCTCTCAGTTTCTACGGGGCTGGACAGCGACGGAACACGATGTACAGCTTCAAATTGCGGCTACACGACTGACACGTGGCATCATTGTGATGATGCCTTTTGTTTGTAGTGGGGCCCTCTAACACGGTTTGACCCAAGAAAACTTTGACTGTATATCCCGCTCGCAGATTTTAGCATTGATTTTGATTTTTATTTTCACGTGCAAACGAGGGAAAAAGGCGTTCTGGTCAACGCCGTTTTCCGTCCTGAGCTTTCGGGAAAAACATAAATAAATTGGACGAGTCACGAGTCTCGACCCGAGCTTGAACACTCTCTCTGAAAAATGACAATTTTGCCCTTAGATTATGTGATTAATATCCCTATATAAAAAGAAATAGTTAAAATGCCGGAGGGTTTGATTTAAATAAATTCTAGTCAATTTCTCGAGTTCATTTGGAATTTTAATAGATAGTATATTTAGCATTTCTTTTTATAAGATAAAGGGTTTGATCAAAAATATTTTTTTTCCCTATTCTTTGGGTTGTCTCTTCTCATCTGTTGTTTTTTCCCTTCGCGGTATATGGCAAAATAAGTAAAATAGAGACACCATTAATTGAGTAGCTGTTATATTGACATGCCGTATGACTTAAGAATTTTCTTCTCCTTTTCTTTATAGTTTCTTAGACAATATTTAATTAAATACTTGAAAATTTGTTTTATTCCCTATATATTTTCTCCCGTTATTATAAAGAAAAATTGCCCTTTTCCTCTGTATATTTGATTGCAGGTATTTACACTCACAAAATTACTTAACGCACTCACTTTTAAGATTAAAATTTGTTTGATTGTTTTACCTTTAATATGAAAATATCAAAATAGAAATGACTTTTGGGGGAGTGTTTAGCAATTTTGTGCTCCTCCCCCACCGCCATCACCACCGCCAGCTTCCCCCTCCTCCTCCTCCGCTGTCCTTTTCGTCTCCCCCTCCTCCGCCGTACTTCTCCTCCTCTTGTCCCCTCCTCTGTTGTGAACCATGGAGGGAGGTGGAATTTGGACCGCGTAGGCGAGAAGAAGAAGGAGGTCTTGAGGTTGAGGGAGATGGTTGCGTATGATTTGGTTTCCCACCCCCCCCCCCTTTTAGTAGTTGGAATTCCTTGTTTTTTTTTTCCTATTAGAAATTAAGTAATCTCATAGGAATCTGAACTGACGAAGAATTTTGGAGGTTATCAGTTAGGAAGATGAATTGCAATCTCGAGTGTGTATTATTCAAGAGAATTTAGTTTGAATCGGGAAATTTGAGTAGGATTGAGTGCTATAATTGATGTTAATGAAAATTGTTTTAAAATTAAATCGTGGACGAGTCTGGAGCGGAGGCAGGGAGAGAGGGTCTGGCGGGGAGGGCGGCGAGGCAGAAAAGGACGAGGACGAGGGGGGAGGGGGCGATAAGGGCGATGAAGAAGGGGGAAAGCCAGGGCGGCGGGGGAGGGGATTGGGGAGTTGGGAGGCAATTTGGAAAAAAAATTTGATTTAAGGGTGAAAGAGTAGTTTGAATAATTTTAGAGGTGTGTTTAGGAATTTTATGAGTGCTAAGTAGTGGGGTGTGTTTAGCAATTTTGTGGGTGTGAATAGCCGCACTCTATATATTTTCTCCGGTTCCAAAACCGCCCTGGCCCTTTTTCACTTATCTAAAACCTGAATGTACACCTAGGGGGTTGAATAGGTGTACTGGCTAATCTAATAATAATGATACGGAATTAAAAACTATTTATGCAAATTAAAACCATTAAGTTAAACACACAAAGTATAACATAAGAGTGTAGCCGAATTCCCGATGAAGGGCTCTGAACTATTTCCTTAAGATTCCTCTAGATTAAGAGTTGAGATGCCACTATGACTCTCTTGGTTGAATACAAGTGTGAGCAAACAATCCCAAACATATAACAATTAAGCATAAGATATATCAAGCATATAAGAGATAAACAAAATAAGCATGCAAAATATATAAACACAAGTAAGAGAGAGATTAACACGGGAGATTTGTTTCGAGGTTCGAGCACCCTTGCTCTACGTCCCCGCCTTCAACGTTATGAAGGATTTCCACTAAAAACGATCTCACTGGATCACTCGGTGCCGCAACACCTAGAACGAGTTCACACTACCCGTAAGTCCCTCACTTGTTCTCGCAAAAATAACACACGCTTGCACGCTAGCTTGTCGAGGCCGCACCTCTTACAACTCCTCCAATCACACATTGGAACACTTGGTGATCACTTCACTTGATCACTACAAACCATTTCTTCATTGAGGCCACAACCTCTACAACACTTCACAATACAAGGATGTAAACTTGTTATCACTTCTCTTGATCACAAAAATAACTCTCACGACAAAGCTCCTATGCGAGAAAAACTAGGATAGAGTTGTAGTGAAAAACTCAAGAAATTACTTTTGAAAACACTCTTGCAAACTCTTCTTTTGATATGGAAGTATTTGCTCTAAAATAAGTAGAGAAAATCTCTGAAATAGATGGAAAAAATTAGCTTGAAAACCCACTCAAAATCTTGTCTCAAACAGCCCAAAACAACTCCAATTTATAAGCATAAAAAATATAGCCGTTGGGGTCAAACTACAGGTCAGAATGACCTGTCAGTCGACCGGCTGGTCGATCGGTCAACAGTCATATTTTTTATCCTTGTAGCCTGCCGGCCGACTGCCCGATAGACTGTGCTTAGGCTTTGACCTATCGGTCGACCGCCCGGTCAACCGCCGGTCGACCGGGGCCAGATCCAGAGAGCAGAGCTCTCTGGACGGTCGACCGGCGCACTAACCAAATGGCCGCGCACGTTTTGTACACATCGGTCGACTGCCCGGTCGACCGACTTCTGGCTCAGTCGATCGTCCGGTCGACCGGTAGAAGGCCAGATCAGACATTTTTGGGATTAAAAACTTGGTCTTTTTAACTTCAATAAAATCTCAAAAAAACACATAAAATCTATAAATATGAGTTTTTTGAATTACTTTGAAGTACAAATATGTGTGATCAAAATTCAACACATATTACAAACGTTTTGAACCATTTTTGTAATATAGAAATTTAGCCTTAAATAAAAATCCGTATTTTTCAAATATAATCTCCAAATTGAAAAACGATTTTTCCAAACTTCTCCAAATACAAAAACAATATATTTTAAACACTTTTGAAGCTTAGTGTGTATGAATATGATCCACTACATATATGAGATGAAATATCTATATTTTTGACAATAAGTTCTAAAATAAGTTTTGATAAATCCAAAACTTAAACATATGATATAGAAACACCAAATAAGTTTTTCTAAATATTTGAATCAACAATGTGTATGGATGAAATTCAAAACACATATAAACCATATAAACTCATTTTGATGAACTCTATTCATGAAACAAAAAGATGTATACTATGAAACTCAAAAATCAAAACATTATTTTCTAAAACTAAAACTGTTTTATGAAAACACATATAAATTTTGTATGCGTGTGTATAAGAACTTGAGCAATCCACAACTAATCTATCCTTTACATTTTATCTAAAAATAAATCTTGACACTTACAAACATGACTCAAGTCTTCTTGAAAATCTTCTCTTAAAAATCTTCTTCTCCTTCTTGACTTGGTCCAAACCTTGATCCAATGAGCTAAACTCCTATTGAGTGCTTGATGCAATCTTGATGCGCGAGCTCTTGAATTAACACGTGATAGCTTCAAAACTTGACTTCGAATTCTTTGTTGAAGCTAAACACCTACCAAGATCTTGATCAGATATCTGAGACTAAATAAATACAAGATCATTAGTAATATAACTACATGAGTTAATCATCATCAAAACTAGAGTGATGGGCCTTTGGGTCAACAATCTCCCCTTTTTGATGATGACAAAACTCATGGAGTTATATATGCATGGATTAAAGTTAAGCTTCATCGAAGCTCCCCCTTAACTCATGCATAGCGTAAACAATAAGGATATTCAATAAAATGCATAAACAAAACTAAAAACATATATGCATAAATACCAAATATTAAGCATGCATATAAAACTCACTAAATTCTTCTCCCTCTTTTTTTTCAATTCATCAACAAAGGGGTGAGGACAATCAAACAATAAAAATGTATATGCGATATACATTCATGAAGAGAAGAGACGTAAAGTTAGCTCCCCCTACATACATGCATTACATGGAGAAGGGATGACTAGACCCTAACCCACATAAAGCATAATATACAATGTATAAACGGAGATGTCAAGCTCCCCCTATACACGTGTATCACGTAAAGAAGAGAGGTCAAACTCCTCAATGTGAGATACACTCAATATGAATCTATATATAGAAGAGATGTTAAGCTTCCTTAGCATATAGGCAATATATATATATATATATATATATATATATATATATATATATATATATATATATATATATATATATATATCAACAAATTTTGAGAAATTTTTTGAAATCTAAACAAGTTTTTTGAAATTCCTTGAGGTCAACAAAACAAATTTTGATACCAATGAAATTAAATTATAGTTGACAAAAATAAATGTTGGTACCACTAGAAAAAAATATTTTTAAAATACCAATAGTAAATTTTGATACAAATTGAAGGTAAAACATGAAGTACATTTTGATATATATCTTATTTATTTGATATCAAAATGAAATACCAATGAAATACCAATTGAAATCAATGTATAAGCTTGTATAGATACCAACTAACATTTAGAATAAAATCAAGGTTAGCATAAACATAATTTGTGCTTTAAAAATGTAAATATATTGTAAATCAAGCACAATCAAATCATATATTTGTATGTATGAAAATGAAAATACCAACTGAAATTGTTACTAATTGAAGTTAAAACATACATATATAAGAAACAAATATGAGTATACAAATATAAAATTCCTTGAAGATCAAGTGTATAACTCATATCTACTACCTTTTCATGCACATGATAAGAGATATTTAATAAGGGATATAAGACATGGTCACCCAACCATCCGCCCTTAAAAGGGTAGAAATTTTCAAAAATAAGATTTGAAAATAGTTGTAGATTAAAAACACTACGAAATAAAGAATAAATAACTAGTTTAAAGTAATTTTTGAAAAACTAGTTAAACATCCTTCAAAACATTAAACCAAAATCATATATCCCATGAATCATTACTAAGTACACAAAAACTGTTACTCAAGATCTATAAAGCTCATATAAAGCTCATGAAAACAAAGTCATGAGTAAATAAAAATAAAGTGAGTGTACAAGAATCATGTGAATAGCATATTCATGAATATAAGCAATAAAGCTCAAAATAAACATGAAATTCTTTTATCAACAATATGAAAACCGTAAAAATTTATTTTCATTAAAAACAAATTTCAAGGTATATGTATGTTCTATCAAAACTAAAAATATACATACATATTCCAAACACAAATGAGTTCATAATAGAATTTGCATGAAGGCAAGTGACTCAAAAGTATACATGTATATTTATTAGTTTTAGACAAAAATAACATATACATGAAGCAAAAACATGTACAAAAATAGGAAAAAAAGTGTAAATGAAAGAATAATCAAAACTAGGTTATACATGTATATGTAATGAGTACAAATGAACATTGAAGCACAAACATATAATAATCAAATGTAATTCATTACTTGTATAAGTATAAATACACGTTTTAATGAAAACTACATCTAAATAAGTATTCACCATATGAAGTACAAGACACGAGCATAAAATCAAAACATGCTAAAATATTTGTATAAAAGTATGAAAACTAACATAGGAGTTTAGAGATAGTTACAAAATTATATAAACTATTCTCTAAGTCTCCAAACCATGATGGTCCTCCCACCAAACTTCCTTGAAGGTGATGCAACAATTTGGTATGTCCATCTAGCTCATGCATCCACCACCAAGGCACCATATCTCTTACGTCATGTGTGAGCCCACACCTACATCAAACACAAGAGGTGAGAATTTTGGTATCCATTTCCTTTTAGGTTCACGGGGGTTAGCAACATAAAGAACCCAAACATTTTTATTTGCAAAATTTACATGATTTAATCTATCAAAGCAAACTCTTGCAAGATGGCTTTACGACCGCAATGTGCACATGTGTACACTCTAACATGCATATGAGTGGTGTGAATGTGAGCATAGTGTGCATATGTATGCGTGGGTTATGTGCATGAACATGTGGAGCTTGTTTCTTTTGAAACAAGGTTTCCAATGTAGAATGGTTAAATACACAATTGCTCAAATTTGAGCTTAAACAATCAATTCTCTTTTTCAAAGTATGAATCTTATTTTTATCAAAAGAGGGTGCAATATTATTAGCATGAAAAGAATGAGAATCTACTATCTTTTCTTTTTAGAAATATTTTCTTTTTCTTTTGAAATAAATTTTCTCTTCAAAGAGTTATTTTCTTTCAAAACAATTTCTTTTTCTTTTTCCACCAAGATAATCTTATTTTTCAAAGAATTGTTTCCTTAAAATGTAATTTAATTTTGAAGACACGAAAATATTCTCCTTTTTTAAAAATTCATTTTCTTTTGAAACACTTTTAAATTTATTTTTAAATGAATCCTTTTCTTTTGAAACCAAACCGTTTTTATTTTTCAAGTTTTTGTTTTCTATTTTTAACAATTCATACTTTTCAAGAAATTTTTGACAAAAGGATGCAAGCTCATCATATGACATTTCAATATCTTCTTCTACCTCGGATTCAGAGTTTACCTCAAGGGGGTCATCCCCTTGACGATGTAGCATATGTTGGAAGCATCACTTTTATCATCCGAGTCACTCCCCGCGTAATATTGCTTTTATTCACCAAGGGAGACTAGAGTGTTCCATACTACAAAAGCTGAATCAAAGTTAACAACCATACATAAATAATCATCATTTAGGGTAGATTTTAAAGCATGAAGGGCTTTTGCATTAGCCTCAAAGTTTTTGCCATTTAAACAATAAGAGTTTTTAATAGTGGCAAAAAAACATGAATCCCTAGGGCTTTGAGGTACATTGACATCTTAACTTTTCAAATTTGGATGTTAAGAATGTCAAACATAGGAGGTCTCATGAAATCCATATGTGTGTGTACAAATATTGTGATTAACTAAAATGAGGATTTTTAACTCAACGTTATTAGACCCAAATCAACAGCACTAAGCTTTGATAATAATTGAATGTACACTTAGAGGGGGTGAATAGGTGTACTGGCTAATCTAATAATAATGATGCGGAATTAAAAACTATTTATGCAAATTAAAACTATTAAGCTAAACACACAAAGTATAACACAAGAGTGTAGCCGAATTTTCGGTGAAGGACTCTGGACTATCTCCTCAAGATTCCTCTAAATTAAAAGTTGAGGTGCCACTATGACTCTCTTGGTTGAATACAAGTTTGAGCGAATAATCTCAAGCATAATACAATTAAGCACAAGATATATCAAGCATATAAAAGATAAACCAAATAAGCACGCAACACAAGTGTGCGAGAGAGAGCAATCGCAAACACAGGAGACTTATTTCGAGGTTCGAGCACCTTACTCTTTGTCCCCACCTTCAACACTATGAAGGATTTTCACTAAAAATGATCCCACTGGATCACTCGGTGTCTCAACACCTACAACGAGTTCACACTAGAACTCCAGATCCGCAAGTCCCTCACTTGTTCCCGCAAGAACACACACAAGCACACTAGCTTGCCGAGGCCGCACCTCTTACAACTCCTCCAGCCACACGTCAGAACACTTGGCGATCACTTCACTTGATCATCACAAACCACTTCTTCACCGAGGCCACAACCTCTACAACACTTCACAATACAAGGATATAAACTTATGATCATTTCTCTTGATCGCAAAAACAACTCTCAAAACAAAGCTCCTATAGGATAGATATGACAATGGAAAGCTTAAGTGTGTGTGAGAAAAACTAGGATAGAGTTGTGGTGAAAAACTCAAGAAATCACTTTTAAAAACACTCTTGAAAACTCTCCTTTTGATATGAAAGTATATGCTATAAAACAAGTGGAGAAAACCTCTGAAATAGATGGGAAAAACTAGCTTGATAACCCATTCAAAATCTTATCTCAAATAGCCCAAAACAGCCCCAATTTATAGGCCTAAAAAATATAGCCGCTGGGGTCAAACTGCAGGTCAGAATGACCTGTCGGTCGACCGGTCAACGGTCATATTTTTGACCGTTGCAGTCTGTCGGTCGACCGGTCGACCGTGCCTAGGATTTGACCTATCGATTGACCGTCCTGTTGACCTGGTCGATCGTCCGGTCGACCGGGGCCAGATCCAGAGAGCAAAACTCTCTGGACGGTCGACCGCCCAGTCGATCGGCCCACTAGGCAGATGGCCGTGCACATTTTATGTACATCAGTCGACCGCCCGGTTGACCGACTTCTGGCTCGGTCGATCGTCCGGTCGACCTGCAAAACGCCAGGTCAGACATTTTTGGAATTAAAAACTTGGTCTTTTTAACTTCAATAAAATCCCATAAAAACACATTAAATATACAAAAATGAGTTTTTTGAAATACTTTGAAGTACAAATACGTGTGATCAAAATTCAACACATATTGCAAATATTTTGAACCATTTTTGTATTATAGAAATTTAGCCTTAAATAAAAATTCATATTTTTCAAAAATAATCTCTAAATTGAAAAACGATTTTTTCAAAACTTCTCCAAATACAAAAACAAGATATTTTAAACATATGAATATGATTCACTATACATATGAGATGAAATATCAATATTTTTGACAATAAGCTCTAAATTAAGTTTTGATAAATTCAAAACTTAAACATATGATATAGAAACACCAAATAAGTTTTTCTAAACATTTGAATCAACAATGTGTATGGATGAAATCCAAAACACATATAAACTCATTTTTATGAACTCTATACATGAAACAAAAAGATGTGTACTATGAAGCTCAAAAATCAAAACGGTATTTTCTAAAACTAAAACTGTTTTAAGAAAACGCATATAAATTTTGTGTGTGTGTGTATAAGAACTTGAGCAATTTATAACTAATCTATCCTTTACATTTTATCTAAAAATAAATCTTGACACTTACACGATTCAAGTCTTCTTGAAAATCTTCTCTTGAAAATTTTCTTCTCTTTCTTGACTTGGTCCAAACCTTAATCCAATGAGTTAGACTCCTCTAGAGTACTTGATGCGATCTTGATGCGCAAGCTCTTGAATCGATACGTGATAGCTTCAAAACTTGACTTCAAATCTTTTGTTGAAGCTAAACACCTACCAAGATCTTGATCAAATATCTAAGACTAAATAAACACAAGATCACTAGTACCATAACTATGTGAGTTAATTATCATCAAAACTAGAGTGATGGACATTTGGGCCAACAAACCCCCCTTGACTAAGTTTACCATGCGATTATAATCTTGTCCCCACCAAAAACAAATACCATGTACTTCATATTTTTGTAATGACAATTATGCCCTTCCCTTAGCTCGCGTTGCGCGAGTGGCCATATTTAATGTACGTCACGCGTGCTTCAGGCGCTGCCTTGTTGGCGGCTACAATTCATCCACCGTCTTCCATAATTTTTCCACCTTAAACTGACTCAGCATATTTTCATTGATACAAGTGAATATTCAGTGGATTTTGTGTTGCAATAGCATTTAATCCTCCGTAGCATAACCTTCAGCTGATTTTTGACAGAGTGGACACTTCCATCACTTTGGGTAATGATTTTTCATATATCTTTTTAATGTTTTTTCATATATTTTAGTGGAAAAATTGTTGATAAGATTTTAATTTTGGAGGAAAAGAAGGGATATGTGTGTCAATTTCCCGCCATCTTTTATCCTACATCGTATAATCCCTATTTTTTTTCTCTTCCTCTCATTTTCCTCTCATTTCTATCATAATTAGGGTTAACCACATTTCTGTTCTCCCCTCTTCCTCCCATCTTTGTTTTTCTATTATTAGCCATGGATATGGATTCTGATTGTGAAGAAGAAAACTATGTGATGTGTATTGTTATTTGCCACGATGGAGACGTAACATTACCATGGGATGAAGATTTTTCTCCTTCTAGATGAAGATTTTCAACTTCCTTGATCTTCCCTTCCTCTCATTAAAATTAACTCACAGGCTTGTTTGACATTTGGATTTACTGTTCAGCTCAACAACGACAATGACGCCTAATACTTGCTTGAAGTTTGCGGGATTTATGATACAAGGGCTGTGAAAGTGTACGCCAAGGTTGACGGGGCTTCATTGTCTTGGTTCTGCACTGATGCAAGGCCAAAGTAAAAAAAAACAAAATAAATTCATCCTTCAAAGTTTTATGGCTGTGACCATATATCTTCTCTTTATTTGTGTTGTTCTATCCACATATTCGAATATTTATACACCTTCTATATTATATAGTCACATACAAAATTTTAAACTATTATCAAATATTAAAATTATCCACCTTTCGTTTAAAGCTTTCCACCTTTAATTCTCTTCGATATTTATTAATTATCAAACATTTTTCTCAAATTTATCCACCTATGATGGTATTTATCCACTTTTGAACTAAATTTTCCACCCTAACTGCACCTAATCTCTTTGTTTTTTCTACTCCACTCCTACTTTGTACACAACAATCACAGAACTCAATTGTACCAACTTTAAGACAAATTGCACCCAACATGGTCGACACGTAATGTTTGCAGAAAACATGATGAATGATACAATTTCATCCTCACGCGGTGGCATGAGTCGATAATTGGAATTAGTCAACAATTTGAAAGTGTGAAAGAAGTTTGTATGACCCTCGTGAACTTCTCCATAGCCAAGAAGTTTGTGTACAATTTCATAAAAAAATGAGAAGGGTGATAGTTGGGTGCTCACAGCAGACTGATACATGATGCAGTTGGAGGCTCCACGCATTAGGGATCACCTATAGCACTGAATTTGCCATAAAAATCTATGTCATCCGCATGTGTGGTCAAGACATTGTAGGGAGAGAGGAGATGGAAGAAGGTAGCACAGAGATCGGACGACAAAGGAACAAGACGACGCATTAAGCAGGTCAGGATATGCTCTTAGTCGACCGCACGGTCAACCGCTGAAGAAGGCCTGTCGACCGCCCAATCGACCGGTGTGCACAACGTGCACAGGGTTAGCGCAAGGAGGGTCAGACGCGTTTTGGCTTTCCTTTTGGGATTCAGATTCCTTTTCTGGATGGGATTGAATCCAATCTGGGTTTCCTAAAATCCAGGGACTCTGTGGCTATAAATAAGGGCTAGAGCCCTCATGTATTGTATCCCTGAAAGTTTCCTCAAGTATCCCTCTTGTATTAGTTTGTATTGATTGTTGAATCAATAAAATCTCTATCTCCCTTGTCCTGAGGACGTAGGCACGTTGCCGAACCTCGTGAAATACTGTGTTGGTTGCTTTTCTCTATTGTTCTCTGTTCTTATCGTGTTGGGTACGTCTCCGACTGCATCAGTCTCCGCCTGGTTGGTGTTCCTCAGAGAGGTTGTTCTCCTGTGCGCAACAATTGGTATCAGAGCATCCCAGGTTAGTCGTGGGATCGTGTGTTGATTCCAAGGGCAAAGTTGCTGTTTGGCGGAGATCGTGTGTCGATCTCGGAGCGGCGTTGGGACTGTTTGTGGGATCGTGTGTCGATCTCAAAACAGCGTGTAAATTGCTCGAGGAATCAGTTTGGAGGAGTAGATTGCTTTGGAAACTCTTTGAGGGTTTCGCGTGGAGGTAAAGATCCTATCTTTATCCAGTTTGTTTTATCTAACTCCGTTTATTTCCGCATTACTTTGAGGAATTAGTTGAGAAGATGGCTAGAGAAGGTACATCCATGAGTCCACATCCGCTGAGGATTGATGTGGTAAAGTTCAACGGCACGAACAACTTCGGTATGTGGAGGTGTGAGGTGATGGTCGCGCTGACGGCATCAAATCTCGAAGACACTCTACGGTTGGAGAAGAAGCGTGCATCAACAATGAAAGAAGATTGGAACAAGATGAACCGTACGGCGTGTGGCTTGATCAGGTCTTGTCTGACACAAGACATCAAGTATCATGTGTTGCATGAGACATCTGCGAGGCAGCTGTGGGAGATCCTGGAGAAGAAGTATCTGACGAAAAGCATAGAATCGCGGTTGCAGTTGAAAAGTAAGCTTTATAGTTTTCAGATGCGAAGAGGATGCTCCATCAATGAACACTTGAATCGCTATATGAAGCTTCTTACAGATCTAGTTAATGTAGATGTGGAGACCAATGAAGAGAATAAGGAGGTAATCCTATTGAATTCTCTTCCTAGGAAAGAGTATGAGACCTTTACTCTTACATTGATCAATAAAAGAAAATCCCTTAACTACAGTGATGTGTCTGCTGCTCTTGTGAGTTATGAAGCAAGGAGACAGGACTGACTGTTTTCTTCGGGGAACACAACAACAGAGACAATGGCGGTAAGAGGCACGAGTTCTAATAGGAAGGGAAGAGATGATCAGGGAAGATCAAAGTCCATATCAGGCTTCAGAGATCTGAAGAGGAATCAGTGCGCCTTGTGCAAGGAGGTAGGGCACTGGAAAGTTGATTACCCGAAGGCCAAAGGTAAGAAGACGGAGTCAAATACCGAGGCGAATCTCGCACAGGCGGATGGATCGGATTCAGACTCATCAGTATTCTCTCTCTCTGTTACTAATCCTACAGTTGATTACTTAGATAATGCTGAGTGAATCTTGGATACCGGAGCCACCTATCATGTGTGCCCGAATATGGCCTGGTTTTCTAGTTTTGAGAAGCTAGATGGATGTTACACGGTCATGGGTGATGATCATCCGTGTAATATAGAAGGGATGGGTACACTCCGTATCAAGATGTTTGATGGGATAGTACGAGAATTGAAGGAGGTAAGGTATGTACCTCAACTCAAAAGGAATCTTATCTCTGTTGGCGCTTTGAAAGTATTGGGTCTTATGGTGTCTATACGAGATGGTGTTCTCAAGATGACCAAAGGCTCAATGGTGGTGATGAAGGGCGTCCGCCGGAACAATCTCTACTACTTGAAGGGTAGTAAGGTTACAGGTCAGGTGAAGACTTCTAGTTCTTCAGATGATGGTTGCACAAAGGTCTAGCAGGTGAAGGTCAAACATGGAGGTGAAAAGTCTTTGCAAGCTCCTGCAAAGAAGGGATCAGTGGAAGGTGCTGCTACCTGCAACTTTGTGAGTGAACACAACGTTCTGGATAAGAAGAAGGTGAAATTCAGCACCAATACTCACCGCTCAGAAGGTCTTCTTGATTGTATTCACGTAAGCGTTTGGGGACCTGCTAAGACTGCATCGCTTGAAGGTCACATGTATTTTGTCTCTTTTATTGATAGTTTATCTAGGCATTGTTAGATATATTCCATGAGACAAAAGTATGAAGCCCTAGATATGTTGGTGAAGTGGAAAGGAAGAATCGAGAAGCAGACAGGTAGGAAGATTAAGGAGCTACAAATTGGTAATGTTGAAAGAGACATGAACCAATTCCTACGATTTGGCCAGAACACTAGTATTGGTTCTCACTTCATAGAAGGTATACATGGGTTGGCTAAGAAAATAAACCGTTCCTTACTGGAGAAGGTTCAGTGCTTGTTGTCTAATGCACGATTAGACAAATCGTTTTGGGCTGAGGCGATTGTGTATACTAGCCATCTCATAAATGGATCGACTGCGATAGAAGGTAAAACGCCATCAAAAATTTGGCCTGGGAAAGCTGCTCAAGATCATGGTTTGCTGCGGGAATTTGAAAGTCTGACCTACTTCAGTGCCAAAGATGACATGGTGAATCCGTGAGCAAAGAAGTTTGTGTTTTTAGGTGTCAAGAGAAATATGAAAGGTTACAGGTTATGGGACCCCGAAAATAAGAAGATCGTGTTGAGTCGGCATGTCATGTTTGAAGAGACTTCAGTGTTGAAGTCTACCGTCTCTCAGCAGGTGGAGAGGACGAAGACCAAGGAAGTATCGCAGTGATTGGAGGTTGACGCTACTCCACCATTTTCAGTTGGTTCGGTATCAGTGAAGACTTCACCGGATGTGACACCAGGTGAAAATCATGTAGCTAGGGTTGATACTGAACAGGTTGAAGACATTGATGAGAATGTCGAATTGTTTGCAGCCATTGGAACTAAGGTAAAACCAAGCACGTGGGTGAAGAAGCATGAATCTCAAGTTTTTGACCGCAACAAGCTCAAGTTGAAGGCCGTTGTTCTCCATGACGGTAGTGAGGAGGTTCATATGACTCAGCCAGATAGGTTCGCTATTGAAGATTCAGGTACAAGTGCTTAATCTTGATGAAGCTCATTTAAATGAACTACGGTTGGCTTGATCCCTTGGACAAGGTACGTAGGCAGCCGTAAAGGCGCAACCATATTTGGTGATGCAACCCATATGAAGCTATTTGGGTTCTCGAAAAGCTGATTGAAACTTCACATAGAGGTGAAGAGTTAGACTTCACGTAGAGGTGAAGTGTTGTGATCTCGATGAACAATTGATCTTCTGGTGAAGATGGTTAAGCTTGCATAAGGGGGTGTGCATCCAGTTTGTTAAAGCTGATGATGGTGTTCGGTGTGCTCTACTCAGACTTGGTTGGACCGTCAGTTGAAAACATAGAGACTGGAGAGAGCCAGTCAATTGGAGAGTCAGTGTTGGCTCATGATAAGTTCTTCTTGAGGTCATGTAGTTGCTGAGTGGGAGACACGTTCGGTGATCGGCATGTATGAAAGTTTTCCTAAGGTGAAGTATAGGGAAGGCATGTGTGGTGCATCCCAGGTGATAGCTGAGCTACAGGTTCCAAGTCGAGATCGTGTGTCGATTTCATCGAGATCATGTGTCGATTACATCTAGAGCACTCAAGCCGAGATCGTGTGTCGATTTCGCCAGGTGATAGACTGGAGTTCATTGGAGATCGGCTCAGATTTGAAAAATCTTTACCAAGTTAGAGAATTGTAGGGAGAGAGGAGATAGAGGAGATGAAAGAAGGTATCACAGAGATCGGACGACAAAGGAGCAAGACGACGCATTGAGCAGGCCAGGATATGCTCCCGGTCGACCGCACGGTCGACCGGTGGAGAAGGCCAGTCGACCGGTGTGCACAATGTGCACAGGTTCGCCCGGTCGACCGTGGCAAGGAGCGGTCGACCGCCCGGTGGACCGACTGAAAGCAGGCTGCTCTCGGTTAGGGTCCGGTCGACCGTGGCAAGGAGCGGTCGACCGCCCGGTGGACCTACTGAAAGCAGGCTGCTCTCGGTTAGGGTCCGGTCGACCGCCTGGTCGACCGTGGACATGGGTCGGTCGACCAACAGATGCGTTTTGACTTTCTTTTTGGGATTCAGTTTCCTTTTCTGGATGAGATTGAATCCAATCTGAGTTTCCTAAAATCCAAGGACTCTGTGGCTATAAATAAGGGCTAGAGCCTTCATGTATTGTATCCTTGAAAGTTTCCTCAAGTATCCCTCTTGTATTAGTTTGTATTGATTGTTGAATCAATAAAATCTCTCTCCCTTACCCTGAGGACGTAGGCACGTTGCCGAACCTCGTAAAATACTGTGTTGATTGCTTTTCTCTATTGTTCTCTATTCTTATAGTGCTGGGTACGTCTCCGGCTGCATCAGTCTCCACCTGATTGGTGGATTCCTCAGAGAGATTGTTGTCCTGCACACAACAGACATGCGAATAGATGGACACAAAAAAGCATACATGGAACATCTCTTCTCTTGGCTTTCCTGAAGACATGGCCAACCTACAGACCCATTGAAGATAAAACAGGCTTGAAGACTCAGTTTGGGGGTGGAGTTGAAATACCAGAATATTTGATGGGGAAAGAAGTTGGCAGCAGGTGAACTTCATGGACTGGCGTGACACTCCCATGACTCCTTGTGCTGGTGAGATTCCTATATAGATTTGCAAATTTTATAGTAAATTCTTTTCTTTTTGTACATTTTAATAAATTTGTGCACCATTAGCTAACTGTGTCCAAATTTATCCATTTATAAGCTATCCACTTATTTGATAATTTGTCCATATTTAAATGAATATGTTCGTCCACCTTACACCGAAGTTCTATGCAGGTATGAGGAGAAGGTTCAGGAAACAAACCCCCAGTAGTTTCATTTTTTTGAAAAGTCACGAGGGTAGATTCACCAGACTGTATGTTGCTTAAGTTGCATGTGTAGTAAGGTCCCAGGCAGCTTACATACCCCTCATTTTCCTAGACAAGGCCTTTCTGAAGGATCGTTACAAGGGGACACTTTTGCCTGCAACTGCTTATGACGATGATAACAATCTGATGCTGAGAAGGGGATCAAAAAGGGAGGGGAACGAGTTTTCCTGATGCACTGGTCTCCTATTGCATTCTCCCTCTCGAGGAGAATTACAAGGCAAGATGGAGGAAGCCTTTTAAATTCCCAGGACTTGGCACAATTGGTGAAGGATTCAAGTTACAAATACACATATGAAGGCTTCAATGTTGAACTTGCGAAAATTAAGGCAATGTCTCCATTGACAAAGAATTTTCCGTGTTCCCATGAACCACAAACTTGGGCCAATTGCGCCTTCGTGGAATAAGGTACTCACTGTAATTAATTTTGTCTACCACTACTCTTTTTTGTCCAATTTTAAAATCAATTTGTCCACCTAATTATCATATTTCTTTTCTTCTATCCATCTCTTAATCAATTTTATACACCTTGTTCAAAAAAGTTGTCCACCTTTGCTTTCTTTCTATCCAACTCATGTTAAAATTTGTCCACCTATGACAGAAATGGACATGTGAGTTTGAATTGTGCCGAGTTATACAATAGCTAGATCCATGAGGTTTGGTTGCTTCCTGTCGTGGAAATACTGATTACATCTATGTTCAGAACAAGAAGCAAATGAACACTAGAAGGAAAATAGTTGAGAAGTGGCACACTGACCTATGTCCTGAATCAAAAATTTCCTCAACAAGAACATGTCAGAATCCTTTAACCTCTCAGTGAAAATGGCTTCAAATAATGTATGTGCAGTGTTCTCTTAGCGTACGGTTGAGGTTCATCCCACACATTGTACATGCATTTGCAGGAATGGAATGTTACATGCATTCCATGCAGACAAACATGTGCCATGATCTGTTTCATGCAGCAAAGCATAGTGAATTACATTGACTAGCATATGATGGTGGCGGAGTTCATACCAGATCATGACAAGTGTAAGGTATATTTTAAACTTGCCACCTTTTGTCAAAATTGTCTAGATATTTAATTTTTCGTCCAGACTTAACACTACTATATTATTTCGATATTACTCAAGTAACTGACAATACTCTTGAGATCTTATCACGAGCAATGAAGAAGAGATGTGGGAGGAACAAGACAAGACATATCAACAATCGCTTCGAGATATAAAATGTCACATGCGGTAGATGTAAAGAAGAAAGACGCATTCAGTGCACTTGCGAAGTTGTGATAGAGGAATGAACCACAAAGCTTTTGAGAGCACTTTTGGCAATACATTTAGGGAGCACATGTTTTCTTCTTTGTTAATTTGTCTCCCTTTTGTTTTCTAGATTAGCCCACAAGCGATATAAATTTGTTTACGTGCGGTACAAATTTAACCACAAGTATAGCAGATTTCACTACAAGAAAACAGTTAAATTGTGTTGGGAAAATTGCATCAAAAATTAATTCGACGCAATTTTTCGACACAAAAATTGCGAATTCGACGCAATATGGAAAAACTTAGCACTTATTTGCAGAAAATAAAAAATCATAAATTTGCGTTATAAATTTGATGTAATATATTATATATATAAAAATAAATTATAAAATTTTGCGCCTAATTTTCGACACAAAATTTAGAATATCGCATCTAATTTTTGATGCACATTAAATATTTCCTGCAAAAAAAATTGGCAGACATTTGGCAGGAATATCGCATCGAATATTCTACGCAAATTTATCACTTTGAGTCGAATATTTGACGCAATAGTAATTGCGTAGAATTTTTGACGCAATTTGTAGATCTAATTAGGTCGTTTTGCCCCCAATTCTCCCCATTTCCCCCTCTCCCCTCTCTCGATAGGCGCCGCCTCCTCCCTTCCCTGCCCCTCTCCCTGCGTCATTCCTTCCTCCCCCACTGCTCCCCCGGCCTCCTCCCATTCCAGGCTCACCCCTCTCCCCGGCCTCCTCCCTCCCAGGCCCTCCCACGCCTCCTCCCTTCCCCGTCGCTCTCTCCGGCCTTCTCTCTCCCCCGGCCTTTGTTTTCCATTGAAAAATTGATTCGGGAAAATCTTACAAAAGAAGTGTTGATGAGCGAAATTACAAGTAATTAAAAGAAAAAATTACAAGTTGATCTCCTCTGAGATTTCTGAGGAAGTATGCCGGTAGGAATCTAATCAGCGCATGATCACTTTATCCCTTTGACGATGCAATCGATCAGACAATCACGCTGCCTCCTAATAGGATTTTCTTCTCACTTGGTTCTACAAATTGAGTATTTGGAAGCAGGAGAACAAGAGAACACTCTCTCTAAGAATCTCTTCTTGAATTCTTTTATCCAATCTCCTCTCTCTTGCCAGCCCCTTAGCTCAACAAGGGACTATTTATAGTCCAAAATGGCGTGTAACCGCCCCCTTAAATTCAGCAAGACTGAATCAGTCTTTAGCTTCGCGCGAGGCTACAAATGACCTTGCGGTGAAGCTACTTGCGAGCTTCCAGCGAAGCTAGAGAATTCGTGCGAACTCTTCCTCGCCGTTGTGGCTTAATTGTCTCCACTTAATGTGGGACGAAGTGGACGAGTGTAACCGCCCACTTAAAGTGGCGTTAATCCCACTAAATTATTGGGGCTCACCCATTAATCCCTCGTGAGATTTTAAAATGGTCAATTAATGACCTGGTAAAGCTCGCTGCAAGCTAAATCATGCGATGTTAAGACTTAGCTCATAACTTCAGGCGAAGTTACCTTCGTAGCCTTATGTGAAGCTAAGACTTAGCTCATGGTCGCCTCATGCGATGCTAAGACTTAGCTCATAGTAACCCCATGCGAAGCTAAGACTTAGCTCATAGCAAAGCTAAACCATTTCTTCCTTCTAGCGAATCTAGGGATAAAGCTTTTAGCGCGAAGCTCTTGGATTAGCCTCCGATGGGGCTAAATGGGAAGCTTCATGAGAAGCTTATAGCTTCGGCCTTTTAGCGATCTAGCATCTCTATGCGGCTAAGCACTCGATCAAACCCCAATTAGATCTGGCTTCTCTTCAAAGACAACTTTGACTTATTCTCTACTTTACTGGATCAATAGAGCCCAAGTTGTTACCTTATCCCTGGTCATCAGCTTGTCTTCGACTTATCTTTTGTAAATTTCGATAAGTTAGACGTCGTTCAGACCAGTTGAAGACAAATGTGAGAGTTTTATTTTTTTAGAGTGTCAACAAGACCCCCTTCAAAGTTTCGTAAATCTACAATGAAATGGTCCATATTTCGAAATACTTTGAACCGGTTTGGTTGATGATCAATGGTATGTGGATGTGAACGTTGCCTTGGTGGTTGACTTCAACTTCGCCTTTAGCCCCGCTTTTGGGTTGGAATAGGTTCGCCCAGGAGCTGCAATAAATTCGCTTCTGTGTAGCTTCGCACTTCTAGGTAGCTTCGCCTTTGGGCTTCCTTAAGCAACTTTGCTTCCAAACAGAGTTGGATTATCGGTGCTTTGTCAGCGCTAGCCTCGCGTTTATTATGATGGAACGACGTTCCATTCTCCGAGGCTAACCGCTTTTGTGAGTTACGAGAGAGATTGCTCCCTTTTCAAGGTTTGAGTAATTTTACCTGCATTTATGAGGGAGATTATTCCCTTTTTTGAAGTTCAATTAACTTCGTATGTATTTACAAGGGGGATTATTCACTTTCTCGAGGCTAAGCATTTAAATGCTTTAATTTCGCCCGCGCTTCTAGGCTTGAAGTGGTACCGGTGTGGTCAGGCTATGAGGCCTATAAATAGGACTTTTGTAGTCCTTCTCAGAGAACATACTTTTCTCTTTTCTGAAGGTTTGTTCATGACATCTCCTCATTGCTCAATTGAGGTCTCTGAAGTAGTGGGGACGCTACCCGACCAAGAGCTGGTAAGTCTCGGTCATCCAGAGACTTTACCAATAAACTAGTGACCTTATAGAGTTTATCTCCCGAAATTTTTTTTAGCTTTACCAGCTAATTCAGGGATTGAATTCCCTTGATTTCTGCATTTGACGGATCTTTGGAGAAGGGTTTCAGCCCTTTTTAAGCTTCCTGGCGAAGCTAATATTCTACCCAATCATGCGAAGAATTTTTTTTTCTAGGCAAAGTTCCTGTCTTGGCCTTTTTATTTAGGGAGGCTAACCCTGTCATATAAGCAAGGGTGAGGCCTTAGTATTTTCTAGACCAGTTTAGCTTCGCCATGCAGGTGAGGTTAGGACTTGGCCTTTTTAAGGTTAAGCCAGTCTTGCCGTATAGACGGGGCTAAGATTTTGCCCTCTCTGGGCCAGCCTAGCCTTGCCATATAGGTGAGGCTAACCTCTGTCTGTTTCGAGGCATGAGTTCCTTTCAAGCTCTCGAACATTTTGCCTCTGTATGATCCGAAGTTTAGCCTCAGAAGTATAGCGAGGCTGGATCTGGATCAATTTCGCTCAGGGCACAAAACTCTAATTTAGCATCTTCCTCTTCACTTAATGCTAACTCATTTCCTCTCTTTTTTTTTGTTGCAGTGTACTGTGCTCCCAATCATTTCGACCTGATGAAGGAGGACAAAAGTATGCATCTTCATTCTCGAGTCCAGGCTTTGATCATAAGCAGGCGGAATATACTGGAGCAGCTGATGCCAACTCCAGGGGAAGGTCAGCGATTGCTTATCCGCGATGATCCACGTAGCTGCGGACTTGTGCTGTGTCATTTTCACCAATATCTCGCCTTTGATGGGTCTCTGCACAAAATATGGGAAAGGGATGTCACCAGTAAGATCTCAGATCCTTCCTTTGCCAATTTTGATTAAGAAAGATTCAGCTTTCTGGTGGCAAAATCTGCCATTAAGTGAAGGATTATGGCCCCGCGAAGGAGGAAAGCTTTTCGTGTCCAGTTGATCTGGCGGACTTGGAACGACTTCAAGAACCACTATCATCCTGAAAGTAGATAGAACAACTTGTATGCCTTCAGAGTAGAGACTCAATTGTATGTAAGACAATCTTGATGTATTATCAATGTATCTTCCAATTTAAATCAATAAAATTTTTGCTTTCTTTTCTTTTTATTTGCTTTACTCCATCTCTTTCACTTTAAACTTCAGAAGAAATTGGAATGGACTGAATTAGGTTGGGAGAAATCCATCGGTGTAGCCGTATACTGAGCTAAGTGATCCAACTTGATTTTCTCCATAAGTTTTTTTCAAAAAGGAAAGAGAAGCTCTTAGCGGAGCTAAGTTAAAGCTTTCAGCAAAGCTAAAGATGGGTTTCCAGCGAAGTTGAAAACGAGCTCTCAGCGAGGCTAAAGATAATCTCTCGGCGGAGCTACACTCTCAGCAGAGTTAAGATCTTAGTAGAGTTAAGCTCTTAGCGGAGCTACAACATGAGCTTTCAGCAAAGCTACCCAAACATCGCACGAAGTCAAAAATAGACTCATAGCGGAGTTACAGGCGAAGTGTAAGTTCGCATGTAAGTGAAACTAGATGCCTTCGCTGTGGGTGGTTCTTGAAATTAGAGCCGGCGTTTCAAAGTTAAATTTGAAATGATAACTTGCACCCCTTTTTAGGAGGTGAAGCTATAGGCATGCGCAGCGCCGAAGGCGCGAAGTTACAGGCACATGCAGCGCCTATAAAAGCCAAACCTGGCTATTCGGAGAGTCATCATCTCTCTCGAGACTTCAAGTCTATTTTTAGAGAAATTTTTTCTCTTCCTCATCTTCTTCTTAAAAAATTTTTAGAGTTTCTTCCACGCTCTAATGACCCCAAGCAGCTCCTGGGAAGGAGGCGGCGACCTTCGCCACAGCTCCGCCGTCTCTGCCTCCGACGGTCGGACACCCCATTGCGGGTAGGAAATTTTTTTTCCTTTTCAGAGATTTTTCATCTTTTTTTGAAGCCGTATTTTGGCTATTTCATGGTGAATCCCCCGTGATTTACCATGATCAGGGAGTTTATCTCCCTTATTTCTTGACTTTTTTGAATTTTAGGGGATTTAATTCCCCTCTGACTTCACGAATAGAAACTGAACAGTTTCTTTCTTTCATACTTTGCTGCGAAGTAGCCATTTGGGCTTTTCACATTCTGTCAAGTGACAGGGTGTGAAGCTAGCTTCAGAAGCGTAGCTGGCAAGAGGACTTTAAAGCCCTTTGAATAATTTTAGGCACAAATCATCTCCTTGTTGCGGAAGAAGACCTTGTTCCCCAGTGAAGACCTTGTTCCCCAGCGGAGTCGCCATCTTGTTTTTTATTGAAAAATTGATTCGGAGAAAACTTACAAAAAGAAGTTTGATGAGCGAAATTACAAGTAATTAAAAGAAAAAATTACAAGTAGATCTCTTCTGAGATTTCTGAGGAAGTATGCTGGTAGGAATCTGATCAGCGCGTGATAACTTTATCCCTTTGACGATGCAATCGATCAGACAATCACACTACCTCCTAATATGATTTTCTTCTTACTTGGTTCTAAAAATTGAGTATTTGGAAGCAGGAGAACAAGAGAACACTCTCTCTAAGAATCTCTTCTTGAATTCTTTTATCCAATCTCCTCTCACTAGCCAGCCCCTTGACTCAGCAATGGACTATTTATAATCAAAAATGGGGTGTAACCGTCCTCTTAAATTCAGCAAGATTGAATCAGTCTTTAGTTTCGCATGAGGCAACAAATGACCTTGCGGCGAAGCTACTTGCGAGCTTCTGGCGAAGTTAGAGAGTTCGTGCGAACTCTTCCTCGCCGTTGTGGCTTAATTGTCTCCACTTAATGTGGGACGAAGTAGGCGGGTGTAACTGCACACTTAAAGTGGCGTTAATCCCACTAAATTATTGGAGTTCACCCATTAATCTCTCTTGGGATTTTGAATCGGTCAATTGATGACCTGGTAAAGCTCGCTGCGAGCTAAATCATGTGAAGTTAAGACTTAGCTCATAGCTTCAGGCGAAGTTACCTTCGTAGCCTTATGCGAAACTAAGACTTAGCTCATGGTCGCCTCATGCGATGCTAAGACTCAGCTCGTAGCAGTCCCATGCGAAGGTAAGACTTAGTTCATAGCGGAGCTAAACCGTTTCTTCCTTCTAGCGAAGCTAGGGATAAAACTTCTAGCGCGAAGCTCTTGGATTAGCCTCCGCCGGGGCTAAATGGGAAGTTTCGTGCGAAGCTTATGGCTTCGGCCTTTTAGCGATCTTGGATCTCTATGAGGCTGAGCACTCGATCAAACCCCGATTAGATTTGCTTCTCTTCAAAGATAACTTTGGCTTATTCTTTACTTTACTGGATCAATAGAGCCCAGGTTGTTACCTTGTCTCTGGTCATCAGCTTGTCTTCGACTTATCTTTTGTAAATGTCGATAAGTTAGACGTCATTGTTTTCCATTATGTTTGCAAAGGGGAAAAACTTACAAAAAAGAGTTTGAGGAGCTAAATTACAAGTATTCTTAAAAAGATTACAAGTAGATCTCCTCAGAGATTCTGGAGAAGTGTGCCGATAGGAGTCTGGTCAGCGCGCGACCACTTTGTCCCTTTGACGATGCGAGCGATTAGATTCCCTTCTCGCCTGGTTCGGGGAATCAGAGAACAGAAGGTTGGTAGAACCCTCTTGCTGCTTCTCAAAATCGCTTTCAATAAGGAATTCCTTCTCGCCTGGTTCCGGAGATTCCTTGAGAAGAAGGACGATGTTAGGGTATCAACACCCTGGCTAGAGAAAGCAATTCTCTAAAAGGTCTCTGAATTCGAGAGCGCACGGTGCTTATGAAGAAGCCTCTGCTTGTGGAGTCCTCTTTTCGTCTTCGATCGATCGATCCTCTCTCCTTGTACCCCTGGCGGGTTATTTATAGGGAGAGCAAGGGTATAATCGTCCCTTGAAGATATTGAAACAGATTGAATCAAATCTGTTTAAATCTGGAAAGTAGCCTTGCTGCGAGGCTAGGATCAGCTTCTGCGAAGCTAGAATTGGCAGGTCGGTGGACCTTCTCGATCTGTTTTGATCCTTTCCATATCGTTGGAGGATTTCCCCTGATCTTCTTACTCGTTTTAGAAGAGTCAAGAGATTGTGGCAATCAACTGCCAAATTTGATCTCTGATTTGATCTTGATTGGATTTGATCTAATTGGATCCGATCTCATCTGGAGATTTGATTGGTTAAAGGTTGACCACAACAGATTCATAGCGGCGCTGCCCGCATTGAGCTCACAGCGGAGCTAGAGGCAGTTTCTCGGCGAAGTCCGAAAGAAGGCTTTTCGGCGGAGTTGGGTTATCTTAACCTCTCAAGCGAGGTTATCCCTTTGGGCTCATGTAATGCTAAGTGCTAGCATCTTAGACCTGCTGAGGTCTATTCAGAAACAATCCGGGTTCACTGTCTGCTTGCTGGATCAGTGGAGTCCAAGTTGCTTCCCTGTCCCTCGGAGGTGGGTGGAAAACTGGTCTTCAGCTCGTCTGTCACTTGTCTTTTGTAAATGTCAACAAGTTTAGACATTGTTCGGACCAACAAGAATCTTGTCTTTTTTAAGTGTCAACAAGATCCCCTTCAAAGTTTTCGAAAGTCTACAATAGCTCAGACTTCGAAATACTTTGAACTGCTTTGACTGGTGGTAGTGTGGAGTATGTACGTCGCCATGATGGTTGAGTTCAGCTTCGCCTTCAATCCTGCTTTGGGATAAGTTTGCCGAAGAATTGCACAGGTTCGTGCCTCTGAATAGCTTCGCGTGCGGGTAGCCCCGCGTCTGGGCTTCCGAAGATATGTTCGCTTGGGAGCGCATGTCGCTTTCCCGAGATCAACCGCCGTGGGTCGATTTTCAAGGAAGATTTTCTCCTTCTCTTGCGCTGACCGGGGAAGATATTCTCCGATTTGCACGTTTCCAAGGGAGGATATTCCCTTTCTTCAAGGCGCCATAAGTGCCTTTTATGAGGGAGACGTTTTCTCCTTTTGCACGGTTCTAAGGGAAACCGTCCCTTTTCTCAAGGCGCAATAAATGCCTTAAATGCGCTCGTGCTTCCACGCTTGAGGCGGCAGCGCTCAGGCCATGGGGCCTATAAATAGGACACTTGAAGTCCTCTGAAGAGAAGTGCTTTGCCTCTCTTCTCTTCTCTTGGTTTAGAAAGAGATACTCAGATCTCTGAACTAGTGGGAATGCCCACTCTGGTCATCATCCGGCCAAGGACCGGTAAGTCTTGATCGTTCAACGACTTCACCGATTTTAGGGAATTCATCTCTCTTGATTCATCTTTAGCAGCTGCTTCAGGGATTAGCTTCCCTTGTTCTCTATTTAACTGATCTACAGAGAAGGATTTTGACATAGCTTCCCAGTGAAGCTATCATCTTGACTTGATCAGAAAAAGATCACTGCATGTTAAGTTCGCTGTGCAGGCAGGACTTGGGACTTGGTTTCTTCAAAGTTGAGCCAGTCTTGCCATATAGGCAGAGCTAAAACTGTGTCCCATAGGATCAGTCTGGCTTAGCCATATAGGCGAGGCTAGGACTTGGCGTTTGCTGAGCCAGCTCATCAGTGCCGTGTACGCGAGGCTTATCCTCTGCTTTACTGAAACTAGATCGCTTCGACCCAAAAGATTTGGCTTAGTTCTTTTGTAGCCTCTCCTGTGCTTAGTTGCTAATCTGTTCTGATTTGCCTTGCAGTGGGCTATGTTCGCTAATCTTGTGACTTGATGGAAGGAACCATAAAATTGCCTTATGCTTCCCCGGTTGAAGCTTTACTTTTAAGCAGGAGGAACAATTCGGGGCAGCGGGTGCGTGTCCCAGAGGCTATTGGCAGCCTCTTATACGAGATGATTCGTTCTGAGGTGAGGCTGGTAGCCGCTTATCCGGAGATGATCCATTTCGGGAAGGTGGGTGTCACCTGTGAGATCACTGGCATCATTGCCAACTTTCAACTTTGGTGGCCTTTGTCGGGGACGATCCACTTCGGGAGAGCAGGCATCACACCTGTCGGACCACTGACATCACTGCCAATTCCCATTATAGGTGGTCTGACGTGTTGGCGGCGATAAGTTTTATTGCCAGGCTTCAACAAAGATGACCTCGCTTTCTAGTGGCAAAATCTGCCATTTTTGTGGAGAATTATGGCCGTGTCTCCGTGACACAACTGGTTACGGCCTTGTGCAGGAGGAAGGCCTTTTCGTGTCCAGTCGGTCTGACTTAGAAGCAGATAAAACCGCTTGTATGCTTTTTGTGCAAATGACCCTGTCGAGCCACTGAATGTGTTGTATGAAACACAACTTTGATGTAATATCAATGTACCCTTCCTTTTAAATCAATGAAAGTTCATCTCTTGATTATCTGATCTTTGCTTGCTTTCATTGAAAATTTGGCTATAACGGGGCTAAACTGTATGCGGAGTTAAGGACATAGTCCCTTCTTTAAATGAACTTCGCGAAACTGGCATGTCCCGCGAACAGCGCCTTTTTAGGGGGCTAAGATAAGCCTTTCGGCGAAGTCCCTGAAGGATTGCGCGAAGTCCGCATTTTAAGCCAGGGCGAAGTTAACCCTTAGTGGGATCGAAGCAGCGCTTCTCGGGAAGGCGCTTCGGGTGGCGTTTCGAATTAATTCGAAACGGCGGCGTACGCCCTTTTCGAGGCCTCGTTTCAGGCGCTGATTGGCCTATAAAAGCCCGATCGGGCTGAACAGGAAAAGATCTCCTTTTTCAGAGAAATTTATTGACTTTCCCTCTCCCTCTTCCTTCTTCGTTCAGAGAACTTTGAGAACTCTTGCAGCTCTTCAATGGCGCCCAAAAGACGAGCGGGGAAAGAAGTGGCGACTTCTGCAACGGAGGGTCCTCCTCCTCTAATCATCGAGCGATCAATCGCCGGTAAGAGACTTTCTCTCCTAATTAGAGACTGCGGTCTTTTTTTTTTTAAAGCCGGTATTTGGCTTATTAGGACGATGGAATATGGTCTGTCCTCGTTAGGGAACTCGTTTCCCTGAATTTCCCTATCTTCCTTGTTCAGGGAATTAAGAACTGAACAGTTCTTCTTTAGGCTTCCGTACGAAGCCATTACTTGGGCTGTCTTCGTCCTGTTTGAGGAACAGGACTCGGGTCTGTCTCTTCAGTCATGGCCACGAAGGATGACTCTTGACCATAATGCCCTCTTGATGACGTCAGCCCTTAGGGCTATACCACTTCCTGCTTAAGCGAAGTTGGTATTTAGACGTTTTCTGCAAAATGCAGATTTGTCTGCGAGATCAAGCTTTGTCGAGGCTGTCGCCTTACTGGCCTTGCTCACGGGGCGAGGCTATGCCTTAGCGAATCTTATATCTCCATGTCCGCTTGACTGTTGAACTAATCATAGTTCTCTTCCCTTTTCTTTCTTGCAGTGCCCTACACCCCTGGTCCCTTGAATAGTCTGTTTGGGATGACCAGCCGAGCGGATGGCAGTATCAGCCTTCAATTCTATGGCCAGGCTTCTCTCTTTAGTGAGCGGAGTTCCGTCGTCCGGGACACGCTTATCCATGGTGGTGACCCGCTCACCATGAGGAGTATTCTAACCACCGCTCCTCTCGAAGACATCGACCGTCGGACTTATAAAAAGCCCAATTTCATGTTCGGAGATGCCGCGTCCGATCCTGATCGCCAATTGCAGGCAGGCGAGGGACAGTGGATCTTCGAGTTGGATGGCGAGAAGTTTTATCTTCCGTCTAACAAGCGACACTTTCCTTTGTCTTCTTTTGAGTGTGTAACTCAGGCTCGGAAGATGACATGGGGCGTGAGCCGAAGTGTCGAGTCCGTCCACGTCGGGAGATTGAAATCTCAGTCTCCTGGTTTTTCAAGGGCGGGCTCTCCTCACAACATAATAGGCCTATATCCTGGAAACGTGTCGCGGGAGCTTCCGGTAGGAGAGAATCCGGCTGTGGCGCAGACCTTTGGCACCCAATTCTGCGCAGTTGACGGGAATTATCCCGCCACTGACTTCAGGACTCCTGGTTGGGTTCATCCCCCTAAGACATGGTGGGCGGACTTGACCAACTATATCCTCGCTCACTTCGAGGAGGACTTGGAGAGGTTGAACCTCTATGAGGCCGTAAGGGCGACCTGCTACGGCATTGATATGAAGGTGGCGTGCTTCTACGCCATCCTTGAGTTGTATTGCCCAGCTTCGGGGACCTTCTTCACCCCAGTTGGCGAGTTGGGCATGACCTTGCACGAGATGAGGAAAATCTCTGCCCTGCCTTTCGGGTCTCTCCCGTATGAAGAGTACTTTCCATGCGAGACGGAGTTGGCTCTCCTGGAGAAGCAGGAGCCTGCTTTATTTGAGACTTATCGGGAGTTAATGTGCCATTTGCACATTTGTTCTAGCATCCATGGTGGCAGCAAGGGTAGCTCGAAGAGCTTGAAGAACTGGGGGAGTTACCTATTCCCAGATATGAAGAATGCTCCTGAGGCAGCTCATTGTGGAGTTGCAGATGGCGACATTTTTGAATGGATGGAGGTATGCCTGCAAAGGGATATTGTCGTAACAGAAGACGATGGTCCCTATAAGAAGGGTGATGTCCTTCGGAGCTTTCACCATCAGGCTCGTCAGCCGATGTCCCGGAAGGCACTGTTGGCCGGTTTCTTAACCGTCTGGTTGAAGAAATGCGTAGTGCCATCCTCCTCGGGTGACATCGTCCACCCGAATGTTTTGCTGCCTGCCGTTCGCTTGGTCCATGGCCACCGTCTGGGTCTCCTTCCGGCCATGGTGTGCTGTATTCAAAGAGGTCTTCGCGCATTAACGGAGGCTTTCTGCAGGCCACCGGCGACGAGGCGTGGGAAGGGTGCCATCCTGCCTTGTGATGGACCCAATCCTAGGGTGGGTTTGCCATACACTTACTTAATAGCGTGGTTTGCCTTGCACTGCCCTTCTTTAATTGAAGCTGGAGAGGACCCTCCGCAAGGTGTTCGAACGGCTCTTCTCCGCCGATTTGAAGGATGTTCCTGGCTGAAGACCTACGTGGCCGAGGCCCGCAAGTTAGTGCGTCGTTATGACGCTTACAACCTATTCCGCTGTTTTCCTCGCATTCGGGGCGCAGGGTACGATGAGGAATTCCGAGATACGGAGTCAGGACGGTCTCCCATGAGTCGGGGGTTTTTGAGTGGCTGGTCAGCATCCGGCCCTCACATTTATTGTATAGAAGCGGGGATGTCTGCTATTTAGAACCTTACATCCCAAGCCGGTTTGCTCGACAGTTTGGGTACGACCAGCTGTATGTGGGCAACCCCAATCTCGATTTAGCCTTCATGGGGAGTCTCATCGATGGGCCCGTGCCTGGCGATTCTTTACCGCGGGCGGCACTGGGGCGTGGCTGCGCACGCCGTTGAAGGATCCCAACCTTCTGACGACCCTGTGCTTTTGCCAGTGATATGCGGCTTCCAACTCCATACCTCCTGGGTTCAATGCCAACCGTTCGGGTGTGAAGTTAATCTCTCATCGACTGAAGCGGAAGGCTTCTGAGAGAAAGGAAGGCAAACGGTTCGTGTCCCTGGCTTGGAGGAGTTCATCGCTGTAGATGATAGCGAGGCTTCTGATGCAGGGAGTCCTCGCTTCGAGGCGGGGATGGGAGCTGATACTCATGCGGCTGGCTCTGGTGTGGTGGGGACATCTTCCCCACGACGTGCGGGAGAAGTGGAAGAAGAGGATTCTGACGTCCACTTCAATAGGAAGCGTGGGAGTGAATCCCGCAGGAGGTCGTTGGCGAAGAAGCCCCATCGCCAGGCTCCTACAATTGTGGCGGAGGACCGTCCCTTTGCGGTGATTCCTCTTGCTGCCCCATTAGCGGCTGAACCGTCGGTCGCTGAACCGACTAGCGGTGAATTTGCTCCGGGTCTGGGTAAGATTAACCCCATCCATATAATACGCCTTTGGTGTATCCCAAATAACTCATTATTTGCTTCTTGTTGCAGGAGCTGAGGCGGTTGGGGAGCAAGGGGAACATTATGATCCCCTATTCGCTTATGGGACTGCTGTTGGTTCCTTTACTCACTCGGAGGAGTCCGGAGGTGATGCAGCCGACATTGGTCCCTCGGGCGCTGGGACTTCCAAAGGAAGTCCTGTGGCATCAAGCTCTATCGGGTGGTCCATGGGCTATTCGGCGAACGAAAGCGGGCCGGCTATTCGTGCTGATTCTGGCAAGAATTTCCCGATGGAGCGCCTGGAGACTGATACGGGTGACGAGATGTTTGAGGCGACATCAGCCTTAGGTATGATGACGACCCCTTGGCTTCTTCTGTTTATTGTATTTCCCTCTTGGTCATGGTTTTGTTGCAGGTGTTCGGCCTCAAGATGCATCAGCTTCGAGGGAACTAGGTGATTTCCGTGAAGAGTCAAGGGGTGATATGAGCGCTTCGACCGCGGCGGATGCTGCTGTGTTGGACGCGCTGTATGGCGACCTGCCTTCTTATCGGCCCAAGTCAGCCGAAAGGCCAGAAGTTGCGGAGGCGACAGTCCCGGAGGTGTCCTCACTCCCAACTGTATCAAAGAGCGGGGTGCCGATAATTTTGCCAAGTACGGAGCTGAGGGTGATCACAAGCCCTACTTCTCCAACCCTGGTGGTTGAGCCTGCTGCTCGGGAGGTGGTTGCTAGTCCTTCTTCCGCGATGGCTGGCGTTCTGATTTCGATGAGGTCTCCGCCGAGATCGCCCTCGGCTTGTCCGACTGCTGTCAGTGCCCCCGCTGCTTCTTCTGCGACGGCGTCGACCAGGCTGGTGGACTATTCCGAGGTTGCCTCTTTACCGGAAGTGGCTGAGGTCGAGAACGATTACATCGGTGACCTGGTCGATAACTTTTATAAAGGCTTAGGGCGAACTATCGACCTGGTTCTGAAGGGCTCAACTATGCCATTCTCAAGGTTAAAGGGGGTCCTCTCCCGTGATATTGAGAGTATTCGGGACTTTGAGGGGTATCACCAGGCCACTGCTTTGGAGCTCCTGGTGGATGAATTTGAGAAGGATGCGGAGGAATGGCGCTGCCTCCACCGTTCGGACCCGGAGTCTTTAGTTGATAACCGGCTCGCGCTTCTCATTGCTCAAAAGCACGAGACCCGGCTTGCCGCTCAAGAGGCTGCTAAGGCTATCTCTTCTGACTTAAAATCCTTGGAAACAAGACAAGCGGAGATTGAAAGTGCAATTGACGCCTCCACTAGTGCTCTTCTTGGCGCTGAGGATAAGATTGTGAAGGCTGAGGAAATGATTAGGAAAGCAAATCTCCTCTTATCCAAGGTCATACCGGTGCGTCTTGAGGAAACTACGCGGCTTGAACAGCTCAAAGCTCAGAGTGAGGAGCTTGCGCGGCAGGGGTTGTCACAGAGGGCAACTTTGGCGGAGGCCGAAGCTCGTCTGGCTCAGGCGGAAGATTTCAATGAGGCTGAGCTGAGGTCACAAGCGCTTGCCCAGGCTGCTGATGACAGGAAGACGAGACTAAACACCCTCGGAGAGCGGCTCAGATCATACAGTGTGCTCTTGTAGCTCCATGTACTTTATCCTCTTGAAATGAATGAAAATTCTTTCTTCTTTTGTCGAATCTTCAATCTTGTTCTTCTTTTTGAATTGCGATTCCGAATTGTAGTGCAATTCCTTGAGAACATAGTTCTTGTTGGGTTGGATAATGAGACTTGGCTATCTGTCAGTTCAGAGGTCACGATGACATAACTGGTTGAGACGCCACCAAGCTTCAAAAATTGGTGATACTCGTCTTTTGTAAATGTCAACGAGTATCGAGACCTGTCTTTTGTAAATGTCAACAGGGCTCAGAATTGAGACTTAGCTGTCTGCTGGTTCAGAGGTCGCAATGACATAACCGGATGAGACGCCACCAAGCTTCAAAAATTGGTGATACTCGTCTTTTGTAAATGTCAACGAGTATCGAGACCTGTCTTTTGTAAATGTCAACAGGGCTCGGGGTTGAGACTTAGCTGTCTGCTGGTTCAGAGGTCGCAATGACATAACCGATTGAGACGCCACCAAGCTTCAAAAATTGGTGATACTCGTCTTTTGTAAATGTCAATGAGTATCGAGACCTGTCTTTTGTAAATGTCAACAGGGCTCGGAATTGAGACTTAGTTGTCTGCTGGTTCAGAGGTCGCAATGACATAACCGGATGAGACGCCACCAAGCTCCAAAAATTGGTGATACTCGTCTTTTGTAAATGTCAACGAGTATCGAGACCTGTCTTTTGTAAATGTCAACAGGGCTCGGGGTTGAGACTTAGCTGTCTGCTGGTTCAGAGGTCGCAATGACATAACCGATTGAGACGCCACCAAGCTTCAAAAATTGGTGATACTCGTCTTTTGTAAATGTCAACGAGTATCGAGACCTGTCTTTTGTAAATATCAACAGGGCTCGAGGTTGAGACTTAGCTGTCTGCTGGTTCAGAGGTCGCAATGACATAACCGATTGAGACGCCACCAAGCTTCAAAAATTGGTGATACTCGTCTTTTATAAATGTCAACGAGTATCGAGACCTGTCTTTTGTAAATGTCAACAGGGCTCAGAATTGAGACTTAGCTGTCTGCTGGTTCAGAGGTCGCAATGACATAACCGGATGAGACGCCACCAAGCTTCAAAAATTGGTGATACTCGTCTTTTGTAAATGTCAACGAGTATCGAGACCTGTCTTTTGTAAATATCAACAGGGCTCAGAATTGAGACTTAGCTGTCTGCTGGTTCAGAGGTCGCAATGACATAACCGGATGAGACGCCACCAAGCTTCAAAAATTGGTGATACTCGTCTTTTGTAAATGTCAACGAGTATCGAGACCTGTCTTTTGTAAATATCAACAGGGCTCAGAATTGAGACTTAGCTGTCTGCTGGTTCAGAGGTCGCAATGACATAACCGGATGAGACGCCACCAAGCTCAAGGTTGGTGATACTTATCTTTTGTAAATGTCAATAAGTATCGAGTTTGTAGTGGAATTTGGGAGAAGTCTCGTTTTCACGGGGAGAAACGAGGGAATCACTGTCATAGGTTTAATGTTAACGTAACAGCGAAATGTATATGTGGTCTTACTATTCTATGGATGAGAATTGGTAAGTGATTTTGGAGGTCTCGTTTTCGCGGGGAGAAACGAGGGAATTGCTGTCATAGGTTTAGTGTTAATGTAACAGCGAAATGTGTATGTGGTCTTACCATTCTATGGATGAGAATTGGTAAGTGATTTTGGAGGTCTCGTT
Organism: Agave tequilana; assembly: GCA_038442645.1. Classification (NCBI taxonomy): domain Eukaryota; kingdom Viridiplantae; phylum Streptophyta; class Magnoliopsida; order Asparagales; family Asparagaceae; genus Agave; species Agave tequilana. Next base: position 309,477 of record JAVJIF010030490.1, on the reverse strand, counting down.
TTCACGGGGAGAAACTGTAACGCCCCGATTTCCAAGATACGGGGACGTCACTGCGACGTATATACGTAGGTCAGAGAGTGCCCCCACGTATATACGCTAAGCATAAAGTACAACAAGAAATCCGAGTACACACGAAGCGTGGTATTCATACAAATGCCAACATGAAAGGTACATATACAAAGTCATCACAGTATGATAAACATCTACACATTACATGTGTCTTTTATCATAACAAGTCCAAAAGTAAAATATACAAGATGAACAACAAAATGCTCACGAGTAGGATGGAGATCCCGTGAGTCAAAAGAGGAGCCTGGCACGAAGGAAGAAGAGCTAGCCTGCTCACTAGAGGAAGCTCAATCTACAGTGGATGGCTCCACTACGATCCAAGCTTCGAAATCTGAATATGCAAATCCAAAGGGTCAAGACATATAATAGTAAACAACTATAGCCAAGTGGCAAAGCGATAAGAATAGGGGTTAGAACACAAGTATAATATATGAGGACGGGTATCGCATACATGGAACAGGAAATCGAAAGTAAGGTTAATTATAAGCAAAAGTGATTGTATACGCTTAGGTCACGGTCCCATGAGACTAGTACATCGAAGGAATAATCCAAACAAGGAAACCCTCATATATATACCTTTGACTCATGCCACAGTATATCCAAGCGTATAGAATCAGAGATGCAAATCAACTATGGTCAAGCCAAGAATGCATAACAGTAATTGTCAAGGTCCATAATACACGTATCATAAGTCATAACCGGAACTATAACATGAATCACAATAGGCAACGTCTACTATTATTATTACTCGTCTAACTCATATATCTAGGTATGTGTTTGAGTGTACATCCCACACACATACATCCATATATAAGAAAGTCGAGGGTCGTTACCGGAAGTAGATGGAGAACTGATATCACCTCTTATAGTGGTTTCCATACACCTGGAACCAGCTTTGGAGGCCCAAAGTCCCCCTAAATGTAATGACATATAACTTACCGCCAATATATATATCCCATCACTATAAGCAAGGTATCATTCCGGCATCCATCACTTCCTCCCATACCCATACAAGTTGTCCCTTTATATAGTTTATTAATATAATTATCTGATTATGGGAATGAGTAGGATCATAACTGTAATCATACATGTAGTCAGAACTGTAATCATAAATGTAATCAGAAATGTAAGACATAGCAAGTGATCAGGTACTACATTCCCATTATCGAGATAATTATACAATGTCAAGTGTGTCATGCCTTGTTGTAAAGAGATAGCATGACAAAATGGTGATATACATGTGTTAAAAGGAACATAAAACTAACAAGTCTAAAGAATTGACAAACGGTTGATAATGTTAACGAACAAGTCATGAAGTATCAAGTGGTGAGATCCATCAAGTAACATGTCACGTGGTATCAATTATGAAGCATAAACAAGACTAATATATCATACATGGATCAAGGTAAGATCAGATTTTAAAAAGAAAAGAATCAGAAATTTGGCCCAGATTTAGCCTATCGGTCGACCTCCGGTCGACTGCCGGTCGACTGGGTTTTCAAGGGCGGTCGGGTGCCGGTCGACTGCCGGTCGACCGTACAAAGTGCGTGAGCTCCAGATTTTCTACCGGTCGACTGGTTGGTGAACCGGTCGACCGCCTACTCAAAGTTGTGCACGTTTGTGCACATCGGTCGACTGCCCCCCTTGGGCCGGTCGACCGGGGTTCTGGAATATGCTGCTGTTTGGTCTGAAAATCTGATTTTTGGGAAGTTGATTTTGATAGACTAAAAATATGATTTTTATGATACAAGTGAACAAAATAGGGACATAGAAATATTCTAGGAATTAGGAAAGTCTTGGTGAGTAAAAATACTCACTTCGATCGGTTGTTTGGGCTTTAACGAGTTCCGGAAGAAGTCGAGGTTGACGAAAAGCGCCGAAGTGATCCTCGACGATCTTGCGGACGATCCCAATCCAACGAAGTGGTGGTTGCTTGGGATGGAGATGAACCTAGGGTTTGCTTTAGAGAAGGAGAGGGATTTGCAAAGGTTGGTTTCTTGATGAAGTGAAGAAAAGAATTAAAATGTAAAGTGTTTGGTTTAAATAGGGTTTGGATTTGTAAAAGAGGAGTAATTAAATAATTGAGAGGGGGCTTATTTGCAAATAGGGGAATGAGGTGTTCTCTTTAGCCAATAGGGGCTTGCCATGTGTGGGGTGAGGTGGAGGGTTTGTGTGGTGGAGATGAAATGGAAGTGTGTGGAAGTGGTGAGGTGGAAGTGATGAGGTGGCAAAGCTTAGGAATGAAGTAAAGGAATGTGTGGTGGAGAATTAAAGGAAAAGGAAATAGGAAAAGGAAAAGAATTGGAAAAGAGAAGATATTTCTCTAACTCCAAAAATGAAAATATTGGAAACACGGATTCCTAGGTTGAAGTCGATCATGCGGGAAAACATTTCAGAAAATACCGAAATCGTCCCGAAATCGAGTATCTCTGAACGACTCGCAATTGATACCAAAAATCAATAATATAATACTAAGTATCATAGTGAAATCCGTTTTAAGAAATACGGTATAGTTTTAAAGTTAAAAATCCCGGAACAATAAAATACCGACTCCGTTGGAATTTTCATAAATTCATAAAATCCTCAGAAAAAGAATGTAGGTAGAAAATATGATTCTAAGGAATAATGCCTAAAGAACCTTCTAGAAATTCTGAACAGTTTAGAAGATAAAAATTCGGGAATCGATCAGCGGCACTGGTCGACACCGGTTTTGAAGAAATTCCTTTTAATTTCAGAAAATTCCAGAAATTCATATAAAATCTAATATATTGGAAAATGATATTTGAAATTAAAATTGGTCGAATACGGAAAGTAAATCGAAAAATACGGTCGAAAAACTGAATACGCAATTAAGTACGTATTCCGAAAACGGGGTATTACAATCTACCCACCTTACAAAAAATTGCGTCCTCGCAATTTCGCTAAGGGGTAAATTGAACACAAAGGGGATATGGTTGAAATCAAAGGCTTCGAAAAACAAAAACAGGATAAGATGAACATATGAAGAATTAAGATGGACAATGATAGAATGATAAGGGACATATTAATAAAGATAACTAATTCCAAGTTCTAGGGTAGTGGTTACCATGATATCCTAGGGTTCCTGCTCCGGATGCTGGTCTACCCACTCTGCTGCATCCTCCGATGTCTCTGCCTCCATGATGCAAACTTGACCTCTACCCTGGTCTGCTCTAGGCCTCATTCCTCTCTGCTGATGAGCATACTGCTGAGGCGGAATTGGAACTCTTCGATCCACAGGTTCTGGGTTCCTCCTTAATGGTGGAGCTGGAAGAGCTGGGGCTGGATGTGCTGGTCGGATTGGTGCCACATGACCAAACTTCCTGTGTGGGCAATCCCATAGCATATGACTCCCTGACCCACACACTAAACATAATCTCTTAGCTACTCGACAATCGCTCTTATAATGCCCGGGTCTGTGGCAATAGTTGCATACAATCTGAGACAGAGGAGGTTGGGATGGTCTCTTCATCATCGGGCCATGGTTTGCCCTACCTGCATCTCCCTCATCTATCAACTCAAAAGGCCTCTTCTTGGCCTGGTGTCTCATCTGATCCCCTTGCTCCTTCTCAAACCCACGCTCTACCTCCCGAGCGATGGTGAGAACCTCTGCATAGGTCTTCAGCTGCTGGGGCATCAGGTACATCTGAATCTTCATCTGTAGACCCTGCTGAAACCTGCTCGCTCGCTTCTCCTCGTCCGTTACCATATACGGCGCGAAGCGGCTCAGTCGAAGAAACTCCGCGGCATACTCGTCCACGGATTTGTTCCACTGCTGGAGCCTGATGAATTGCTCCTCCATATCCTTTTGCGCTGTAGCAGGGAAGAAGCGGCTGTAGAAACTCTTGGAGAAGGCGTCCCAAGTAACGGGCTTCTCCAGTCTAGCCTCCTCTGCGAGCCACCAAGTTCTCGCAACATCCTTTAACTGAATCTTAGCTACTTCAACTTGGTTCTCTTTCGGGACACGGGCTGCATTCAGCAGATCAATAGTGTCCGTCAACCATTGCTCAGCCTCCAATGGTTTCTCGCTCCCCGTGAATATAGCAGGCTGTAATCTTCTGAAGTCCGAGACATTTCCCGGCCTCTGCTCCTTCGGGGCTGCTAACTCCTGCCTGAGGAGCTCAGTCTGCTGCTGCTGATTTTCCATCTGCTGTTGCTGGTTCTGCATCTGCTGTTGCTGGTTTCCCAGCATAGCCTGAATGATTCCCAGGACATCGGCATTCTCTCCTCCTACGGGTCCATTCGGTACTTGCCCGATGTTGTTACGACCCGATCGTCTCTCCATACCGAATAGATGAAAGATAACTGGATTTGAAAACAAATGGAAGGAGTTTAGGATACGAGGAAATGAATCAAGGAAGGAATCAAGAAGGACTTAACAACTTTGTATATTATAGTTGGCATTAGCAAATTACAGGAATTTGCCGCTTGTTTGTACTTTAGGTGTGAGAGCCTAGGCTCTGATACCAACCTGTAACGCCCCGATTTCCAAGATACGGGGACGTCACTGCGACGTATATACGTAGGTCAGAGAGTGCCCCCACGTATATACGCTAAGCATAAAGTACAACAAGAAATCCGAGTACACACGAAGCGTGGTATTCATACAAATGCCAACATGAAAGGTACATATACAAAGTCATCACAGTATGATAAACATCTACACATTACATGTGTCTTTTATCATAACAAGTCCAAAAGTAAAATATACAAGATGAACAACAAAATGCTCACGAGTAGGATGGAGATCCCGTGAGTCAAAAGAGGAGCCTGGCACGAAGGAAGAAGAGCTAGCCTGCTCACTAGAGGAAGCTCAATCTACAGTGGATGGCTCCACTACGATCCAAGCTTCGAAATCTGAATATGCAAATCCAAAGGGTCAAGACATATAATAGTAAACAACTATAGCCAAGTGGCAAAGCGATAAGAATAGGGGTTAGAACACAAGTATAATATATGAGGACGGGTATCGCATACATGGAACAGGAAATCGAAAGTAAGGTTAATTATAAGCAAAAGTGATTGTATACGCTTAGGTCACGGTCCCATGAGACTAGTACATCGAAGGAATAATCCAAACAAGGAAACCCTCATATATATACCTTTGACTCATGCCACAGTATATCCAAGCGTATAGAATCAGAGATGCAAATCAACTATGGTCAAGCCAAGAATGCATAACAGTAATTGTCAAGGTCCATAATACACGTATCATAAGTCATAACCGGAACTATAACATGAATCACAATAGGCAACGTCTACTATTATTATTACTCGTCTAACTCATATATCTAGGTATGTGTTTGAGTGTACATCCCACACACATACATCCATATATAAGAAAATCGAGGGTCGTTACCGGAAGTAGATGGAGAACTGATATCACCTCTTATAGTGGTTTCCATACACCTGGAACCAGCTTTGGAGGCCCAAAGTCCCCCTAAATGTAATGACATATAACTTACCGCCAATATATATATCCCATCACTATAAGCAAGGTATCATTCCGGCATCCATCACTTCCTCCCATACCCATACAAGTTGTCCCTTTATATAGTTTATTAATATAATTATCTGATTATGGGAATGAGTAGGATCATAACTGTAATCATACATGTAGTCAGAACTGTAATCATAAATGTAATCAGAAATGTAAGACATAGCAAGTGATCAGGTACTACATTCCCATTATCGAGATAATTATACAATGTCAAGTGTGTCATGCCTTGTTGTAAAGAGATAGCATGACAAAATGGTGATATACATGTGTTAAAAGGAACATAAAACTAACAAGTCTAAAGAATTGACAAACGGTTGATAATGTTAACGAACAAGTCATGAAGTATCAAGTGGTGAGATCCATCAAGTAACATGTCACGTGGTATCAATTATGAAGCATAAACAAGACTAATATATCATACATGGATCAAGGTAAGATCAGATTTTAAAAAGAAAAGAATCAGAAATTTGGCCCAGATTTAGCCTATCGGTCGACCTCCGGTCGACTGCCGGTCGACTGGGTTTTCAAGGGCGGTCGGGTGCCGGTCGACTGCCGGTCGACCGTACAAAGTGCGTGAGCTCCAGATTTTCTACCGGTCGACTGGTTGGTGAACCGGTCGACCGCCTACTCAAAGTTGTGCACGTTTGTGCACATCGGTCGACTGCCCCCCTTGGGCCGGTCGACCGGGGTTCTGGAATATGCTGCTGTTTGGTCTGAAAATCTGATTTTTGGGAAGTTGATTTTGATAGACTAAAAATATGATTTTTATGATACAAGTGAACAAAATAGGGACATAGAAATATTCTAGGAATTAGGAAAGTCTTGGTGAGTAAAAATACTCACTTCGATCGGTTGTTTGGGCTTTAACGAGTTCCGGAAGAAGTCGAGGTTGACGAAAAGCGCCGAAGTGATCCTCGACGATCTTGCGGACGATCCCAATCCAACGAAGTGGTGGTTGCTTGGGATGGAGATGAACCTAGGGTTTGCTTTAGAGAAGGAGAGGGATTTGCAAAGGTTGGTTTCTTGATGAAGTGAAGAAAAGAATTAAAATGTAAAGTGTTTGGTTTAAATAGGGTTTGGATTTGTAAAAGAGGAGTAATTAAATAATTGAGAGGGGGCTTATTTGCAAATAGGGGAATGAGGTGTTCTCTTTAGCCAATAGGGGCTTGCCATGTGTGGGGTGAGGTGGAGGGTTTGTGTGGTGGAGATGAAATGGAAGTGTGTGGAAGTGGTGAGGTGGAAGTGATGAGGTGGCAAAGCTTAGGAATGAAGTAAAGGAATGTGTGGTGGAGAATTAAAGGAAAAGGAAATAGGAAAAGGAAAAGAATTGGAAAAGAGAAGATATTTCTCTAACTCCAAAAATGAAAATATTGGAAACACGGATTCCTAGGTTGAAGTCGATCATGCGGGAAAACATTTCAGAAAATACCGAAATCGTCCCGAAATCGAGTATCTCTGAACGACTCGCAATTGATACCAAAAATCAATAATATAATACTAAGTATCATAGTGAAATCCGTTTTAAGAAATACGGTATAGTTTTAAAGTTAAAATCCCGGAACCAATAAAATACCGACTCCGTTGGAATTTTCATAAATTCATAAAATCCTCAGAAAAAGAATGTTGGTAGAAAATATGATTCTAAGGAATAATGCCTAAAGAACCTTCTAGAAATTCTGAACAGTTTAGAAGATAAAAATTCGGGAATCGATCAGCGGCACTGGTCGACACCGGTTTTGAAGAAATTCCTTTTAATTTCAGAAAATTCCAGAAATTCATATAAAATCTAATATATTGGAAAATGATATTTGAAATTAAAATTGGTCGAATACGGAAAGTAAATCGAAAAATACGGTCGAAAAACTGAATACGCAATTAAGTACGTATTCCGAAAACGGGGTATTACAGAAACAAGGGAATTGCTGTCATAGGTTTAGTGTTAACGTAACAGCGAAATGTGTATGTGGTCTTACCATTCTATGATTGAGAATTGGTAAGTGACTTTGAAGGAGGGATTAAATGGGAACAGGTCCCTTAGGATTTTTAGCAAACCCCCAGCTGTCAACGGGTTTGATATGCCTTTACCAACTACCGTTTGAATTGGGCTAGCCATGCTATTCCCCTCAGCATGATGAGTTGTCGAGGACTTATGTTGGTCTTAAAAGCCAACATTTTCCTCTATCCTTAATCGTTAAGGATGTTGGATCATCCGGTTAACGTATGTGTAACCTTGATTCTCCTTTGAGACAACCAGTACACGGTCAGGTTCCTACTGGTTTATGGTTGTGTGATCTCGCTTGGAGGAAGAGAAAGGCTCTCTTTGTGTGTACTTTGGACACGAAGATCTTGATCAGAGGTGTAATGTTAACTTGATCATGAGAAGGATCCTTGATTAAGGATAATATTTCTTTAAGAACTTGCCATTGATCGGCATCATGAGTAGGTCGCCCTCTGCAGTGGTGAGGCGGTATGCTCCGTTTGAATAGACTGTTTCTATCACAAATGGTCCTTCCCATTTAGGCTGAAATTTGCCTTTGGTCTTGTGCGTCATAATCATCGGTCGTCTGACGGCTAAGACCAGGTCTCCTTTCTGGAAGATTCTCTGCTTGACCTTCTTATTGAAGGCTTTTGACATTCGAGCCTGATACAGCTCAATGTGTTGCTGCGCTTGGAGCCGCTTCTCGTCCAGGGCTTCGAGCTCTTTAAGACGTAGGCGATCATTGTCCTCTGATGTGGTTTTAGTAATCAGAGCTACTCGCAACGATGGCATCTGGGTTTCCAATGGGAGGACTGCTTCGCACCCATATACCAGGGAAAAAGGCGTATTGCCTGTCGGTGTCCGCACCGTGGTTCGGTAGGCCCAGAGACATTCACCGAGCTTTTCGTCCCAATCTCGCTTATTCGAGGAGACGAATTTCTTGAGCAGCTTGATGATTGTTTTGTTGAATGCTTCTGCCAAGCCATTAGCGGCGGGATTATAGGCAGTGGAAGCCACATTCTGAATTCGGTATTTATCGCAGAACCGATAGAATACTTGGCTTATGAATTGGGGACCGTTGTCGTGGATGATCCGCCTAGGGACACCAAATCGATGAATGACATGGTGCTTGATGAGGTTAACCACATTAGAGGTTTTGACTTCAAGCAGTGGTATAGCTTCTGCCCACTTTGAGAAGTAATCGGTTATTGCCAGGATAAACCGGTGACCTCTTGCCGAAGAGGGGCTGATTGGCCCTACGACATCTATTCCCCATGCTTCAAATGGCCATGAAGCAACAGTAGGGTGGAGTAACTCCGAAGGCTGGTGTATGAAGTCCGCATGGATTTGACATGCCTTACACCTTCGCGCATATTGGATGGCGTCGGCTATCATAGTTGGCCAGTAGTATCCAAGCCGATGCAACCTGTCCTTAAGATTTGGACCTGGCTGATGGGCTCCGCAAATGCCGTCGTGCGCTTCTTTGAGCACTTCCTGTGCCTCTGAATGAGAAAGGCAACGAAGGAGGACACCGTCATATGAACGACGGTAAAGTGTCTTCAGAGTCGGATCGTAGTAGAAACGGAGAGACCTTCGTCTGATAGATGCCGCTTCTTTAGGATTGTCTGAAAGCAGACCGTGCAGAACATAGTCGATGAGAGGAAAGCGCCAATCCCTCGGCTCAAGATCCGTGGAGACATTATGGACTTCTCGAGTTCTTAGCATGTGCTTGGAGCATACAAGATGTCGAGTTGCGACTGTGAGGTGATACTCAGTGTCGGCTGGCAAGGCTAGTGTTGTTGCTAATGCAGCAAGAGCGTCCGCCTTGGTATTTTGAGATCGAGACACGTGCCCGATGTAGAAGCCTTCAAATAGATTAGCCAATTCGATGGCCGTGTGATAATAAGGTACCAAGTCTTTGTGGCAGACTTCATATTCGCCTTTAACCTGATTGATGATCAGTTTTGAATCGCCATAGGCTTCAAGATAGCGTACCCCCATTCCATGAGCGAGCTGAAGACCAATGAGCAGAGCATTGTATTCTGCTACATTGTTGGAGCACGATTCTGTCAGAGAAAATGCTCTGGGCAAGACATGATTCTGTGGGGAGATAAACACAACCCCCACTCCGGCAATAATCTTGCCTTTAGGGCCCATTCGCGATGCTCCATCAAAGAACATCTGCCATACTTCCTCTTCTGAGTTTGCATTAGACTCGAAGACCTCATCAGGGATATCTTCGTGGAGCTTTGAGTGTTCCGGAACTGGATGAGCAGCCAAGAACTCTGCAAGGGCCTGGCCTTTAACCGCCTTCTGAGGCGTGAAGATCATGTCGTATTGAGACAATAAAAGTGCCCACTTAGCCAATCTTGAATTCAATGATCCTGGCTTCGTCTTAAGAAGACGCAATGGGTTTACTCTGGAGATGACATGTATGGTCTGGCCGACCAAATAATGTCGTGTCTTCTGAACAGCGAAGACGAGAGCTAAACACTCTTTCTCAATAGGGTTGTAGCGAGATTCCGCTCCTATGAGAGTTCTGCTCAGATAATAAATGGCCTGCTCGTGGCCATTGTCGTCCTTTTGAGCGAGGAGGGCACCGAGGGAGTAGTCCAGAGCTTTTACATAAAGCAAGAACGGTTTCCCTGATGTAGGGGCCACTAAGACTGGAGGTTTTGTGAGGTACCTCTTGATGTCTTCATAAGCTTCCTGGCAAGCTTGATCCCATACGAAGGAAGCACCCTTTTTCATGAGTCGGGTGAACGGCTGACAGCGGCCTGAGAGATTTGCGATGAATCTCCTAATATAAGCCAGCCTGCCTTGCAAGCCTCTAAGTTCTTTGAGGTTCCTTGGTGGATGCATGCTCTGAATAGCTTTGACCTTGTCTGGGTCAAGATGAATCCCTTTTGATGTGATAATAAACCCAAGGAACTTGCCACTTGACACTCCCAAAAAGGACTTTGTTGGATTCATTTTCAGCTGATGAGCCCGCATTATGTCGAACATCGTTCTCAGGTCGCGAAGATGTTCATTCTTGTTGCGGCTTTTGACGGCAATGTCGTCGACGTAGCATTCCACCGTTTTTCGAAGATGGTCGCGGAAGATTGTACTCATTGCCCGCTGATAGGTTGCTCCGGCGTTCTTCAGTCCGAAGGGCATTACAGTGTAGCAGTATACCCCCAATGGTGTTCGGAATGAAGTATGCTTCTCGTCGTCTGGATACATCTTAATCTGGTTGTACCCTGAAAAGCCGTCCATGAAAGACATCCTTTCGAACCCGCATGTGTTGTCAATCATGACGTCGGTGATGGGCAGTGGGAATTCGTCTTTAGGACAGGCCGTATTGAGATCACGGTAGTCGATGCATATCCGTATTTTCCCGTTCTTCTTGAGGACGGGGACGATGTTAGCTACCCAATCTGGATGTTGCTCCTCCCGGATGAAGCCACATGCAATGAGCTTGTGAACTTCGGCTTCAATAGCTTCCATGATGTTCGGGCGAAACCGACGTTGTTGCTGCTTGACTGGCTTGACGTCGGGCTTGATGTTCAGACGGTGCATGGCGACCTGTGGATCAAGTCCGGGCATATCTTCGTAGCTCCATGCGAAGACATCTATATACTCCTTTACGAGTATTATCAATTCTTCCTTCTCCGTAAGCGATAGGCTTTCACTTATAAAGATGGGCTTGGGGTTATCTTGACTTCCCAGATTGACCTGCATCACCTTGTCTTCAGTAGGTGGTTCGCTCAGCTCGAACTGCTTTTCCCATTGGATGTTTAATTGCTGGGCCCACGATTCTTCATCGGTAGCCTCCGCAGGTTCCAACTGACTGCTCGACGTCATATTAACAGTGAGGTCTTTGAACATTCCTCCTATACTGATATCGGAGTCCCACTCGGAGGATGAAGCCGAATGTGATGGAATTGGCCCGTCGTCTTTGACTTGAACTGTTACTGATGATGTGGGCGTGACGTAACCCAACCCCCTGCGTGTACTATCATAGTAGTTTGCAGGCTTCCCTTTAGGCACAAGGTTCCGCATCAAACCGCGCCTTCCTTTTCCGAAATTCAGGTCTGCTCCATGCTTCAAGTCGTACCCCATTTTCTTCATAATGTGGCGCGCTGGCCGCGCATAATGGAAGAACTGTGGGGCGTCTGAGTCTGAGCTTGAATCTGCAGTTGTGGGTCCCCGTGGCCGGGTTCTACCGAAGATTATCGGCGACTGACCTTGTTTGGACGGAGGGATCACCAGTGTGGCCCCCTCTATAGCTTCCACAGATGTGCTGGCCACACTTGGCTCATGTACGGGCACATGCAGAGAGCCATCCGTAATGGATTTAATCGACCCAATACTCGCAGGATAATCAAAAGAAATATTATCATTAATTACCCATTCACCTTCATTCTCTGAAGGAGTATTACATAGGGGATTATTGAGACATGCTATAATTGGTTCACCAATCAGAATGGCTGGCATGCCTGTTTCGGATTCTGAATCCGCCTCGTTGCCACTTTCATCATCGTCCGGCAATGATTCTTTGAGTGCTCCACCGGCCTCTTGATATAGGAGAGCGTCAGTGAAGTAGTTTTTCACCCCTTTGAATGGTTGCCTCTCTGCAAAGACAGTTCGTACTGTCGTGTCATCTTCAACATATTTGAAGCATTGGTGCAGAGTAGAGGGAACGATCCAGTTAGCATGGATCCATGGCCGTCCTAGCAGCAGATTATATGATGTGTCAACATCAATGACATAGCATGTCACTTCTGACTTCAGGCTCCCGATTCTGCAACGGAGTCGAATTTTCCCCAGTGGATGACTGCTTCCGGCGTTAAAACCGTATATTGTAGTAGTGGTTGCGGACAACCTGTATAATGGTATGCCGAGGAAGTAGAGAAGCCTTTTGGGGATGATGCTGAGTGCAGACCCCGGATCGACTTGTATTCTCTCGATGCACGTTGAACCGATATATCCGGTGTAGTACAGAGGTCGATCGTGCTTGTTATCTTTGAGAAGCATATCTTCCGCCGTGAATGTAATAGCGGGCACCTTTGATTGTGCATGATGACATTCTGGGCAAGGAGACTGAACGTCGTCGTTAGGGATTTCAGACATGCATGTCAGAAAGGATTCTGAATTGGCTAGTGCATCCCTGAGTGCTTCTCTTGTTTCTTTCGAGAGGCGAAGGAGCTCGTGTATAGTGATACGAGCTGGGATATTGGCCAGCTGAGCCAATATGTCAAAGCGAAAGGGCGTATCAAACCCTTGGCCTGGTGGTTTCTTCAACACGTGGTCGAATCGTACCTCCTTAGGCCTCTCTTTTCCCTTGGTTGGGATTGGAGTGGATGCTGGTATTTGTACTGACGTCGTTTGCTGTTGTGTCTCGTCAGTAGACTTTTCATACTGCCTCAAGTATGATTTTTCGGATCGGGTGCCCGTCTGTTGAGGCGCATCGGCTTGCGCCGTGCAAGCAAGCTTTTCTCCTTCTGAATCACTGAGGGAAGCCGATGTCAGATTGCCGTCGTCTGGCAGGATGGAGATGACATTGCAAGACTTGCCCTTTGAGTTGGGCTGCTTTGGATCCCGCTGTACGTCTTGGACGAGGTCTGGATGTATCAACATGACTTCTCCTGTCTCCAATGTTAAGGGAACAAGACCCTTATTGTTTTGAGCTATAGCTGGAAGATGCTTGACTTCCAACCGTGGCCAGGGACGGAATAAGTCCCGTCAGGAACTGTGACCTTCGGAGCTTTGCCGAACTCAAGAGTCACCATATTGGTAGTGACTTTCTTCTGCTCCGTCTTCAATGTCAGAACCCCGGCATCGACCAGGGCTTGTATTCTGTCCTTGAGGACATAACACTTGTCAGTAGGATGGTGAATCATCCTATGGTAGAGGCAGTATTTAGGGTCATTTGTGCGCCCTATCTCATTGGGACGCCGAGCATCTGGTAGCTTCATTTTGTTCCCTTTGTGGAGTAGATGGAATATGGTGACCACCTGATCGTCTTTGAACGAATACTGCTTTGGAGGGAATTTAGGCTCCTGATTGTTGAAGCCACTCTTCTTGGCCTTCGACTGCACATCTCCGGATAACTCCAGAGACATAGTCTCTTTGCCTTTAGCTTGAGAAGATTGCGGTAGGTCGCCGCGCCCTTTGTTGTTCATCCCCACTTGCCTCTAGGGGCGGATGGTTCGAACTTTTTAGCCGACTTCTCGGCTATCTCTGCTTGCTCGACCAATTCTTTCCAAGTGTGGGCTTTGACAGCCCCCATGCGAACTTCGACTTGGTCTAGGAAGTTGTGTCTGCATGTCTGTAAGAGCATGAGTAATGGCATCCCTGCTGGGCACATCAAGGATAAGTTTCTGAACCGTTCAATGTAGTCACGGACAGATTCGCCCTTCCTTTGCACAGTGGAGAGGAGTCTATCCATGGTTACTTCGGTATCATCCTCATAGAAACGAGAGAGGAACCGAGTTTCCAGGTCGATCCAGGAGTTGATAGAGCCCGGAGGGAGACTTCAGAACCAGTCAAATGCTACCCCCTTTAAGGTACCAATGAACAGCCTAGCCATGATGGCGTCATTGCTTATAACATTACCAGTCTGAGACCGAAAATAGTAGATGTGCTGATTTGGCGAGCTCTTTCCATCATAGATATGCAGCGTTGGTGGTTTGAACTTCGGTGGATATGGCACCGAATCCCACTCCAATGGGTAAGGACGGACTGCCCCTACTTTCTTTAATTCATCCCTCTGAGTTAGGGATGCGATTTGAGCTTGGAGGCCCTTAAGGACTTCGGCGTCTAAGGAAGAACCCTCCTTGGATTCCTCCGGCTTTGGTTGCTCATTGCTGAAGTGTTCCTCCTCATCGTGATTGCTCCCGGCATCATTGTTATTCCGGTTATTGAGGAGTTGAGCGAGCATCTGTTGAATATTGTCCAGAGCCTCTTGCTGGGTTCTGGAAGTTTGCTCCTGAGCTTCCAGGCGCCGACGAAGATCGTCGTTGACGTTATCAGCCATATTGACTGATGCTCTGTCTGTTCGTACCGAGCTAACTGTCGCCGAAGAGGCATACCCACTATCTTCATCTTCTTCGTCCGATGATTGGAGTGATCTCCTGGGCTGTGACGAGGCTAGGGCCGTCGAGGAAGAAGGCTGTTCATAAGTGTAGGGTATCACCGCCCTGGATCTGGTGTTCCGAAAAATACCTTCTTCATGCACCAAGACTTCGCCTAAGCCTGGGCTGTAATCTGGATCTGGGGAGTTGTAGGGGGTGTCGTCAGATGTTTGTCTTCCCCTGCGTAGCTCTCGCCCTCTCCCAGTCATGTTGACGGATGCGGAGGGGAGATCTCGCAAGATACTCCTTCTGCGATGCTTCATCGGGGCTTGTACCGATAGTAGATCAAAAACTGACCGTCGTCTTGGAGGCGTGGCGGGGATTGGTCCCAGCCGGCAATGGACCGAGTGGAGTGTCACCAGCTGACATCCCACTTGTCGACAACAGGGGGAAGAGGTTTGTCTATCCGTCAACAATTTCCTCAAATCAGACCCGTTTGGGTCTCTGCAATCGAGTGCAAAGGCTCTTTTGGATCGCACATAGGACGATGTCCTGCTTCTTTTATCCCTGCAGATGGGATTAGCACTGAATAGTGCTTTGGTTCTAGTTTCGCCATAAAGCGAGAGTTTAGTGCTCGACGCACTGGAAAGCGGAGCGCGTTGTGGCGCTTTACCCGCTATGCTGCTGCGAAGGCAATTAGCCTTAGATAGTACTTCGGCTTCAGCTTCGCGGTCATGAGCCCTGCGCGTACGCTGTGGTAGGGTAGCTTCGCTCATGAGAACGGGGCTGGCGCGAGGCATTGCTGCTCTTAAATTGGACGACGGTATGATTGCCGTCGTAACTTTATGATTGGAGCAGACAGGCATCTTGCCTTTTTCTTCGCGAGAGAGGCGCGGTTTGGGCGTAGCTACGCCTGAAGCTTCAGTTGAAAACTTCTGTTTAGGCTTCCATATCCGCCTTGGCAGAGGAGACTTAGGTTCGCAAGGAACCTGATTAGCCACACACGAGGCTGAGGGGCGTTGGCAGAATTCTGCTTCCGGTTTCTGATTTGAAACCTTGGTCGTGGAAACCCTCCTATGCTTCCGTGCTCGAAGAATTGGGCCACCCCCAGAGAGGACTTCTTCAAATCTTTCTTGATCGAACTGAACCACCAAGTTCTCACAAGTAAAGGAATCAGACTGCGGACGTGCTTCCTTGTTGCGCCAAATAACCGCAGTAGGTTCGTAGAGAACCTTTTCAGTCACCGCAGAGACTTTCCTTGAAGATTTAGCCAGAAAGGCTCTGGCTGCACCGGCTTTTCTGAATTCAGAGTTAGACCCGAAGGTCTGTTCGTCGCATTGCGACACTTGATTCTCGACAGTGGAGAATTTCATCCCCAGCGGAGTCGCCATCTTGTTTTCCATTATGTTTGCAAAGGGGGAAAAACTTACAAAAAAGAGTTTGAGGAGCTAAATTACAAGTATTCTTAAAAAGATTACAAGTAGATCTCCTCAGAGATTCTGGAGAAGTGTGCCGATAGGAGTCTGGTCAGCGCGCGACCACTTTGTCCCTTTGACGATGCGAGCGATTAGATTCCCTTCTCGCCTGGTTCGGGGAATCAGAGAACAGAAGGTTGGTAGAACCCTCTTGCTGCTTCTCAAAATCGCCTTCAATAAGGAATTCCTTCTCGCCTGGTTCCGGAGATTCCTTGAGAAGAAGGACGATGTTAGGGTATCAACACCCTGGCTAGAGAAAGTAATTCTCTAAAAGGTCTCTGAATTGAGAGCGCACGGTGCTTATGAAGAAGCCTCTGCTTGTGGAGTCCTCTTTTCGTCTTCGATCGATCGATCCTCTCTCCTTGTACCCCTGGCGGGTTATTTATAGGGAGAGTAAGGGTATAATCGTCCCTTGAAGATATTGAAACAGATTGAATCAAATCTGTTTAAATCTGGAAAGTAGCCTTGCTGCGAGGCTAGGATCAGCTTCTGCGAAGCTAGAATTGGCAGGTCGGTGGACCTTCTCGATCTGTTTTGATCCTTTCCATATCGTTGGAGGATTTCCCCTGATCTTCTTACTCGTTTTAGAAGAGTCAAGAGATTGTGGCAATCAACTGCCAAATTTAATCTCTGATTTGATCTTGATTGGATTTGATCTAATTGGATCCGATCTCATCTAGAGATTTGATTGGTCAAAGGTTGACCACAACAGATTCATAGCGACGCTGCCCGCATTGAGCTCACAGCGGAGCTAGAGGCAGTTTCTCGGCGAAGTCCGAAAGAAGGCTTTTCGGCGGAGTTGGGTTATCTTAACCTCTCAAGCGAGGTTATCCCTTTGGGCTCATGTAATGCTAAGTGCTAGCATCTTAGACCTGCTGAGGTCTATTCAGAAACAATCCGGGTTCACTGTCTGCTTGCTGGATCAGTGGAGTCCAAGTTGCTTCCCTGTCCCTCGGAGGTGGGTGGAAAACTGGTCTTCAGCTCATCTGTCACTTGTCTTTTGTAAATGTCAACAAGTTTAGACATTGTTCGGACCAACAAGAATCTTGTCTTTTTTAAGTGTCAACAGTCGTTCAAACCGGTTGAAGACAAATGTGAGAGTTTTGTCTTTTTAGAGTGTTAACAGCCCTCCCCGCGCGTCCTCCCTCCGTGTCCCTCTCCCCAGCCTCCTCCCTCCCCCTGCCCACCTCTCTCTCCGGTCTCCTCCCTCCCCACTCATTCCTGCGCCTCCTCCCTTTCCCGCCCCTCTCGGCCGCCACCATCCCCGCCTCCTCCCTCTCCCACCCCCTTTCGGCCACCAACATCCTCGATTGCATGTAATTTTTTTATCAAAAAATCTTCTTTATCTTAAAAAAATCTCTTTTTTCTTACAATTTGTTTGGATTGTCACAAGTATATGTTATTTTGGCACATGCACTACACTTGGGACACAGGACAATGAGACACGAACAAGGGACACAAACTTAGACATGGACACATGCATGTCTATGAGCACAGCCACAGACATAGGACACGGGTGTCAGACACGACATAGACATGCACGGACATGGACACGATAAAATTCAAAAAAAAGGACACGAGTGTCAGACATGACACAGACATAAACACATACATGAGACACAGATACGGACACAGGACACGAGTGTTAGACACGACATGAACATGGGACACGGGTGTCGGATACGGACATGGGACATGACATAAACTATAAAATATCATAAGTTTATAACAAAATTACAAACAAGATCATAATTTTATAAGTAATCCTACATAAATCTAAATCAATTAGCCGACCCAATAAACTCTAAATTTTTATTCAACAAACAACTTACATTACATGTCTTATAACTACTATATGATAAAAATAATTTATGGATCTTGAACATGTGGTCTTTATAGACCTTTTGTTCACACCAACAATTAATTTGTTTTGTTAGTAGTTATTACAAGTAATGTAAGGTGGACTTGGTGGAGACTTCTCTGAATACTCCTTCAAGAGACGCTGCGTCCCTGGTGATGAGTTCTCCACTGACTGCTCTTCCAGCTCCTGCTTTCGAGGCCTCTCGTAAAGGCAAAAGCAAAGTGAGTGTTTGAGAGTTTGCTTTATTTGATTTTTCTATCATTGTTTGTGAAGAGTCGGTCTAATCTTTTGAAGGAAAATAGTTAAATTTTCAGTTTTCACTCCTTTTAAATGTCTTATTCTCTTTGTGCTTCAAGGCCATAGCGGTGTTGGTTCGACGGGCCCTCTCTTCCCATCTTCTGACTTGGTGATTCGTGATCAGAGGGGGAGCCTTCGGAGGCTGGGGATGTCCCTGCTCGCATAGGTTTTGACAAGGTTGACACTTCGGGCGAGGAGCTGCCCGACGAGATCAAGGACTCTAGACCTGTGGGAGGAGATAAAGAGTTCAAAATAGATCTGGATGATGAGCCTGAATCATTGTTAGACTCCTTGAATGCCTGGCGGGAGAAAGCAGTCGTGGGGGAGCTCCCGGGGATTCTTGGGCTTTCTCGCCCCGGTAGAGCTCAAACTACTCAATCTCCTAACCTCTCAGCTGGATCATGAGCTCATTTCTCACAATATGACGGTGGCAGATCTCAGGAAAAGGGTGGACGGGGTCCTTCAGAAAGGGAATGAGCTACTTGAGGCGAGTGTTTCATTGAGGGAGGAGAAGGTAGAGCTTAAAGAGAAGCTCCAGAGTCGGCTTTTGGAGTTACAGAAGGCGTAGGAGGAGGTGTCTGATCTCCAGGAAAAGATAGCTTAGACCCAGTTTGAACTTTCTTCTCTTCAAGAGCAGATTGATAGGGGTTGCTCAGGGAAATCGACGCTCGAGCACGAAGTTTGCGTGCTGCAAGGTAACTTGGAAAGTCGTGACAATAATGTGAAAGAGTTAAGGGCTAAAATTTCGCGCCAGTCGAACTATTATAATGATTTTTGGATTGTTCATGGAACATCGTTGGAGGAGATGCAGGCACTGCACTCTGAGGTTATAGCCCTTAGATCTGGCGTCTAGGTGGAGATCGCTGAAGGATGGCTCGGGGGAGAGAACCGAAAACCTGAGGGTCGAAGCTTCCGGCCCTGGGGTCCGATCGTCAGCCTGAGAGACTGACTGATTATGTTGAGAGCTCTGGCAGCTAGCATGAGAGAGCTCGGAGGTGGTCAGTGGACCGGGACAGTGGTCGTAGATGAGAATAAAAGGGGCTAACCACTCTTTGTATTGATGAATGTGATAAAGAGATGTGTCCTTTATTTTCTCTGAGTGGTAAATTTATGCCCTTGATGCTCCCGTATAGTGCCTTGTGTCTTTGTTTGTTTATCGAAGGTCGTCAGGGTAGGACCCCTATAGGTTGTTAACTTACTATAAGTAACCGTCAGGGTAGGACCGACATAGACTGTTGACTCGCTCAAGTGTGCTCATCGTACTTGGAGAAGATATCAATCATGAAACTAAAAGCGTTTGCATAATTTTATTTGATGTTACACAGTTTTACAAGTGGTATCGCTTCGGGTGGGAAGCACATTGCCTGGTGATAGTGGTCTTCCCGTCCCGGGTGGTGTAAGAAGCGAGCGTTTCAGTCGACCATTTCTGTCGGGGCCTCTCCAACCTGAGGGTCTTCCTCCGAATCGAGGATGAACTCGGCCAGATGTCCTCGTCTAAATAGGTCCTTGAGGTATTGTTTGAGAGCCCAACAATGCGCAGTGGTATGTCCTCGAATGCCATGAAAGGAGCAACCTCCTGCTTCCAAGAAGTCTGGGTCGTGCTTGACTGTCTTAAGGAGTTTCAACCAGGACTGATGCTTGATGATGTGAAAGATCTGATCGATTGAGAGGTTCAGGGGGTGAAGGTGGAGTCCTTGGTCTTCGCAATTGTCGGGGGAGCATCCTCCTTGGGACTTGGGGCCCGATGCCCCTTGCGTGCTTCTGCGAGTTATCGGCTTGAAGGCTCTCGAGATCCTCATGTGAAACAGTTACTTTAGAGCGTATTTTATTTTGCTTGAAACGTAGGTCAGCTAGAGTCGCTAGGTGTTGATTGACTTCGAGGAAGGAGTCCATCTAAATCTCTCAGGTGCCCAACTCAATGACTCGCTATTGTGTCTCTCGCAGAATCTTTATCTGCGTGAGCAGCTGATGATTGACCTGTGTTACCGCCTCGCGCTCACGTTCTGCTATATCGTGATAAATGGCGTCCAGTTCTTGCTCGCGATCAACCTTCAGCCGGTGCTCATTCAGCCATTATTGTAGGTCGATTACCAATTAAATGAGTTGTCCATGGGAGAGGGTCGATGGATCGAGTTCGTCAAGAGCGTTGACGTCGATTCGGGTGGCACTCCTATGAGCCATGACTATTGTGCGAGAGTATTTTGTGGAAGAGTTATGGTATTAATGAAGAGATCTCTAGAGTATGGTCTCAAATATCTCAATGAAAGCACCAAATGTAATGGTAAATTTCTAAGAAATCAATCCACGCATCAAAATAAAGGAGAGGGATAATTAAATCAAATCATAGAAAACAAGCACAAACACACAGAACATACGTGAAAATCCAAAAGGGAAAAATCACGGATAGAGATAGGAGAATTCCACTATAACAATGGTTATAGGTTGTCTAAAAATCACTAAGGACAAGCCATTAGACGCGAACCTTATCTCAACGCGAAGGTCGCGTTTCAACTAAAATGTGGATCTCGCGTCCAAAGAAGCACGGAGACTTCAAACGCGGGCCCGAGTAAACCCGCGTTCAACGCAAGTCTGAGTAACTCTGCGCGAGTCTAAGTAACTCTGCATCTCATCCAACACGAGTCTGAGGAACTCCGCGTCTCACGCAGGTCTGAGCAACCCCGCGTCCCATTTCAATTGCAGGTCTGAGCAACCGGGCGCTCCACTTCAGACACGGGTCTGAGAAACTCCGTGTCTCATTTCAAGCACGGGTCTAAGCAACTTGGCGCTCTACTTCAAACACGGATCTGAGAAATACTGCACTCAGTTCAGACGCGGCTCTGAGCAACTCCGCGTCCTAACTGAGAGGCCAGCATCTACAACAAGCAACGCGAGGTCCACGTCCAACGCGAGACCCGCGTTTCTATTGTAACTGACCCCATTACTGGGTCAATTAACTCTCATACATGGGGAGTTAATCCCCATTATGGAGAAATTTTAGGGGACAATAATATCCCAATGTCTCCTTATAAATAGCCTGAGGAGTTATGAAACAGGGGAGGGCTTTTGAAAAGGAAGAGGTTTTTTTTAGATTGAAAGCTGAGAATTCTCAACCTAAAATCTTCTTGCTTTCTTGGAGAGAAGAAAAAAAAGGAGTAATCAGTGGACTCTAAAAACTTAGCGTCTTAAAACAAAGCTCCCTTCTGATTGGTCTTTGAGAGCATCCTGAAGAAAACCTTGATAGTCGGCCGGTCAACGGAGAATAAGAATCATTCTCCATCGCAACACGAAAAACCCAGTCTTAAACAAAGGGGAGAACCAGTTCTTCTCTCCTCCTTTGTAATCAGAATTATTCCGCTGTAATCTTTCAGCCATTCAAAGAAACCTTACATCGACCAGGCTTTTCCGACCCAAACAAAAGTTGGTGACTCCGCTGGGGACTTCTTTCTCTACTGACAAGAACGGCAAGGCGCAAGCTGATGTATGGCTCCTCGGGAAGATGATAGAATCCCTCATCGTTGAATTCGACCAAGAAAAGTTTGAAGATTTCCTTTCCTCAAGCTCTACCAATTCTAAGGCAATGCGGCAATACCGCAAAGTCTCTTCTGAGACTCGCTTTCTCTTCGAAGATTACTCTTGAAGTGGCCCACATCACTGCTCACAACGCAAAGGGTGCCATTTCTCAAGAGGTTCTGAAAACCTCTCGTGCAGCCCATGCAGCCCGTGTCAACGTCTCTCAGAAGACCCGCGGGCAAAAGCCTCGGCGCACAATCAAAGTGACAGTGAAAATCAATTTCATCGTCCTCCTCCTCTTCAACTCTACAATTCCAGATTGCTAGGGGTTCCCAACAACCCTTGCGGCTTAATTAGAATATTGAACATCGATGAAGGCGCTGCACACGTCGACAACAGATTGAAGATTCTACAGAAGCAATATGTTCTATAGATTCAGAACGCGAGATTCATACCCGCGTTTCTTTTAAGCAACGTGAGGACCATGTTTCTGTTCTAGAATGCGAGTTCCTCGTTCCTCAACATTGCGAGGTTCACGTCAAACGTGAAAACTGCATTCTACCGGCTCCAAAACGCGAGGCTCACGTTCTTTTGTCTCAGAATGCGTTGCCCATGTTTCTGACTCTGAACGAGATGGCCGCGTTTCAACACAACTCGAGGTCCATGTTTCAACAAAGCAGCGTGAGACCCGCGTTCAACATTGCATGTCTTCAAGACATAAAATGCCGAAAAAGCCCTCACCCCCAGAGGTTCAAGACTAGCTCCTCAGACGCTCCTTCAACGGACCTGAGGGACTACTTGACAAGGAAGAGGAGCGTCCATCTAATCGCCCCTCGATGTCACTGCGAGCAACTAATCTCAGCAGTGCTCTCTGATTGCTATTGCGACTTTCAGACAAATAAACCTTCAGTTCTTAGTCAGTTGTCAACGGCTTTAGACTCAGCCAAGAGACGACAATCCCAGAAGAATAAATTATTCTCTGATATCGAGTACCCAGAGTGATTACAAACATGGTGGGGCCGTGTTCCACACCAAGCAAGTCCAAGGGGAAGCAACCGGCTATTAGTTCAGAGGAGTCGAATGCTGATCAGTCTCCAGGTTTGAAGGATGTTCTTGTCAAACCTGAAGGGGGCTACCGACACACTCAGAACCGCATGGGAACAATCGCCTCAGTCGACTACAGTCTGTTGGCAAGGGAAATTGAGGTGAATGATGAGCACTCTGTCATCATCGAATCCCAGTCTTCGAATTCCAGTTCGGAGACAACTGCCTTTCCTTACATGGCTGGAACTCCTGAGAAGGTGGCCAAGCGGTTCGAAAAGCAAGTTTGAATCCAATGAGAGCAATTCGATATGATTCAAACTCAGTAAGAATCTATCGACACCCTTAAGAAATTGTTAGCAGATACTATCACACTGCTTAAGGATAAAAAAAAACCGAAGGCAAAAACTCCTTCCAAGAAGTCCAAAGGCAAACGTAAGGAATGGGAGAGCTAATCTTCTGCAAATACTGAAGATGAAGAGCATTACAATTCTGAGCCACCCAAATCTTCATCTGAAGAGGAGGATAACTCAGAGAATGGGAGCAGTCATTCCAAGAGAATGAGCAAATTTGAGCAATGCCTTGAGGCCCTTGCCAATGGAGATGGACTTCAAGATATGGGGATAACCTGACCCTACACAACAGAGTGGGACAAGGTCCCCTACCCTCCCAAATTTAGGGCACCGACCCTTCATACTTTCAATAGTAAAGGGTCACCGAACCAACATATATACTACTTCAAATTTCAAACTGGGAATGTAGTATCGAACGATGTCATTTTGGCTCATTTATTCATTGGCACTCTTAAAGGAGTCGCCTTTGAATGGTTCATGAAACTTCCTGTCGGCTTAATTAAAATATGTGCCGACCTCGACAAGTTATTTCTGGCTCGTTTCTTTGAAGACGATATAGAAATTTCAGTGCCAACTCTCCTTGCAGTCAAGCAGAAGAAAGGAGAGTCTATTAAAACCTTCGTCGAGAGATTTCAGAGTATGACACTCCGTTGTCCTAGCGGCGTGACCCAGTCTACACTAGCTGAGACTTGTCATCATAATCTACTAACTTCCCTATTCGCTCAAATGGGAGTGGTAGAATGTCGCACTTGGAAGCAATTGGTGCTACAAGGCGAACAGGCGGAAGAGATTGTCGCTAGGGTCATGGCTGAAGAAAAAGACAGCAAACCGAGACCCGATAAATAAATGCAACGTGCACCAGAGTCATCTTTTCAACTGAGAAGAAGTGATACTCTGGCAAAAGAGGTCAAATCACCTTCAAAGACCCAGTCAGTCAAAAGGGGTATGGCTTTCGGCCAATCACGTGCTAATAAATCGTGTTCCTTTAAGGATAAGCATGTGGTCTCTCTGTTCAAGTTACTCCAAAAGAGTAACATACTCAAACTTTTGGAGATCAGATACCATGAAGAGATGGGAAAGACTAATGATCCCAACTACTATTGATATCACAGGATGCTGGGGCACCCTACCAAGAACTACTACATCTTTAAAAATGTCCTTCAGGCTTTGATTGATGTAGAGGTGTTAAAGATTCATCTAGAACAGAAGAAGGTGACCGCCAACATAATGACTACATCACCAATTCAATTTGGATGAAATCTTCCACTAGCACCAATCGGAGTGGTTCCCATCCTGAAAGAGAAATTAAGAGTAATCAATGTTGATTCTCACAACCAGAGGGAGAAAGGTTTTATTCCTATCCTACTCCTCAAGGAGAGACGATGTGGGTCTATCCTGACATTGTTGAAAGCCAACAATGGACGACTGTTACAAGTAGGAAGTCCAAAGATAATGCTAAAGCGTCCTCCAGCAATGTGAAGAGCATCTCTACAAGAGAAACCGAGAAAGTTGTTTACTCCCTTACTAGTCCGGGAGACGAGGAGTCCGCCTTTGTTGCTGACACGGGCGCACCTCCCACATCAAAGACTCGATCCAGTAAATAGTACCTGAAGCTCACCATCCTCGATTCTTTCTAGTGAAGTCTGGCACAGTCTTGTCAAGTTTGGAGACGACATCCAAATCTGGTCCACCTACATGGCCAAAATGACGCCTCTTCTCCAGAGGATTCGAGAAATACTTCACTGCAAAGAGGATAACACAATATCAGTACTCTAAAAACAATGAAATAATACTTAAGTATTGGAGCCCAAGCGCGGGGCTCAAACACATGAGACCCGCGTTCTATGGCTAAAATGCAAGGCCCCTATGAAGCCCGCGTACAGACTCCATACATAAAAAAATTTCTAAGTCTACAGACTCAAACACGAGTCTCATAAATGAGACCCACGTTCAGAAGTCTCAAGACGCGGAGCTCGCCGGACTCACGTTCAATTCACAGACGTGAGGGTCGCATTGACAAAGAAATGCCAACATCACCAGATCCGCGTTCTGCTTAACAATGCAAGAACCGCATTCACAAATCAAACACAGACCAGTAAGATCCGCATCGATCGATCGACTTCAACAGAAGTTTTCGAAACTTCAAAAAGAAGTTAAAAGGACAAAGCCTCTTTGTGTTCTCAATGGAGAAAGTCATTCCACTTACCAGAAATGGGGGCTTCCTGAGAAAAGAACCACCCACGGTGGTCGACGCAGCGGCACCGCTCAAAGCAGCAGCTGTTTGCTTTCGTTTTGGAGCCATGAGCACGGTGAAATCTTCGAAAAGATTGAAAAAAGCTCGAAGCTTTATGGGTTTTGAGAAAGCTCAAGAACTTTAGACGTGGGTCCGATCGAAGATGATAAACAGTCAAAGTGAATTGACTGTTGAAAAACCTAAGTCTTTTATAGGCCTTTCAGTAGCCAAGATATGTGACGCGTATCTCGAGCTCAATCCGAATCAGATATGCGTCCCACGCGGCGTCTGCGTTCGCGCTGGAAGCATCTAACGCGATCTTCGCATTTCGAGAGCCGTGTCTCAATAACAATCAAGAGCTGCGTCTCAACAGCAATCAGGAACAGCGTCTCTATGGCAATTGAGGGTCGGGTCTCTACAACAATTGAGAGTCGCATCTCTATAATAATTAAGAGTCGCGTCTCATCTCCGCTGAAATTCGCGTCTCCACTTGACCAACATTACGAGCGCATTCTCTCACATAAAAGGAGTATATCCTTGCTTCTGCAATCAGTTCAATAATACACTGGCAAAAGTTATCGACAACTCTGCCGATTCAATAGTATACCGATAAACAAAGCAGAGCTCATGACAAATGCTGAGTTTTTAAGACACTTGTGATCATCTTTTCTGGCGGCTTCAAGCAGTTCAATAGTACACTCATGGAAACCATCCAGACAGGATCAAGCTCAGAGCATCTCAAAAGATTGTCTGTCTAATCATAGAAAATCCAAAATCAACTGAAGTTTAAAGTGTTTCAAAATCTCCCAGTCAACTGTGGAATTTCAAAAATTTTGGAGGGGGGTTCTGTAAGCTGTCTAAAATCACTAAAGACAAGCCATTAGACGTGAGCTTCACTTCAACGTGAAGGTCGTGTTTCGACTAAAGCGCGGACCTCGCGTCCAAAGAAGCACAGAGACTTCAAACGCGGGCCTGAATAAACCCGCGTTCAATGCTAGTCGAAGTAACTTTGCGTCCCATCCAACGCGAGTATGAGGAACTCTGTGTCTCACGCGGATCTGAGCAACCCCGCGTCCCATTTCAAGCGCATGTCTGAGCAACTCAACACTCCACTTCAGATGCGGGTCTAAGAAACTTTGTGTCTCATTTCAACCATGAGTCTGAGCAACTTAGCGCTCCACTTCAGACGCAGATCTGAGAAACCCTGCGTCTCACTTCAGACGCAGGTCTGAGCAAATCCGCCTCCTAACTAAGATGCCCGCGTCTACAATAAGCAACGCGAGGTCCGCGTCCAGTGCGAGACATGTGTTTCTATTGTAACTGACCCCTATTACTGGGTCAATTAACTTCTCACGTAATAGGGAGTTAATTCCCATTATAGAGGGGTTTTAAGGGACAATAATACCCCTATGTCTCCATATAAATAGCCTGAGGAGCTATGAAACATAGGAGGACTTTTTGGAAAGGAAGAGAGCTGAGAACTCTCAACCTAAAAGCTTCTTGCTTTCTTGGAGAGAAAGAGAAAAGGAGTAATCAATGGGCTCTAAACACTTAGCTTGTTAAAAACAGAGCTCCATTCTGATTAATCTTCGAGAGCATTCTGAAGAAAAGCTTGACAGTCGGCCGGTCAACGGAGAACAAGAATCACTTTCCATCGCCGCACGAAAAACTCAGCCTTAAACAAATGAGTGAACCAGTTCTTCTCCCCTCTTTGGTAATCAGAATCGTATTGCTGTAACTTTTCAGCCACTTAAAGAAACCTTACATCGACTAGGCTTTTTCGACCCAAACAATGGTGATTACATGTGGGCTTTTCTAGTGTGCTAGGATTTCTGGATTCCAATCATCTTCCTCTTCACATTGGGAGGGATCTATTATTTATACATGTAATATCTACAAAATAAGGCGAGGGAGTCCCACTCAGTTTGAATACTTGAATTCCTCATCTTGATGGCAGTTAAGCTGAACATTTTGGCTTGAATTGAGATACGGAGAGTCCGTCTCTATCCTGTAGTCTGCACCTTGCTGTAGATAAGGATGAATTATCCCCAGTGGTAACTGACTCATTTGAATGATGATTAAGCTTAAAGATAGAGATCTTTTTTCAATTACTTTTATCTCTTCTTTCACTTACCCAACCTGCTTGAAGTTCGAATTAGACGGAGACTCTGGATTAGACGTTCTAGAAGTGGCCACGCGTCACGCATCGCTTGGGAGCTGGATAAACACGTTTCACAATTTCAGGTGGGTCAGAAAGTGACCACTACAGGGAGTAAGGCGGACATAAAAGATGAAAGTTGGACAGAAATTGATGAAAATAAACAGAAAGAAATTTAGGGGGACATAAAAGATCTTATTTTATGTCGTGCAGCATAGCATAGTGAATTACCTAAAAGATCACATGAAGGTATAAACATTCAAGCGAACTTATGCCCCAAAGTTATATCCTATTCCCGATTTGGACAAGTCAAAGATATCATTCTCCAATATTTTATCCACCTTAGTATGATTATGTGCACTTTTTTGATATTATATCCACATTTTCGGGTATATGTTCATATTTTGGAATATATGTTCACATTTCGGAGTATATGTCGATGTTTCCAAGTAAATGACCACATTTTTGAAAATATATTCACCTTATAAAATATATGCCATTTTTTCTCATTATTGTCTATTGTTTATACTTCAGTACTAACTTATATCTCGGATAGATAATGGAGGAGACTATAAATTAGATCTTCAGTAACGAAGAAGTATCATGGGAGGAAAAAGACAAGGCGAATCAACAATCAATTTGTGACGCGTCCCAATTGTGTACAGTGGATGCCGGAAAGATGGACACAATCGTCGTACTTGCAACGTTGAGATATATGAGAAAATAATAGACCCTGCTGTTTTCTATGGAATTGAAACATAGGAAAACTTTACAAAAATTGAAGAGAATTACAAGTGATTGATAAAAGAATAAAAAATTACAAGAACTCTCTTCTCTCAGAGTTTCGAGGAAGTACGCCGGTGGAAGTCTGGTCAGCGCGCAACCACTTTGTTCTGTTAATGATGCAAGTGATTAAGTCTTCGAGTCTTCTACTTAAGGATTCCATCTCGCCTGGTTCTGAAAATCCTTTAAGAAAGGAAGATCGTAAGGGTATTAGCACCCTAGAAGAGAAGCAAGGTTCTCTAAAAAAGCATGGAAGCTTAGAGAATAATCTCTCCGAAAGAATCTTCAGCCTCTAGCCTTTGATGAACAAAATTTAGCCCTTAACCTGCCTAGCAATGGGCTATTTATAGGCATTATAGGGCGTAACAGCCCCTCCTAAAAATCAGCAGATTGATTTAACCAGTCTGACCTAACTTCACTCCTGAAATCAGGATAGCTTCGCGGCGAAGCTAACATAGCTGGAGCGAAGTTAGAGACCCCCGCGCGGAGTCACTTAGCCAGGTGGCTTAAGATTTGTTGCAACAATCCCTTGATTCTTTCCATCTATCAGGAGATTTGTCTTGATCTTCTCTAACTGAACGAGGAGTATTTAGATCAAGGCAAATAACTGTCAAATATGTGATAAAGATCACATCAATCTCGTGCTGAGATTCAAGTGATAAAAAATAACCATATAAGCTCGTAGTGGAGCTAACTTATAGCGGAGTTAAAGAAAGAGCTTTATACGAAGCTAAGCTCACAACGGAGCTACTGAGCTTTTCTGCGAAGTTGGCACTTAGCTCTCATCTGAGATACGCAAATCTTGCGGCGAAGCTCAAAGATGAGCTTTCAGCGGAGGCAGAAGATAACCATCAACTGAGATGTGAAGAGCCTCAGGCGAAGCTAGCAAATATAGCTTGCAGCGAAGCTAGGTATTCAGCTTCCTGGATTTCCTTCAGAGGACAAC
The DNA here is from genome assembly GCA_038442645.1 of Agave tequilana. Lineage (NCBI taxonomy): Eukaryota > Viridiplantae > Streptophyta > Magnoliopsida > Asparagales > Asparagaceae > Agave > Agave tequilana. Next base: position 280,197 of record JAVJIF010030490.1, on the reverse strand, counting down.
AATTGGTTCACTATCTGCTTCACTATTGTACGCACGCGGAGAGGGTACGGGCCCGAGAGTAAGATTTCCTTGAATCAAATTGAAAAATTACAACGGACTAGTATTCCGGTTACAAGGGAGGGAGGATGTTGAGTCTTGAATCCTCCCTTTGTTTAAGGCTGGGTTCTTCAAGTGGCGATGGAGAGTGAATCTTGTTCTCCGTTGACCGGGTGACCGTCTAGACCTTCGGGGATCTTCTCTTCGGCTGGTAGAAGGAGTAGCACAGCTCCGTCTACCAAAACTCTCAAAGAGAAGGTAGGCAAAGAGCAACTTGTACGCAGCAAGCTTGCTGAAGAGTTGAGCTCTCTCTTGCTTCTCTCTCTGTCTGCCTGTGTGCAGTCTGTTGTGTCTATCTCCTGTTTCTTCTGTCGTCCCCCCGTTTATGTGTGTGTGTCTCTCCCCTCATAGCGGCGGGGCTATTTATAGAGATTTCAGGGGTGAACGTGCCCCCTAAAATGCTCCACAATGAGGGGCTAACTTTCCGCTATGTGGGCGTTGACTGGCCCCATAACCAGGGCGGTTATAACCGAGACTGGACGCCGACGGGGTGTCGAGCCCACGCGCCTTGATGTGTCGAGACGCGCCGACACGGGTGTCGAGCCCACGCGCCTTGATGTGAGACGCGGGTGTCGAGCCCACGCGCCTTGATGTTGAGACGCGGGTGTCGAGACGCCCACGCGCCCACGCGCCTTGATGTTGAGACGCGCGCCCGACGCCGACGCGCCTGAGTTTTGTCGAGCCCACGCGCCCTGAGGTTGAGACGCGGGTGTCGAGCCCACGCGCCTTGATGTTGAGACGCGGGTGGCCATCATTAGTCCTGCGTCAAGAACCTGAAACTCTGCCCTTTTTAATGGCTTGTCTTTTTAATGATTTTGAGACGCGGGCGACAATCTCCTCAGCCTATTAACCTTGTTGGACCAACTGCTTCCAGGTGCGACTTTCAGTAACTCCTATTTGAGCAAGGAGTGAGGTTTGGAGATTGTGGCGGCATGTTTCCACCAGGGTGACCTGGGTTATGCCGCTCGGACATCGGAGTGCCACATTCCGAAATCTTTCCACGAAAGATTTGACGGACTCTCCCTTTCGCTGTTTGGTAGCCAAAAGGGTGGGCATCGTGACTTCCGAGTCGTCTTCGAAGAAGCGCGTTAGAAATAGCTTCTCCAAATCACCCCAGTTCTTGATGGAGCCCTCCGGGAGTTTCATAAACCATTCGAAGGTGAGCCCTTTCAGGTGCCAATGAACAGACGTGCCAAGATGGCATCATTGTTTACTACATTCCCTGTTTGGGATTTAAAGTAGTAGAGGTGTTGGTTGGGTGACCCCTTCCCATCGAATGCTTGGAGGGTTGGAGCCTTAAACTTGGGCGGGTATGGAACCAAGTCCCACTCGGCCGGGTAAGGCCGGACCACTCCCGCTTCCGGGAGGCCTTTACGGTTGGTGAGGGCCTCAAGACGTTGCTCCAACTGATTCATTCTTTTAGAATGAACCTTTCCCTGATTTTGGTCGTCCTTCCCTTGCGACGAGGATTTGGATGAGGTCGAGGTGGGCTTCTCTCCATCAGGGTGCACAGAAGACGAGCTTTCTCCCCCTTTTTTCTTGCCCTTAGACTTTCTAGGGGGAGATTTCCTCCTGTCTTCGAGCAATTGTGCGAGCATCTGTTTGAGAGAGTCGATAGATTCCCGCTGAGCAAGAATCATATCGAGTTGTTCCCTCTGGACCTGGGCTTGCTGATCCAAGCGCCGGGCTGTCTCCTCAGGAGTGCCGTCATGTAGGTGAAAGCCTCTTTTTCCGTAGAAGAGTTTGAGGCCTGCGATTCTGCTACAGCAGAATGGGAGTCATTCATTTTAACACCCTGAGCTAGGGCATTATAATCAATCGGGGGAATGGCCCCGGTCCGGGTGCGAGTGTGTCGATACACTCCTTCCGGTTCAGAGTCAGACTCGTCAGAGCTGACCGCAGGCTGTTTTCCTCTGCTCCTGCTTGTCATATTCGCAGTGAGCTCTGGGTATTCAGCATCAGAGAACATCATCCGCCTATGAGAGCGTCTTCTTTTGGCTGACAGGGGTATCAGGGTCAGCTGTCTAACTAAAAACTGCTGGTGCACACCTGAACCACAACGGCACTCGGAGAGCATAGAGATGAGCCGTTGGCAGCAACATGATGAAGTGACCTGATTGGCACTTCTTTTCTTCGTCAAGTAATCCCTCAGATCCACGAGAGGGGGATCGAAGAGATTAACCTCGCAACGTTGAAGACGGGAGGCATCCATATGCTGTACAGCCTGGACGCGGGTTTCAGGGACGCGACTTTCGCGCCGCGGCTGTAAGACGCGCGTCTGGTGTCTCAGTTGAGACGAGACGCGATTGTCGCGTTGCCGCTTAGTGCGTCGGGGCAGAAGAGTTTGAGAGAGAGTGGGTTGCTGGGCCCCACGCCTATGGGGCGTGCCTCTTGCGCTTGACGAGGCGCAGAGGTTTCGCCTTGGCGTTTGATAAGTTGGTCTTCAGAGGACCTAACTTGGGGAGTCTCGCGTTTGGGCCGCCAAACGCGGATTTCGCGCACTGGATATGGCGCAGCTAAGACGCCAGTTTGTGCGTTGCGTGCAGCCCCAGTTGGACAATCAGAAGTTTCAACTTGAAGCTGACGCGCACGCCTCCTCTGACGACGCTCAGCATTTCGGTTGCGTCGTGGAGGTGGAGAGAGACCAACGACGACCTGATGGTGGACACCAGAGATTTTGACCACGCGGGTCTCCTGAGAGACGCTGACGCGTGTGTTCCGCGCGGCGCGGTTGGTCGCAACGGCAGTTGTGCCTGAGACCACGCGGGCCTCCTGAGAGGCGTTGGCGCGTGTATCCTGCTTGGCACAGTTGGCAGCAGCGGCGCCCGAGAGAGCCTCAGATCGGGCTTCGGGGCCATTCCCCGTCGAGACCCTGCGGCAGACGCGGGTCCTTGGGCTCTTGGAGCCGGAAGAGAGAAACTCTTCGTACTTCGCCTGGTCGAACTCGACAACTAGCGATTCGATTATCTTCCCCTTATAGAGGACGTCACCTTGCGCCACGATTTGCTCGTCGGTAACAAATGAATTCCCCAGCGGAGTCGCCATCTCTTGTACGCACGCGGAGAGGGTACAGGCCCGAGAGTAAGATTTTCTTGAATCAAATTGAAAAATTACAACGGACTAGTATTCCGGTTACAAGGGAGGGAGGATGTTGAGTCTTGAATCCTCCCTTTGTTTAAGGCTAGGTTCTTCAAGTGGCGATGGAGAGTGAATCTTGTTCTCCGTTGACCGGGTGACCGTCTAGACCTTCGGGGATCTTCTCTTCGGCTGGTAGAAGGAGTAGCACAGCTCCGTCTACCAAAACTCTCAAAGAGAAGGTAGGCAAAGAGCAACTTGTACGCAGCAAGCTTGCTGAAGAGTTGAGCTCTCTCTTGCTTCTCTCTCTGTCTGCCTGTGTGCAGTCTGTTGTGTCTATCTCCTGTTTCTTCTGTCGTCCCCCCGTCTATGTGTGTGTCTCTCCCCTCATAGCGGCGGGGCTATTTATAGAGGTTTCAGGGTGAACGTGCCCCCTAAAAATACTCCACAATGAGGGGCTAACTTCCCCGCTATGTGGGCGGTGACTGGCCCCATAACCAGGGCGGTTATAACCGAGACGTGGGCCTTGGACCCTCGCGCCCTGATGTTGAGACGCGGGTGTCGAGCCCACGCGCCTTGATGTTGAGACGCGGGTGTCGAGCCCACGCGCCTTAATGTTGAGACGCGGGTGGCCATCATTAGTCCTGCGTCAAGAACCTGAAACTCTGCCCTTTTTAATGGCTTGTCTTTTTAATGATTTTTAGACAGCCTACAACTATATCAGTAGAGTACAAATTACCATCTCATCCATCAGGGATGGACAGGTCTTCAGCCTATCTGCGACTTGTCTTTTGAAAGTGTCGACAAATTAGACATCGTTCGGACCGGTTGAAGTGCTGTCTGGAAATTTCTTTTCAGAGTGTCAACACCTACTGTGGTGGGTGAAGATTTTAGTGATCCTACTTAGTAATCAAATTGAAATTGTGAGATTTTTCATTTTGTATATATCTATACATTTTAGATTATATGTCCACATTTTGAAAAAAATATCGACCTTTTTGGACTATATGTCCACCATTTAGAATATATGTCTACATTTTGGAAAGAAAATGTCCAAAAATTAGAATATATGTCCACCTTTTGGAAAAAAAATGTCCAAAATTAGAATATATGTCCACCTTTTGGAATATATGTCTACATTTTGAAAAATTAATGTCCAATTATTGAAATATATGTCCACGTTTTGAGAACTTAAATATCAGATATAAGACATGTTCACATTTTCTAATGTGTCCAATTATTAGAATATATGTTCACATTTTGGGAACATGACTACCTTTTCAAATATACGACCACAAAAAGAAAGTAAGGTGGACCTAAAAAGATAAAGTTGAATCGAAATTGACGAAGATGGACAGAAAGGGAGTGGGTGGACATAAAAAAGAGAAAGTTGGACATAAATTGATGAAAGTGGACAAAAAGAAAGTAAGGTGCGCATACAAAGAGAAAGTTGGATAGAAATTAATAAAAAAGATAAACAAACAAATAAGTTACTGGAACAAGATTGTTTGACCGTAACACCCTGTACAGTTCTACTGTTCATCGTATACACGATTACTGATATTGTTCACCGTGTATACGATTACTGATTGACTGTTACTGTACTGTTATCGTTACTGTCACCGCATTGTCCCAGCGTTATATGTAACATGGGTATTGATTGTTTTTATAAATTCAATAATAATGTAAATGAACAACTTACACCGGGATTGGGGAAATTGATGGAGGAGACAGCGTCTGTATTTTGGGTGGACCTAGGATACAGGTTGCGCAGCCGACTTACGGTTCCACTGCAGGGTTCCGGGGGATGACTGACATCCCATCTGTTTACTGTTCCACAGTGTTACTGTGAGTTTACTGTTCCACATTGATACTGTGAGTAATGTTACTGTTACTGACTACCTGGCGGTAGGGCCTGGTTCAGCGCCAGGCATCTGGGCCGTGGTCCCGGGTATGTACAGGACCCACCTAAAGTATGGACAAAGTCTCCAGCAGTGGCAGCTCCTCCAGCAGGCCGAGCCCAGCAGCAGCCAACACGCCTCCGTCGGAGCCCGATCTCCACCCTCCATTGCCGGAGAACCTATTCTCCTCCTCCATGAGACCCGTCGGAGCTCCGACGTCCATGGCTGTGAGTGTACACGCTAAGCCTAAAGTAACCTGAAACAAGGTATAAATCTAAACCATAATAATCAATAATCACTGCAATAATACATATAAAGGTTACACATGATCTGAAATGAAATAAGGAACAGAATAGAAGCCAAGGGTGATATACAGGAATCAAAAAATAATAGCAGGAAAAAAGAAAGGAAAGAATACCAGAATCAAAAGAGAGGGAGAATCCAGCTCCTAGCAAAGCGTACCGTCTAATCGAACGCCTGCACAATAGAACAAGCGTCCAATATCTGGACGTGCAAATCCAGGGTCGTCAGAAAGTGACCTGGTGAGTGTGTGTGTAAAGGGAAAAGCTCGTGCATGTAAACAGTGTGCATAAAATAATAATAAGAATAATTGCAGACATAAGATAACCAAGACATGATAAACAAGCAACTGAATAACAATAACATGAATAAGAGTGCAGGTAAAAGACACGTAAAACAACTGTAACAAACAACTGATGTCTAGATGTGTAACCTATCACATGACACTAGTCTGGTATACAAATCTGGTCTTACAATCATATATACGGATCCGTTCAGTGAGATCCGGACCTGTTACAGGAGATTCTGGATTTGTACCCGTTGTGGACCCGACACAGGGGTGATTGAAGACTGGCCCATAGGATAATCTGAAGATCTATACTAGTTCGCACAGTGAAGACCAGACGGCGATTCGGTTCCGAAACCGCGTCATTTCATGTGAGTGTTTGTTCTCACATCTTTTCTTTATTTACTGTTGCCAGTAGTGTTCATGTCTTTACTCGTATCATGTCATGTTATTATATGACATATTTTACCAGTATGGTTACCCGTGTCACTTTATATGACATCATGATTGTACACCTTATGTATTTCGTTGATATGAGTATTTATTGGCGTCATTTATGTATTAGTAATTCATCGATGCTTGGCCTAGTATTGTTATACTCTAAACTGGACTTGATTTTGTATCTGACTTAATTGTGATAATCTTAGAATGTTACTGAAAGTTACTGAGAAAGTATCGTTAAACTGTAACGCTCGGTACAGCTCTATTCATCGTATACACGGTTACTGTTCACTGTTCTTGTTACTGTTCACCGTGTATACGAGTACTGTTACTGTACTGTACTGTTACTGTCATTATACCATCTCAGTATTCTGCGTAACATGAAATTGGTTACCCTAATTGAATTAAATAATAATGTAAATGGACAACTTATACTGGGATTGGGAAAATTGATGGAGGAGACAGCGTCTGTATTTTGGGTGGACCTAGGATACAGGTTGCGCAGCCGACTGAGGGTTCCACTGCAGGGTTCCTGGGGGATGACTGACATCCCATCTGTACTGTTATTGTTCCACTGTTCATACAGTGAGATTACTGTTACTGTTACTGAGTACCTAGCGGTACGGCCTGGTTCAGCGCCAGGAAACTGAGGCCGTGGTCCCGGGTATGTACGGGACCCACCTAAAGCATGGACAATGTCTCTTCTATTAATTTCAATAAATTTAGGATATCGATTGACACATGTAGTAGGCGTAGTATGGGATGCGTCTATTACAGGTGACAATTGGTGTTCGCTAACATAATAAATGATAATGAACTGTTAATGCATTGTGACTGACCGTAATCACCTGATTGTACATATGTATACTATGATAGACATATGACTATAACTATGACCGGATTGTATGCCAGACTAGTGACATGCTAGGTTACTCATCTAGACATTAGTTGTTCCCCGTTATCATGACATTAGTTGCTTGTTTACAGTTATTTTACTTGTCTTTCATCTGCACGCTTATTCATGTTATTGTCATTCAGTTGCTTGTTTATCAGGTTATTTAGTTATCCTATATTTGCAATTTATCTTGTTATTGTTTTATGCACATTGTTACATGCACGAGCTTTTCCCTTTACACACACGCTCACCAGGTCGCTTTCTGACGACCCTGGATTTACATGTTCAGATATTGGACGCTTGTTCTATTGTGCAGGCGTTCGATGAGACGGTACGCTTTGCTAGGAGCTGGATTCTCCCTCTTTTGATTCTGGTATTCTTTCCTTTCTTTTTTCCTGCTTTGGTCAAATTAACAAAAAAAATTGAAGAGAACAAATAATAATTGAAGTGGACAATAAAACAATTGCTGCAAGAATTTTGAATTGAATAACAAAACAATTAATGTAACTGTCTTCAAAGATTTCATACTACATCACGCGAGCCTATTGAAAGATAAATAACAGCACATTGATCAATTAAAGTAAGGCAATATGAGCAATACAAATATACACCAAGTCATGTATTGACATGTGGTAGGGACATTGACCTGCAAATAAAGAAAACTTGATCAAAAGGTTTTTTGAAACGCTTTCAAATTTCGAGGATTTTTTTTTTTTTGACACCATTCAAATTCATTGGGAACCTAGCAGCAAATTTTCCAATTTAATTTGTTAGGTGTTTTTTTTTTTTCATTCATCATTGTTATATTTATTCTGTTTTTATACTTAAATCGAGATATTCTCTAGGACTTATGATGTGAGTTCTAACTAACCACTTAACTATATTTTGTCATGATTCATTGTACCTATGTCACAACCACTTCACTACACTATTTTGCTTCCTAAGCTGTAACATTAGTACTACTATGCTACACGTAATCTTTTAGTTGAGATTGCATCAAGAGAGTGTACCTTTGATATGCCCTCGTGGTGAGGGGCTGACCACTTCTCTTCAAAAAAAATCAAGAGACCTACTTGGAGCCACTTAGATCACTCATCCATTTTGTACCAAATTTAAATGCTCTCTCAGTTTAGTACACTGTAGAGAGAGCGCACACACACACTCATTGGTTTCAAATCTACCAACTACAGATACACCCACAATCATTGAGAGACAGAGAGAGATGATCTTGTTTGTGGTTTGAGACAACCATCAAAGTCCAGAGCTTGGCTGTCATGTACCTCTTTGGTTGGGCATTGTTAGACCTCATGCATGCATGGTGTTTTTTCAAGGTGTACCAATGAAGAGCTAGAGAAAGGAAAGTGAGAGACAAAACTAAAATGTGTGGAGTGTCGAACTTTAGTTGCTATTGCACTGAATAGTGCCACTGGCAGTCTCAAGTGGAGTGGCATTGGCACATGAGCTCAGTCTTTTCACCATGTGAGAGCAAAGGATAGCTGTGGTTTGTGAACAAATTGCCTCCACTCACTCCTTGCCCCTCTCCCCCATTAATGGATAGGGGCAAAGAAAGAAAGAATTGTGGGTCTTTCGTTGGCCACCTTCTAACACCCTTTTGGGTTGAATGTGTTTATGTTTATGAGAGAGATGCCATGTGTTCTGTGATATGTATACTTGGATCGTTTAGGAAGGATTTGAGAATGAATCTTTTCACTTAAATTCAATGTCATGACATTTAAATGCAAAATTCACTCCATTGAAATTGATTTACATTATTTAATGTAATTAAAAATAAGAAAAATCAAGTATTTTGAATATTTTTTGCTTATTCATCAAGTAGGCACAAAATGAACGACAAGAAATAGTGAGCTGGTTAGTTTAACGGTGTATAATATTTAAAACCTAACAAAAGTTGATGTGTGAGAGTTTTTAAATGTTTAAATCATGATCAAATAGTCGAATCGAAGATTTGTATGTTTAAAGTCATCGATTTAAGTAATATGTTACTTTCAGCTATCCATTTGTGCCACTTGATGCATGGATAAAAAAAGTCACAAACACTTGATTTTTTTAATTTTTAATTACTCTAAATAATAAGATCAACATCGATGCAGTGGATCTTGTATTCGAATATCATAGCATTGAATTTGAGTGGCAATGATTCATGCTCAAATCCTTCCAGAAGTAGCCAAGTCTATCTTGTGTTATGTATTATGTTTTTCTGATATTTCATTATTCTCTCAGGACATTTCAGTTACGTCTTTACATCTTTTATTCAGATAGGGGGGAGTTCTACATAGCTTGTAATCAACAACATAATGATTGCTCTAAGTGGGGGTTCGGTTCATGCGTGTGAGTCACACACACATATTATAAGAGGGTCAATCTCGCGTTAGCACGTGTGAGATTGGCCTTTATAATATTATAAGAGGTCCAAATACTTTAAAGCTTTATACCCCTGAAACCCGACATCTTATCTACGTGTCAATACGAGATTGACTCTCTTATAATATGTGTGTATAGCTCACACACATGAACCAAGTCCCCCTCAAGTGAAGCCCAGTCGCGACAATAATGCACAAAAATAGTGAAATTTCACCTATATAAGTAAAGAATTATTATAGATAATGAAGGAAATAGATTTAGATAAGGAGAAGTCAACTACTCTCTCCTCTACTAAAAGGGTGATCTCTAAAATTCTATTACAAAAGATACGAGAGAAAACTATGTCCTCAAGCAAGGTATGTTTTAAGCTGGAACCGATATAGATGGAAATAGATCATATATTTTGAAAATTAACAAAAATAATACTTTTTTAACTCAAATTTCTCAACTCAAATCTAATTCGGGAATATGGCTTGTTAGGGATCAACCCTCGTGAATTATATACAATATCATTATTCAATTGCCTATAACATTTTCAATGGGAATCAAATGGGAAGGATATAAGTTGAAATTAGATATTGGAAGTGATATTCGAGTCACTTACTAATTACATGAGTATAAAGAGAGGTGGAGGAGACACGGGCCTTAGACATAAATAAATCGAGAAGCGTCTCGATCTCAAAAGCTTAAACTATTAAGTCTACGTCCCAGCTTTCTATTTTAACCCGTATGCTGCATGAAGCAAGACTCATAGTAAATGCTGCCACACTAGAGCTAGGTCATGTATTAAATCTTGGTCCCAAATTTTTATTCAAGTTGCATCTTTAGTGTCTACATCGAGACCACTCTCTTTATGTCACAACCTGGACTCTCACACCATTAATATTTGGAAGCTACTCAGGCAACTTGCAGATGAGTCTTTAATGAAGGCCGCGAATTATTTCGATCTAAAAGTTTATACTGTTAAGTATAAGCCTCGATATTCTATTGACTTGCATGTCGATAAATGGTGGTTTAGGAGAAAAAGTCAAGATGAGCATTTTCTGTAGACTTTAACCTCGCCAAAAAGCACGGTGAAAAAGTCCATATAGAGTATAAGAGAGAAGTTCTGCGGGTAGTAATTTTCATGAAGACAGTGAAAATTCTAATAATTTAGGAAATTTACGTAGCTTCCCATATCTATCTAACCTTCATTCGTAGATTGTAAATAGATAAAATGAAGGTTATCAGTTCCGACCTTGATCTTAGTTTATAGCAATCTCTGTCTGAATCAATCAATTTTCAGAACTTTTATCAAAGAATGGAGAGAGAGAGGAAGGAACGTAGAATTTATATAGATTTGTACAGTAAAGGAAACTTTAGAATTTAATAAATGAGAGGATGGAAGTTTACAGCTAGGCCAAAAAAATAGAAACTTATTTGGAAAAACCAAATTGGTTATAAAAGACAATATAATGTTCTTCGCTTTGGTTGAGGATTTTGAAATTGGCTGGTCAACATAGGACTTGAAGGAAGAAAGAAAATTAGGGGAAAAAAAAAAGAAGTAACGTATTTTTAACAGTCCATGTTTATCTCTTAAATTTGCTCTCAACTCCTAATCAAAGATGAATGAAAATGACTACGTTTTTTATTTCTTTATCATATAATAGATATAGCCCCTCATGATGCACAGTTTAAATGCATGACAAACTTCTATTTTCTTCATTTTATACTAATGACTCAAATATATTACAACAGAACAAGAGAAACACAATTTGAACTCCATTACTTGAACTCAAATTAGACTCAAAGTTTGTTTCGAAGCTTAATAATAATAAACGGATTACTTTTGTTAGACTATGAGTAGACTCAAAATAATAATAGATAAGGTTTTGTATTCACCCTCTCTTTGGTCTATTTGAATCTAAAAGACGTAACCAAAATAATAGAATTCTAAACTTATTCCTATGTATAACATGAAATAAGTGTACAATGCATTCTATAAGTCTTAAGTCTTGAGTTTAATTTCTGAGTTTTAGAAAAATTATGGAAAATATACAGGGACCAAAAGTTGGTCATAAGTTTATTCTCAGATTTATTAAGAATATCTTGTGACAAAAAAATGGCATAAAAAGAGGCATAAATTTGTAGCAAATTTGAAGTTGATGTTATGTATCACTTAATTAACCCTCCGATATTTGAATACAAGATCCACTCATGTTGAAGTTGAACTAAATTATTTCAAGTATTTATAAATCAAAAATCAAGTAAATTGAATACTTTTTGCTCATCCATCAAGCGGTGAAAAATGGACAGTCGAAAGTAGTGAGTTGATAAGATCTATGTCTTTAGACATACAAATTCTCGATCCTGCCATTTAATTATAATCTAAACATTTAAAAACCCCTACAAACTAATTTTTGTTTGGTTTCAAATGTTCTACATCGTTAATTAACCAACTCACTATTTAGATCGTCTGTTTCTTTCCTACTTGATACATGGGCAAAAAACATTCAAAACATTTGATTTTTGGTTTAGAGATACTTGAAATAATATAGATCAACTTCAATGGAGTGAATTTTGTATTCGAATGTCGGTAGGTTGTATTTGAGTTGAAAGGATTTGGGCTCAAATCTTTTGGAAAGACACACGTCTCTCTCCCCCCCCCCCCCCTCTCTCTCCACACACACATAGATGTATGTATGTATGTATAGAGAGAGAGATAGACTTGTCTCATTTCAGAAGGATTCGAGGTCGAATCTTTCTCACTTAAATACCAACATCTGTTATTTGAATAAAAGATCCACTCCGTTGAAGTTTATCTATCTTATTTCAAGTATTTATAAATCAAAAATCAAGCATTTTGAATATTTTTTGCCCATGCATCAAGTACGAGAAAATCAGACGGCCTAAATAGTGAATTAGTTAGTTTAACAGTGTAAAACATTTGAAACCTAGCAAAAATTAGTTTGTTTGAGTTTTTAAATGTTTAGATTATGATCAAATGGTCGTATCGAGAATTTGTATGCTTAAAGAAATAGATCTAACCAACTCACTACTTTCGGTCATTCATTTTGCGCCGCTTGACGGATGGGCAAAAAGCATTCAAAACACTTGATTTTTGGTTTATACATACTTTAAATAATATAAATCAACTTCAACGGAGTTGATCCTGTAATCGAATGACGGAGTGCTGTATTGGAGTGGGAAAGATTCAAGCTCGAATTCTTCCGGAATGACACAAATCTCTCTCTATATGTGTGCGTGTGTAGGGGGGTCATAGTAGTTTTCCTTAAATTATAATCTAACGAGGTGGCTTAAAACTCCAACATCTCAATTTTTTTGGCGATCCGATTGCACATTATCATCTTCAAGTTTTAAAATGTACGCATATAAAAAATCACGTGATTTAATATTTGTTTTACTCTATTTTCTTTGGGTTCAAACATTAAAATTTTTAGAGTAGAAAAAAAATCAAACGATTAGATCAATAAGTAAATGAACTTCAAATCACTTGATTTCTTATATGTATACATCTTAGAACATGAAGATAATAATGTGTGGTCGGATCGTGAAGAAAAATTAGGATATTAGAGTTCTAAGCTGCCCCTTAGATTTAATCTAAAGAGACCTATTAGGAACACTTTACCTATATAGAGATAAACTTGTGTCATTCTGAAAGGATTCGAGGCCACTCAAATGCAACCCTATAACATTTGAATATAAGATTCACTATATTGAAGTTGATCTACATTATTTAAAGTAGTTATAACTAAAAATCAAGTATTTTAAATACTTTTTACTCATGCATCGAGTAGGGAAAAATGGGGAAACGGACGACCTAAATAGTGAGTTGATTAGTTTAACGATGTAAAATATTTGAAATCTAACAAAAATAAGTGTGTGAGGGTTTCTAAGTTTTTAGATCATGGTGAAATGGTCGGATCTAGAATTTGTATGTTTAAAGATGTAGATCTAAGCATTGCACTATTTTCAGCCGTCCATTATGTACAACTCGAGGATGGGTGAAAAGTATTAAAAATACATGATTTTTGATTTATAGACATTTTAAATAATGTAGATCAACTTCAACAGAGTGGGACTTATTTTTGGATGTCGTAAATATGTATTTGAGTGGGAAGAATTCGGGTCTGAATCCTTCCTGAAAGATCCTAGTCTCTCTCTCTCTCTCTCTCTCTCTCTCTCTATATACACACACACACACACACACATATGCATATGCATATGTATATGCCTATGCATATGTGTGTGTATACACACACAAACATACATACATATACATACACACACACACACACATATATAACACATTCCCTATTTATATAAAAGTCCTACACATTCCTCTGTGTGTGTAGGAGGGGTCTTCACGTGAGAAACTTTCTCACACGAAGACCGTGAGAAAATCATGTAAGAGTAATTATGTAGATGATCTGAACCGTTCATCTTAATTTACATAATTTATTTAAGTTACCAATAAAAATTCACATGACTCCAAGCTTTGTTATCCATGCAACAAGTGGTTACAAAACATACGTTATATTCGCCGTAAAATAAAGATATCATTTGATGCATGCGTAAAAAAAGTCGTCATCGCATGATTTTTTATTGGTAACCTAATTAGAATATATAAATTAAGATGAACGGTTTAGACCATCAACAGAATCGCTCTTATATGATTTTCTCACGAAGTTATTTTGAGAAAGTTTCTAATTTAAAGATTTCTTATATATATATTAAAGTTCGACACATTCTCATGTGTTATAAAGGATCTAAAATTAAAAAAAAAAAAAAAAAAAACCTTTATCTAGTTGTATTTATCAACTTTGTTCGTTTAACCATGATTCTCTCTGACAATTAAAGCGAAAATGAAAAAGGAAAAAAAAAAAAAAACTCATTCTATTCTGACCCTAAACTGTCCACAATTTCTTTGTTCAGATCAGAAAGCAACAATTCGAAAGAAAAAGAAAAAGAAAATCTCAAGTTTTATTGCCATTTATTTAACCATAAATGGCAAAAAGAACTAATGAATCAGGATTTGTATAGAAATTCCTAAAATGGTAGGGACATAACCGTCCACTTAATTCCAAACCGCCCCCCTGCTACCGGGAAACTGCGAGATTTTCGCTTTTAATTCTCATTTCGCGAGCAGGAAAACGTGCTGCCGGTGGAAACGAGTAGTCTCCGCTCACCCCTAATTCCCCATTTTACCCCTCCCCCGCCTTTATATAAACCCCACAACCCCCAACTCCCTTCTGTCAGAGAAAAAAAAAAAAAAAAACCCAAAAATAAAAACCCAAGAAACCCAAAACTCACACACCAGAGAAAAACACAAAAACAAAAAAGCTAAAAAAATCCCACAAATTCTCTCCATTGAAAAAAAAAAAAAAAAAATCTCATCAATGGCAGCTTCAAAAGAGCTATTAACCTCTTCTTTCCTCCAAAGATCACCCCTGTTCCCTCCCCTGACCCCTCAAACCCTCTGCTTGAAGCAGAGGAGGGGCTGCAGCATCAATAGGAGGCAGTCGAAAACCCCGATGATCGTGACGGCGATCACCGAGAACGTGATGAGGGTTGCGTCGAAGGCGGCCGAGCCGACGCCGTTGAAGTTCAAGGTGAGAGCCTCAGTCACAGTGAGGAGGAAGGTGAAGGAGGGGCTCAAGGAGAGCATTGGGAACCAGTTGGATGCGTTCTCTGATAAGATTGGCAGAAATGTTGTGTTGGAGCTTGTCAGCACTGAGATTGATCCAAGTAAGCTCATTTTCTCCTTCTTCTTCTTCTTCTTCTTCTTTTGTGATCAAGGATTTTTTTTTTTTTTTTTTTTTTTTTTTTCTTTTTCTTTAACAATCCACTTTCACCTCTTTACCTGTGCGAGATTATAGTATTTTACAAGCAAAAAAGTTTGAAAATTGTTGCTTTTTAGTACCTAATGATAGGTTAAGGTTATATTGATAATATTATTATTTGCTGATTTGGGTAGATGAGCTGGCTATCACTTACTTGTGATTTAATTAAGTTTGATTGGTATGTCACCTAATATTCCAATACGTTTGCTTTATATTTTTCTTATGTAGTTTTTTTTTTTTTTTGGTGAAACTAATATTCTTATTGTTGACTTGATCCAAGTAATGGGATGCCTGGGGTTTCTTTTCTTGTTAGAACTTAATAAAGTGTTTGACTGGAGTTTTTTTTCTGATCGGCCATGTCAACTATTGAAACAAAAACCATATTTAATCATTTAATTTTGACCTTTTTATTTAATTTAGTAACCAATTTAATTTTTTCCATTATTTGCAGGGACGAAAAAGGCGAAAACAAGCAGCCAGGCTGCACTTAGAGACTGGTTCGACAAGAAGAGCATCAAGGCGGAGAGAGTAGCGTACACGGCTGAGTTCACGGTGGACACGGCCTTTGGCGAGCCCGGGGCCATCACGGTGATCAACCGCCACCAGAAAGAGTTCTTCTTGGAAAGCATCGTGGTCGAGGGGTTCGCCTGTGGTCCGGTCCACTTCACTTGCAACTCTTGGGTCCAATCCGCGAGGGTTCACCAGAGAATGAGGATTTTCTTTAGTAACAAGGTGATAATAGCAGTGACGGTGACTTTTTTAATTGATCAAATACCTAAAACAACAACAATATTAAGTAAATTCGCGATTTGTTTTGTATTTTGCAGCCTTATTTGCCGTCAGAGACTCCGCCCGGCCTGAGGGAGTTGAGAGACGTTGAGCTCAGAGAACTGAGGGGCGATGGAAAGGGCGAGAGGAAACTCTCCGATAGAGTCTATGACTACGCAACATACAATGACTTGGGCAATCCCGACAAAGGATATGAATTTTCTCGACCAATTCTTGGAGGAGAGAAGCTTCCGTACCCTCGTAGGTGTAGAACGGGACGCCCCCCTACAAATACAGGTATTTTGTATTATTATTATTAAGTGAATGTGAAATAAGCAGTTGTTTTTGACATGTAGTTGTGCACTTTCATAAGCAAAAGAGCTTTGATCAGTTGTCATAGTTGACAAGAGATAGAGTTGCAAATTGCAAGCCAGCTCAATTCATACTTGCTCCGACTTGGTCTCTTTTCAGCTAGACAAAGATTGAGTCATTATCAAGCAGTTGTGTGTCTTGGTGAAAGTAGACAAGTCACGTAGCAAACTAATTGAGCTTTTTTTTTGCTTTCAGACAAAGACAATTTCACTTTTATAGAAATTTCTGGGAACTAGGGTTGAGTAATGTTTGACCATTTAATCTTGGCTTTTTTTTTCTTCATATTAATATATACATTTTATTGACTTTGGGAAGACAGAAGGAAATGAGCCAGCAGTTTTTGTTCCCTAGTCCAAGAGGCAAATTAATTTGGTCCTATATTTTTCAAACACCTAACAACTAATTGAATCATCAACCCAACAACAATATTTGACATTGAAACACACTTTAATTAGGTGTTAATTGGTAAACGAAAGAGTGTTTCTCTTTTGACCAATTCCAGCAAAACTCGACTCTCGAATTTTTCTCTTCTGATTTTGTCAATTGACTTTTTGCTTTCGAACAGATCCGACAACGGAGAGCCGGGTTGAGGATCCGAACCCGATCTACGTTCCAAGAGACGAACAGTTCGAAGAGGGGAAACAAGACATGCTCTCAGCTGGCGCGCTCAAGGCGTTGCTTCACAACATTGTGCCGTCCCTTGTCGCGTCGGTGGCACCGGAGAGCCGCGATTTCGGCGGCTTCCACGACATCGACAACCTGTTCAAAGAGGGGATCAGGCTGAAGCAGGGCCTGCAGGATCACTTGTGGAAGAAAATACCATTCGTCAGCGACATCCAGGAGTCCAGCGAGGGACTGCTCCGATACGATACTCCCCACATCATCAGCAGTGAGTATCGAGATTTTCTTTTACCAAAAATCTGTTTCGTTAACGAGAAGATAATAATAGATTATAAAGATACATTTACAAACCTTGCATAATCAAATACTTTTTGCTGAGATGTTCGAGCAAGATGTTGCAAATTAAATTGTTGGATGCCACATCACAAACAAGTCAGACGATGGCCCGTCTTTATGTTCCACACCCCACCATTATAAAATTTGCTCCTCGCTGAGATTGCACTTTCGTTTGCAGCATGTGTAGAGCAAGGTACACATGCTGTGTTTCTTTAAGAAATGTACCCAATTAGTGGGTGCCACGTCACAGGGCAGAGATTCTAGTGGTTCCACATCTTCTCTTTTTATTACTAGGAATCACTTTTTTGACCCCTTTTTTCTTCTCTCATCAGAGGACAAGTTTGCGTGGCTACGAGATGACGAATTTGCCCGCCAAGCCCTCGCCGGGATAAACCCTGTCAACATAGAGAGACTTCAGGTAATTTCTATACGAGCCTGAGGCCATCCTCGTCATTTCAATAAATAGTCTCCTTCTAATTTTGAGGGTATTTTCGTCATTCCAGTCGTTCCCACCAATGAGCAAGCTCGACCCGGAAATCTACGGCCCCCCCGAATCCGCTATCAAAGAAGAACACATCACCGGCAGTCTCAATGGGATGTCAGTCCAACAGGTGAATACAATGACGAAAATACCCCTGACAATATTTTAAATTACCAAAATTTTGTGTAAACTTGGGATTAAAAATCTTGTTACAACTTTCTTTCAGGCATTGGAGGAGAACAAGCTGTATGTGCTGGACTACCATGACGCTTACCTCCCGTTCATCGACCGGATCAACGCGCAGGACGGCCGGAAAGCCTACGCGACTCGCACCCTTTTCTTCTTGACTCCGGTCGGGACCCTAAAACCGATCGCGATCGAGCTCAGGCTGCCCCAGGCCACTCCTGATTGTGCCCGTGCCAAGCGCGTCCTGACCCCCCCACCAACGCCACCGACAACTGGCTGTGGCAAATGGCCAAGGCCCATGTCTGCTCCAACGACGCCGGTGTCCACCAGCTCGTCAATCACTGGTATGAAATTCGGGCGAATATATTTTATTATTATCTCTTTGATGGAACAGAAAAGACCGAATGTTTGGTTGATTCGGTTCAGGTTGAGGACGCACGCATGCTTGGAGCCATTCATAATAGCAGCCCACAGGCAATTGAGCGCAATGCACCCAATCCACAAGCTGCTGAAGCCCCACATGAGGTACACACTGGAGATCAATGCCCTCGCCCGGCAAATCCTCATCAGCGCAGGCGGTGTCATCGAGTCCGGCTTCACCCCGGGGTCGTGCTGCATGGAAATCAGCGCTGCCGCGTACAAAGACTGGCGATTTGACCAGGAGGGCCTCCCTGCTGACCTAATCAGAAGGTACGCACGACGACGATCCTGAACGATAATTTGTGGGTCATTTGAAATAGATTATAGCTGCTCATACAATAATGGACGGTTGTTTTGCGACGTAATTTCAGGGGCATGGCGGTAGAGGACCCTGCGGAACCCCACGGTCTCAGGCTCCTCATCAAGGACTACCCCTACGCCGCTGACGGCCTCCTCATCTGGTCAGCAATTGAATCCTGGGTGACGACCTACGTGTCGTCGTACTACCCGACCCCGTCGCACGTGCAGCAGGACGCCGAGCTGCAGTCGTGGTACGCGGAGTCCGTCCGCGTGGGCCACGCTGACAAGGCCTCGGCCCCGTGGTGGCCCCGCCTGGCCACCTCGGCCGACCTCTCCTCCGTGCTGACCACCATCATCTGGCTGGCCTCGGCCCAGCACGCCGCCCTAAATTTCGGCCAGTACCCCCTCGGGGGCTACATCCCGAACCGGCCGCCGCTGATGCGCCGCCTGGTCCCGGCGAGGGGCGACCCCGAGTTCGACAACTTTTTGGCGGACCCCCACAAGTACTATTTGTCGGCGTTGCCGAGCCTGACGCAGACGACGACGTTCATGACGGTGATCGACACGCTGTCGACGCACTCGTCGGACGAGGAGTACATAGGGGAGAGGCGAGAGGCGCACACGTGGACCGGGGACGGGGAGATGGTGGAGGCGTCCCACTACTTCGCGGCGGAGGTTAAGAGGGTGGAGGAGGAGATCGGGCGGAGGAACGCCGACCCGGAGCTGAGGAACAGGTGTGGGGCCGGAGTGCTGCCGTACGAATTGATGGCGCCGAGCTCGGAGCCCGGGATCACGTGCAGGGGAGTGCCCAACAGCGTGTCCATTTGATTTTGATTTTGTTGATTAGTTTTTGTCAAATTTTGGAGGGGAAATTGGGAATGAGGGATTTTGTAAATATGTGGTGTATATGAAAATTGTTGGTGAAAAATAAAAATTGGAAGGGCTGGAGAATTATTGGTTGATATCGAGTGCTCCAAGCATCCAACGATTAATGTTAATGTTAGTATATATAAATTATTAAATAATTTTTCATATAGTTCAAGGGGGGAATAAATATCTCAAAAATTGTTAATTTTTTTGAGATTTTTTCCGATGATGATGATGATGAAAATATGATTGCGTTAATTGGGACACCAATTCAAATTTTGCAGAGGATTGAAGCAAGATGACCCTCTATCCTCATTTTCCTTTAATTGTCCTATGAATCATGGTTTATAGGACAAATTGCTTGGGAAATTTGGTTGCATTGCACATTTAAATTGAGAGGAAACCACTAGCCTCTCTAATTTCTAAAAAACAAATATTTCTTATTTATCTTTATAACAAAAGTCACTTTCTAATATTATTTACAAGCTTTCTTGCACACTTCAGATATGAAGATGGCGACTAGAGTTGTTGTTTCCATTTTTAGATAATTTCAAGATCACAATAGATCTACGATAAGATCGTTTATTTACAACTACAACGGAATGGTATACAAAGTCAACAGATCTTAACCAATGCTTAAATAAGATTTATGGCTACACAAACCGTTGAGGGTAGTTCTAGATCTAGACCAAGACAAACTACCGTAGGGAATTTATTGAAACCATTAAATTTGAAATATGGTAAAGTAACTCCGGGCTGGGGGACTACACCATTTATGAGAATCGCAATGGCTCTATTTGCGATATTTCTATCTATTATTTTGAAAATTTATAATTCTTCCGTTTTACTGGATGTCATGTGCAAGTGCGCCCAAAAATCTAATAAGATGTGAAATTACACTTGTGGTGTAGTCCAATTCGGGTCGGGTAACCAACCAAGTAAAAGTCCGACCCAATTGTTCCCTGAAAAATAGCATCCTTCTATTTTAAAAAAAAATCCAAACGTTGCGACCAACGGTCAAAAGCAACCGTCAATAACTGCCCTCGCCTTCCCGCCACTTTCAAATCCTCCAAAAAAATCTGTTACAATCAAACTCTCTTCCCCTCTCTATATAAACTCCCCCGGCCCCTCTCTCGTTCTCTGACCCCCTCGTTCTTTCTTCATCCTTTCAACACTCATACCGGGCTCTGGCCCTCATCAGCGGCGGCGGCGGCGGCGGCGACAGTTCGCCGGCCGTTGCCCGTGCAGTTCTCCCCAAATTCATATCAATGGGTAGCCCCAATAAGCCCAGTGATGAACCTTATGATGACAACTTGTACTACAACCTCAACAATATTCACCCGTATGTCGGACCCCCTCCATCTCCGGCGATGAATGCACGGCCTCCTCCGGCAGCGCCCACCAACACCGCTAAAAACGGCGATGGTGGAAAATTTGATACTGATGTCGATGATCTGATAAACTTCGAGTATGACAATGATGAGAATGTGGAAGGAGGAGGGAAGGGGAAGGAGTTGGCAACGGGGGATGCATCGCCGGACGCGGGCCCCAGCGGGACGAAGGAACTGGGGTTCTTGTGGTTCCCGCGGGACGCGCTCGACTGCGGTGGCTGCACTCTTGTTAGTGAAATACATGATTTCAGTAATGGTAAACAAAAAAAAAATGATTTTCTTAAAAACTTTTTTTATTTTTTTTTGGGGGGGGATTTTAATTTTTTTTTTTTTTTTGGCTATTAATTTGGTGTAGGACTGTACAACATGGGGCTTGCAGTCCATGCAGTTGGCGCGTACATCGATCATATTGTATTTGATGTAGAAACTACAGATGTTGAGATCAGTTCAGGGGTGGAAACATTTTATATCAAGTAAGATTATAATCTCATTTTTCTTCTCTCTTTCTTTCTTTCTTTTTATTTTCTTTTCCCCTTCTTATTTGTATTTATTTATGTCTTTTAATACAATGCAGACTGTTTTTATTTTTCAATTTTGTAATTGATCTTGTGAGATTACATAATTAGAGAACAAGGCTTCTAATGCTCTTTATATGAAAGTATGAAGGGAGGTGTTAATATGGTTTTGATAAAGAACTAAAATTGTGTTGTGGGTAAGTAAAACTTATATTTATTGGGAGAAAATACAATGTTTATTTGTTATATACAGTAAGTAAAAATTTTATACTGAACCTATCATATTTAAAGTATATAGTGTTTTTAATTTAATCATGAAATGTTCTCAAAAGATTATGCAAATATAGTTTTCTTTATTGCTTGTTCTGATATAAAATGTGTTTCTTTTCATTTAACACATATTATCAAAATTCTTCAATGGTTATATTGTTTAACAGGAAAAAAAAAACTTTATTAAAGAACCATATTATCAATTTTTTCTCATCTGAACAAATTTAATTCTTATTTAATTGTGGTAAGATAAAATTATGAAAATTACAATAATTCATTGACAAGTGAAATAATCAAAATACAAAAATATACATTATACATGTCACATACATTAACAATTTCAACAAATTTAGAAAGCATACAGATGACTGCATGAGGGCTATTCAAGATGACTGCATGAGGGCTATTTAAGATTAACATTGAACTGTTTCATTTATCTCATTGTGTTGTGTGATTCAGTTTTCAGGGACAAAACATACAACTGATCAACACATCACTGGCCAAGTATGGGATCCAAATAAATGAAGAATATAGATCAATTCTCCTGCTGGACTCCTTCATTGCAATCTACAACAACATACTTGGGGGATTAGTAGAGAGCCATATTCAAGATGGAAGCAGCAGCAGCATCGAACCGCAATACTCTGATTCAACTGAAGAAGGTCAAGCCTTTTTATTTCTCTAATTAGTTCTATTTTTTCTTCTCTCTCTCTCTCTCTCTTTTTTTTTTAATAATATGATGGTTTGGTAATTTTGAACAAATTGTATATTATTTTTATTTTTACTTTTACTTTTTTTTTTTTAAATTTAGAACATACTCAAGAGGGCTCAGTTGAACCTAATCCAAATACAGAGGGTGGAGGTCTAAACATGAACCAGAAGCAGCCAATGTATCCAGATCCTACTGCTTTCAATGAAGGTTAACTAATTAATATCAAATTTTTCTTCTTTTTTTTTAATCTTTTTTATTATCAAGCAGTAATTAGGGTCAGCTTGTTCTTTAGGGTTTCCTTGGGTGGAAGGTCCTGGTGAATCTAGTGGCACCACTGCTGCTGCTGCAGATTCAGGTGGTAGGCCTCTGGCACGTGCTGATGACCGGCCAGAAATTTCTCTGCAGGTAACTTTTATTTTATTATTTTATTATTTATCTTTTTCTTCGAACTACGCGTCTAGTTTATGTTGATGATATTGTAATATTTTTGAAATAGAGGCGGAGGACTCAGAGGATGACGCTGTTAGATTTGGCCCCGTACTTTCACATTAAAGCAGACCGTGCCTCCGAGATCCTGAAAATGTGCCCGACGACGCTCAAGCTGATGTGCCGGAAGCTGGATCTCGAGCGATGGCCGTATCGGAAGGTCAGGAGCATCGATAACAAGATCAGCGGCGTCAAAAGAAGCATCAGGGAGAAGGCTGAAAGCAGCGACGTGCGCGCGGTGGTGAACTTGCAGGAGCGGCTGACAAAGCTTAAAGAGAAGAGGAGGAACCTCTATCTGTTGTTGACGAGACGCTGAAGTAACGTCTCTCCTCCTCCTCATGTTGTGGTAATAATAAGACTTTGTTTTGTTGTTGTTGTTGTTGTGTGTTTTATTAGATTTCTGGGCACGTGCAGATGCACGTGAAACTTTAAGCAAACAATTTATGAAGTTTTCATGTAATAATAAATATACAATGCACTGCGTTTATGTTACTATTTAGTGGATTTGATCATGAAAAAAAGAGTACATCACAAAATTGGAAATTATACAATGTGTGCATCAAGTCTGCAGTCTGTTTCAATGTCTCATATTTTCGTCGCCCTTATTCTTCTTTCTCTGCTTGGTATGTAATGTAAACTCACCAGCTCCAGCTCCAGCTCCAATTGTAAATTTTGAGTAAACCACACAACTCATGAATGTTCAGAATCTCTTCTCGATGGTTTTCCCGGTCCCAATCCCGCCACTTCAGCCACCTAGGAGAAAAGAAAATTGGTAAAGAACATGCAGCAGCAGCAGCTTCAGGTCCAACAACTTCAAACATAGTTGTGTGGGTGGATATGTTGTGTGTGTGTGTGTGTGTGTGTAAAGGGAAGAGGGCTGAGGACATTATTTTTGCTCACTTGTAATTACCAGCTGAATTCATAGCTGTAAATTGATCTTATCTGACCATTTGAATATATCGGAGGAAACTTGATCACCACCCAAATCCTCTCCAGTAGCTCCTGCAGCTACTCTGATAACATCTTCAATTAGTGCAAAATTACCCATAATATCAACATGTGCACCACTCTGGGTCCCTCGGCCTTCCAATAGATTGGCTGGAGGGGCATGAGCATACTCTCTATTATAAGTCTTGATACTAGCAGGATTAAAACGAGTTTTCCCGCGCCAACCTTTTGCACACATGAAACCTGCACTCAGCACTGGCACCGTTTCATCTCCATCGACCAAGTAAACACCACCATGCAAACAGTTATCGTCATTTCCACCACCTGCAGTGGTATCGATTTGAAATGGAATGTAGCACTCAGCTGGGGGAGATAACTTGTAAACATATGCTCTTTCAGTAGGAATCCCTACTCCATACATAGAATAATAAGAGACACCTTCCTAAATCATTATCCTTGGCACAAAGGCTGTTCGTGGATGTATGAAGCATTCATCAAAATCTACAGCACCATCTACTTTTCCAATCAAAATAGCAGGAAATTATGAAGCACGACTCAAAGTCAAGAAAGCCCGACAAAAGAATTGACCATGTATTTATGCCTAGCTGTCAACTTGAGATCTCCTACAAAACTTACGCCGAGAGATTAATCATAAATATAACACAAATAACAAACAAAGAGAAGAACATGAGATTTAACGAGGTTCGGCAATTTGCCTACATCCTCGAGACAGAAGAGAGAAGATTTTATTCAATAAGTCAAAAAATTTCACGTTACAATTGATTTCAAATGATCCCATATTTATAGTCAAAAAAAGAAAATCCAATTACCCAGAATTTGGGTCAAATACAAATACAGAATTCAACCACAATCAGAATAAAAATTCGGGTCGGATTCACCCAGTTTGCCGCAATGCTTTTGGAAGCTCTAGGATCAGCTTTCGAAAGCTATGATCGTCAACTTTCGAAAGTTGCTTCCGCTTGTCTCAGTGCTTTCGAAAGCCTTCCCAAGCTTTCGAAGAAATCTTACCGGCTTTCGAACGCTTGATGAGCTTTCGGAAGCTTTATTTGAGCTCGCGCAGTTTGAGTGATGCTCCTTTCTCCGGACTAACTCCAATGAGTTTAAACCTCCATTTTTGATCTTATCCCCTACAATTCTCCACCTCGGTTAAGATTTCTCAAATCTGAGCCGAACACACCCCCCTGCTCAAGAGATCAAGTCCCACGTAGGTCATCCAAACGACCTCAAAAGGTCTCAACGCACTTCAGAGCAGGATTATCTTTGGTGTTAATCTTCTTCAACTTGATATCGCCCTCATCGAGAATCGCACGCACAAAATGAAACCTGACATTAATGTGCTTAGTCTGAGCATGATAGACTTTGTTCTTCGCCAAATAGATAGCAACGTGAACACATATCCCGTTGTTCACCGGCGCTTGTCAAGATCTCCAGGCTCCAGCGTAGTCAAAGTCAACGTACCCCGTACACAATCTGCTCACCATGCTCACAGCGTGCGACAAATCTGACCTTGTACACACCATTACGTACATCAAACAACCTACTGCACTGGCATACAGCATGTGAGACATGACTCACACTCTTCTAGTGAGGAGCCAATGGTGCACTTCCAAGTACCCCCTTAGCTTCTCTCAGATCCTGCTACGCATAAACTTATCAAATCACTTGTACCATTACCTTGGTGATTTTTTAAGTTTGCAAACTAACTTTTCCTGTCATGCAGCTTTGAACCCTATTGATTGAGTCATATAGATCTCATCAAAATCATGAAGAAAAGTGATCTTCACATCAAGCTAATCTAGCTCCAAATCATACTATGCTACCAACACCAACAAAATCTAAATTGAATAATGCTTCACAACATGTGAGAATTCAATGTAATCGGTGCCCTCCTTCTACCTACCAATATGGCCTTGTTGCGAACAGTTTCACCATCTTGAGATCCATGTTTCTTTGCAAATATCTAGCTACAGCCAATGGCTTTATTTCCTTTGGGCAACTCTAAAAGTTCTCAAGTGTCATTCTTATGAAGAGACTTCACTCTTCTAACATGGCATTCTTTCACATCTCTGACTCCGAGCTGATCTCGGCCTCTCTATATGTGGACGAAATACTCTCCTCAATGACTGGACGAGCATAGGTCACAATCATATCAAAAATTAGCCGTGCGAGCTTACGTGAATTTCTTTTGATTCTCCCAGTTGTAATAGAATCTTGGACCTGACCCATTTGCGGTCCTTGATTCTCAGCATCTTCATCATCAGCTACATGATCTCCATCCTGTGTTACCTCAGATGAGAAGTAAAATAATACTCAACTATCTAGAGTACGTGGAGTAGCATCACTCCACCCACTGGGATACCTCCTTTGTCTGTCCACTCACCACATTGCTGAGAGCTTTAGGCTTCATCATAGAAACCTCATCGAATGTGACATCTCTGCTCACCCTTGTCTTTGGGATCTCACAGCTTGTAGCCTTTCATACATACCTCTTGAAACCCAAAAATCTAGCCTTCTTTGCTCGAGAATCCAATTTATCTTCTTTGACGTGATAATAGGCTAGACATCCAAATATTTTCAGCATATCATAATCTTGAGCAGCTTTCCCAGACCAAACCTCCATCTGAGTCTTACCTCCAATCGCAGACGATGACAACATGTTAATGAGATGACAAGGTACAATTCATCCTCTCAGCCACTCCATTTTGTTGCGGTGTTTTTCGATCTGTGAAGTGCCTCTCCATGCCTTCATTCTGGCATAACTGTAGAAACGGATCATTCTTCTACTCCCCACCATTATCAGATCGGAGTATCTTGATCTTTTTATCAGTGTGCTTCTCCATAAGCGTCTTTCACTTTACAAATAAATATAGGACTTCGTTCTTGTGTCGCATAATGTACACCCAACTGCGCCTAAAATAATCATCAATAAACGACAAAAAGTAGTGACTACCTCCAAGTGATGTAGTCTTTGTTAGTATTTTGAGTGCCTCATATTCATTAGAGAATAATACAGGTCCAGGTGGAGGTGTTACAAGATCAAAGCACGGACGTGTACAGGATTTGGACATGTTATAAGTCAACTATAGGTCTTATTAGTCGACTTATGATTTAGCCTAGTCGACTTATACTTGGGATAGTCGAATAATGCTGATGGAGAGTTGGGGTTCTCAGATTTTTTTTTGAGTAATCTACTAATAAATGGGTATAGTCGACTAATACATGGTATTAGTCGACTTATACTAAGGCCTGGTCGATGAGAGTCAGGTTCTGGCAGTTTTTAAATTTGGTGCTGTTTCCAGTTTGGATTGGACTCGAATTTTCTTCTTTCTCTTAGGCGATGCTGATTGGATTATTGAAGTTTGGGTTAGACTAGGATCATCCTAGGTGCCTATATAAACTCCTTAGGGTGGCCATTGAAGGCAAATCAAGAAAAGTCAAAAGAAGTCAAGTTTATGAGAGATTTTCATCATTAAGAGTTGTGAGAGAGATCCTGTAACTCTTGTATTTTCTTCTCTATTTTAATAAAGTTTCTCCCCTCCTCCCCGTGGACGTAGGCACTCTTGCCAAACCACGTTAAACCTGGTGTTCTATGGTTATGTGGTGATTAGTCTCAATTGCTTACTCTGGTCTTTGGTGTAGGCTAGAGAGCCTTTACATGACAAAGTGTTTGTCGAACAAGCTCTTCATGAAGAAGTAGTTATACAGCCTTCGGATGAAGGTACGCCTATTCTACATCTTAATGCTTTTAATATAATTTTATGCGACTTGTTGGCTCTAGAGGTTAAGTTAGAAGAAGAAGACAAAACTCTTCTGTTACTCTCTTCTCTTCCATAAAGTTATGACTACTTGGCGACCACCATCATGTATGGTAAGGACACCTTAGAGTTAGAAGATGTCAGGAAGATGCTCCAGAACGAACTGTTGAAGAAGAAAGATTCTACAGAGGAGGCCTCAGGACTGGTTGTCAAGGGCCAGAGGAGGAGATCACAGAGTAAGGGACCCAAAAGAGATCCACATGCTTCTAGCAATTTTGCTTGCTATTTTTATAAGAAACCAACGCACATCAATGAAAATTGTATGAAATACAAGGAGATGTTGAAAAAGAAAGGTGGCAAGGATTCTGATAGGACTAGTACCAGTGGAAAGTCAGATCAAACCGGTGTTGTTGAAGAAGCATATGAGAATCCATTTGATGTCTTGACGACTGAGTCAGGAAAGGGAAAATACTCAGATGCTTGGTTATTTGACTCTGAGTGCACACAACACGTGCGCCCAAAAAAGGAGTGATTCAGTACTTACAAGCTTTATGATGGAGGCTCTGTCCTGATGGGTAACAATACGGTGTGCAAGACAGTTGGCATTGGCAACATCCGTATGAGGATGTTTGATGGACAGGTTCGAACCCTCACGAACGTACATCACGTTCCAGACTTCAGGAAGAGTTTTCTCGCGTTGGAAGCTTTGAAGCTCAAGGGTGCAAGTTTTCAGGTGGAGATATAAAAGTTACCAAGGGCTCCATGACGATTCTCAAAGAAGAACGGATTGCAAACTTGTACAAGATGACAGGAAACATTACTATTGGTGATGTTTCATCAGCAACAGAGAAGGAGGATACTGCAAAGCTTTAGCGCATGCGTCTTGGACACATGAGTAAGCGAGGTCTTCAAATCCTACACAAAAAGAGTGCTCTACCAGATATCAAATATTGCAAACTTGATCATTATAAATTTTGCATCATGAGTAGACAGCGTAGAGTAGTTTTCTCTACATCACAGCACAAGACAAAGGCCTTGCTAGATTTCATACACACTGATGTGTGGAATCAAACAACAGCAGCGACGGTTCCGTACGGAAATAATGAAAGCAATCGAGTCGAAAGTCAAGAAGCTTATAGACTCTGGTTTTATCAGGGAGGAACAACACCCTGATTGGATAGCCAATATCGTTCCCGTTACCAAGAAAAATGAGAAGATCCGAGTTTGCATTGATTTTCGCGATCTAAATGAGGCATGTCCTAAAGATGAATTCGCCCTTCCAACAACTTGTTGAGTTCAAGTTTGTTCTTGCCTAAAATCTCTTTGAGATTTTATTGGACAGGAGCTATGTTATTCTGTCCATCGTCCAAAGAGAAGATCCTCAGAAGATTGTGACGCTCACCTAGTCAACGGAAAACAAGATTCACTTTCCATCGCCACATCAAGAACCCAGCACCAAACAAAAGGAAGATTTGGGCTTGATATCTTCCCTCTCTTGTAATCGGATTACTGATCCGTTGTAACTTTCTTTACAGTCAAATAAAGAATTTACACGCTTTCAATTTTTCCCATCAAACAAGAGATGCACATGTACTATGTTACATTCATAGACGATTTCTCCAGGATTTTTCCAAGAGATTTGGGTATACTTCTTGAACCAGAAATCGAAAGTATTTCAGAAGTTCAAGGAGTGAAAACTATGCTGGAAAATCAGATGGGGCGAAAGGTGAAAGTCTTTAAGTACGACAGTGGAGGCGAGTATACCTCCACGGAATTCAAATCTTACTTAGTTGGCAAGGGCATCGAACACCAGCTAAGTATTCCAGAGCGACCAGAACAGAATGGAGTAGCAGAGCGCATGAATCGGACACTTACAGAGCGTACCCGCACTATCAGGTTACAGGCTGACATGTTAGAAGGATTTTGGGCAGAGGTAGTGAATCATGTGAATTATCTGATAAATAGGTCACCATCAACAGTCGTTGATCTACAAATCCAAGAAGAGATATGACGAGGAGAATCCGCGGATTATTCAACCTTATGAATTTTTGATTGTCCGGCGTATAGCTTGGTTGATATAAAAGGAACAAACTGAAGTTCAAGTCTAAGAAGTGTATCTTAATCGAATTCACCAAAAGAATAAAGAGTTTCAGACTTTGGGATCCCGAGACAAGGAGCGCCTTTACTAGCAAAGATATGGTCTTTGACGAAGAATCAATGTTACAAGACAAGTCAGAGACGAAGGATAAAGCGCAAGATGGAGCTTCAGACAGATCGACAGACACTCAGGAAAATGAAGTTGAGTTGTCTGAGATCCCTAAAAAGCATGATGGGCCAAAAGAGGGACTCCTCAGATTCAGACGGAGACGAACAAGAGGTTACTCAAGAGCAACCTAGACCGTTGAGGCGATCAGTCAGAGTTACGGTGTCTCCAACAAGGTATGACTGAGAAGATATCATGTCTCTTTTGCATTAGTAATAGAAACAGGGGATCCTAGCAGTTATTGGGAAGCGATCGAGGCGGATGATCACGACAAGTGGATTACAGCCATGAAACAAAAGATGAAGTCTTTGGATAGAAATCAAACATGAAAATTGGTAGATCTTCCAAAGGACTCCAAGGCAATAGGTTGCAGATAAGTCTTTCGCAAGAAGGACAATGAGCAGTACAAGGCATGGTTAGATGCTAAGAGATATGCTCAGAAAGAGGGTATTGACTACAATGAGATCTTCTCTCCAGTAGTCAACAATACTTCTATTTGGATGTTATTGGTGATAATAGCTCAGTTTGATTTAGAGTTGATGCAGATGGATGTGAAAAAAGCGTTTCTACACGGTAAGCTAGAGGAGAAGATATACATGAAGTAACATGAAGGTTATATTCAGGAAGGACAGAAAAATAAGGTGTGACTTCTAACTAAGTCCCTCCATGGACTTAAGCAGTCTCCCAGGCAATAGTACAAGTGGTTCGACTCTTTATGATCAAGGCTAGCTACAACCGATATGAATATGACAGTTGTGTCTATTTCAAGCAGAATGATGATCCGACATATTTGTTGTTATGTGTGAATGACATGCTGATTGCTGCAAGCAATAAGGTACATATTTCGAAGCTTAAAGCTCAGCTAAAGAAGGAATTTAACATGAAAGATTTTAGAGAAGGCAAGAAGATCTTAGGATAGAGATCACTTAAGATAGAGGCTCGAGCAGACTTACGCTATCCCAGGAGAACTATGTTCTCAAGATGTTGGAGAGATTCAACATGGCAGAAGCAATACCAGTCACCACTCTTTTGGAAGGTCACTTCAAATTATCCTCCAAGCGGTGTCCACAATCACCGGAAGAGGAGATGTCTCGAGTATCATATGCTAATGCGGTAGGATCACTCATATATGCTATGGTCTGCACTAGGCCTAACTTAGCATATGTAGTTAGTACAGTAAGTCAGTTCATGTCAAATCCAGGAAAGCAACATTGGGAAGCAGTGAAGTGGGTGTGATGATATCTGCGAGGGACTGCGAGACTAGATTTGGTGTTTCAGATACTGAAAACGAGAAAACTTAAAAAATTACAAGGCTACGTTGATGCAGATTATGCAGAGGATCTTGATCAGCGAAGATCTATGACGTGTTATGTGTTCACAGTAGCTGAGTGCGTCATTAGTTGAAAGGCAGAGTTACAAGATATAGTTGCTCTTTCAACAACAGAAGCAGAGTACATGGCTGCAGTTGAGGCATCAAAGCAAGTTTTGTTGTTGAAAGGATTGGTCGAGACTTTTGATATAATACAGTATTCAATTCGGGTTCATTGCAACAGTTAGAGTGACATTCATCTTGCTAAAGATCACATGTATCACAAGAGAACGAAGCACATTGATGTGAGGTATCATAAGATACGTAAGTGGGTCATAGATGACAAGTTGATCGACTTGGTGAAGATCAGCACAAAGAAGAATCCAGCAGGTATGATGAAGAAGACCTCCTGGTGGAGAAGTTCAGAGCATCTCTGAACTTCATCAAGATTCTCCAAAGGTAAGGTGGAGAACGGGCTCTTGAGAGAGAGCAATGTGAAGTCACAAAAGGGGGAGAAAGCATAGTGAATGAAGCGAAAGCTAATTTCTACGAAGGGACTCAATGAACATGAGTCAATGTAGAGATTGTTATTATTTTGAGTGCCTTATATTCATTAAAGAAGAATACAGTTTTCAAAGATCAAGGCACGGACGTGTACAGAATTTGTGCATGTTATAAGACGACTATAAGTCTTATTAGTCGACTTATGATTTAGCCTAGTCGACTTATACTTGGGTATAGTCGACTAGTGCTGACCAACAGAAAGTTGGGGTTCTCAGATTTTTTCAGAATAGTCGACTAATAAATGGGTATAGTCGACTAATATATGGTATTAGTCGACTTATACTAAGGCCTAGTCGACTAGAGTCGAGTTCTGGCAGTTTTCAAATCTGGTTCTATTTCCAGTTTGGACTGGACTCGGGTTTCCTTCTTTCTCTAAGGCAGTATTGATTGGATAATTGAAGTTTGGGTTGGATTAGAATCATCCTAGGTGCTCATATAAATCCCTTAGATGTGGCCTTTGAAGGCAAGCTAAGTTTATGAGAGATTTTCACCATTGAGAGTTGTGAGAGAGTTCTTGTAACTCTTGTATTTTCTTCTCTATTTTCAATAAAATTTCTCCCCTCCTCCCCGTGGACGTAGGCACTCTCGTCGAACCATGTTAAATCTGGTGTTCTTGGGTTGTGTGATAGTCTCAATCTACGCTTCCGCTGCCGAGCCTTCAACTCAGTGTTTCTCTGTTGTTGTATCAGCGTTAATCAAACAGTCTTGTAGGTCCCCAAACGTTCGTATACATAATCAAGAACCCCTTCTGTGTGGTTTATCGCGGTGTCAAACTTCACCTTCATTTTCTTCCCAATAACACAGTATTCACATAACTCCAACTTGCAGGCCTTCGCACCTTTCAGCAATCCTTGCTTCGCCAATGCTTGCAAAGATTTCTCTCCTGTGTATACCAACCACGTATGTCACGGTCTGGTGGAACCGTCATCTGCGCCTTTTGAAGGCACCACTTACCATGTCACTATACTACCCTTCAAGTAATACAAATTATTTCATCTGATGCCCTTCAGAACAATCATCGAGCCTTTGAACATCTTGAGAACGCCATCTCCAAGAGTTCTTTTAAGGCTCTGTGCCTCCAAAGCTCCAATAGAGATCAAGTTCTTCAATTGAGGAACGTAACTCACATCTTTCATCTCTCTTACCATCCCATCGAACATTCTTATAAGAATAGTACCTATCCTTTCCATACGGCATATGTGATCTTCACCCATCAACACCAAGCTGCCATCTAGCTTCTCAAAACTAAAAAATCACTCCATTTTGGGACAAATGTGATAGGTAGCAGTCGTATCCAAAATTCACTCAGAAACATCTGAATAGCAAACAGTAGGAGTAATAAAGTGAAAAAATAGAAGAGTCAGAATCAGTATCATTCACTTGTGCGACTTTTGCCCCTGGATGTGACTTTTTTATTCTTCAGTTTTGGACAATCATTTTTCCGGTATCCGTTCTCCATACAAAATGCACATTGATCCTTTCTTAAGTTACGATTATCAGCCTTAGACTTTGATTTTTCACGATCTCCTTTGCCCTTCCGATTGGAACCCCGTCCTTTTACAATCTACCTCTTCTTTTGTACTATTGGAGGACCCATTGTCCTTCCTCCTCAATTCATGATTTACAAGAGCAGTCGATACCTTATCATAACTAAGTGATGACTTACCATTGATAAAAATCAAAACAAAAGTCTCATACTCATCATCCAGAAGAGAACTCAACAGGTCAACGCCTTGTCTTCGTCTTTAATCTTCTCATCTATGTTTAGCCAAATCTGCAAGAAGTTTTGTGTAGTTGTTCATGTGTTCACCAATAGAGATTCCCTTCTTCAACTGCCTTCTCTTCAAATGCAAGCAATTCTCGACGCTTTCTAGAATCTCCCATATCCTTTTCGTAGAGGTCTATTCATCACATGATACTTCAGATCTTGTGTCAGACAAGGTCTGATGACGCCACATGCCATTCAGTTCATCTTCTTCTAATCCTTTTCTTGAACATCCTCTGACTTCTACAAATTCTAGAGTATCTTCATGCCATCAAATTTCACATCGATTTTAGATTGGTTGATGTTCACTCTGTGGATTGATTAATATTGACCATCTTCACCAAATAATCTCAATAATTTCAGAAAAGAATCTTCTACTGAGATAAAGATGAGACATTTACCTCCAATCGAGAAACCCTGGATCAGATCTTCCCTAAATTTTCAATTCCACCGCCTCCAAGATCGCATCTGGAGCTCTGATACCACTTGTTGCGCCTATGCGGAAGCGAACAATACTTGTTGAGATCAATACGAGGACACGCCGAGAGATTAATCACAAATATAGCACAAATAATAAACAAAGAGAAGAACACGAGATTTAACGATGTTCGGCAATTTGTCTACGTCCTCCGGGCAGAAGGGAGAAGATTGTAATCAATATGTCAAATTTTTCACGTTACAATTGGTCTCAAAAGATCCCATATTTATAGTCAGAGAAAGGAAACGCAATTATCCAGAATTCAGGTCAACTACAAATACAGCATTCAACCAGAATCAAAATCAGAATTCGGGTCGGATTCACCCAGTTTGCCGCAGCGCTTTTGAAAGCTCTGGGATTAGCTTTCGAGAGCCGCCTTCCCGAGAGTTGGCATGTCTCAGTGCTTTCGAAAGCCTTCTCAAGTGCTTTCGAAAGCTTAAGTTGAGCTCGCGCGGTTTGAGCTCGTGATGCTCCTTTCTCCAGACCAAGTCAAATGAGTTTTAAAACTCCATTTTGAATCTTCTTCAGAAGAATTTAATAAAATTTGTCAAAGGAAATCACATTCATCGCTGAGGCATAAAACAAGCCACTGAACCAACGAAATCACATTCCAAATAACCCTCTTGTATTATGCCCTGGAAACAAGTTCATAAATGATTGCACTTACATGTTTTCTAACAGTCGACAACAGGATGAGGTACAATAATCTAGTAAGACAACAACCGAATCCTCATTATCTCCAAAATCTGTATCCTTTTCATGACACCTGAATCCTCAGCTACATATTATTTCACTAAAAATGAAAAAGGTGAATGAACTAATTCTCTATGAGCAGATCTTTTCAACTTCACATCGTCAAATCTCAAACTTTCATGCTCTCTCCCCTCCTGCGAGGCCCATGATCTTGACTGGATTTTTTCCGCGCAGTGAGGTCTGTACCGGGAAGGTGCGGGGATGGGAGAAATCCGCGACCCCCAGCTTAGAAAGATATAGATTATTAAATCATGTTCTCACCAGTGATCTCAAAAAAATAAACATTCCAAAAGAACTTGTCAAATAATTGAATAAGATCTTTTCAACATTGCAGACCCATTGCCCATCGTTAGAACCATACCCTTATAAGTGATCTTATTACACATTATTAAAACCATGTTCTCATAACAGGAAAAGGTATCACATCCTGGTCAGATGTCTGAGTACTATATCTTTCACAGCACCTGACCTGAATTAAATATCTTATTTCACTAAACAATTGACCATGGTGAATGAAGTAGGTCCAAGTTTGCCATAAGGAAATCTTTTCAGCAGCAAATAGGCATTACACGTTATTTGAACCATGTTCTTAAAAAGGGGGAAGTCAGTTTGTTAAGTAACAAATTATCCAAATACAAATATTATATAAAAGTGAACATTAAATCATTTGAGATATAGGTGTAGATACTTACTTTGTCTCCAAGGGATTTGACCAATATTTGTAGTGCTCGTATTTCGGATCATCCAAATTCTCACCAATGCCATATGAAAAATGAGCACTTCCACGCTGCATCATTTTTGGGGCAACAAAATGAAGAAGATCCAAAATGGAACCAACTGTATATGCTTTATAATCAGCTACAGCCTTGATTCCACCCCACCCCAGTTCATGATACTCTGTCCAAATCTCACGACATGATACATTTGAATGAGCAATGTTGTTGCCCTTAACAGCATCCTATAAATAATAATGAATCAGCCGAAGAACAAAGACAGAAGAAAGTTCTTTTTACCACATTCTATATGATGTAATTATAATTATATGTGTGAAGGTTGACTAAGATGTTCAGAGACCTTCAGGCAGCTTGTCCACGAAACAATAAGCCGCATATTATCATGAGGCTAGCAATCAAAGAAGCAAAAAAGAAATGGGCAAGAAGATGGGAATTGATAAAAAGAATGCATTGCCAGTATGGAGGCACAAAAGAAGTTTTAGTTCTGTACATAAAAAACAGCATCAGACGATGTCGTAAATCAAGTTCTTGTTATTCCAAGGACGTCTCCAACATAAATCAACAATAGATAAATGATCACAGCTCTGACTTGTGAAATAAAGTTGCGGTGGGTAATTCCCGAGGGGTTATCCACGCACCAAATTGTATGGATTAATGGATGAATTGTTCAGAGATCAAACCACAGCAAAAGCACAGATTTACGTGGAAACCCAAAAGGAAAAAACCACTGTGCAAGAGAGAGGGTTCCACTATAATTCAGAGAAAATTACAATGGTGACTGCCTGATCTCGCGCGCTAGGGTTTCTGGGCTTGATTTGATCATCCTCTCTTTCTGGAGGGGGTTTACTATTTAGACAATTGGGTGTCTTGTTGGATAAAGTTACAGGGTTCTCATGTATCTGAACTTTTATCCTATCTCAACTACTTATCTTAGGGGCGGTTGGTGCTAAACATCCTTATTTGAACTGGTAGAACCCATATTTGTCTTTACCCAGTAGGGTCTATCCAGCTGTAGACATGATTGATACACTCTCTGGTTGTAATCGAAGGGTTCAAATAATGTTTAGCTTGGAGATAAGGACACTCGCAACTGACTCTATCTCTATTCTTCTACCGCTTGAACTGATCAGAGTTTGAATGGGACCAGGACTCTTCTTCAGATATTTGGATATGGACACATGTAATGCGATCGTCTAAGGGTTGGATGAACACGTGTCGTGACCTCGAGGGGGTCAGAAACTGACCACTACAAAAGTCAAGGGGGGGAAGAGAAGACAAATGGTGGAGACACAAGCAAAGTATACATCGCAGAAACAGGGAGACCAATATATCAAACATGCTTTTGTAGTGAGGATAGTGGTAGAGATGCATAAAGAGGGTACAGAATGTAAATAGTTAATACTTTATGTTTTACCCCCAAAAATTATAAATAAAAAATAAAGTAGGCATCTATTAGAAATTAAGCTATCCAATTAAAATAGTGGAAATATGGCAGAGATCGAGAATTTTAATTTGATGGATGATCCACTTAGAAACCAGATATGAGATGTAATGCTAAAATTCTTCTTAAGCCACTTAAGATTAAAAGGATAGCACTACAACGCTGCTTGCCCTTGATCAGTTGAATAAGATGTTCTGGAGAAATGACTAGAACAAAAATCAGGAACGTCAATCACGAGCCATGGAAATTTTAGGTGAAAAGTTACCAGCTTAAGAATCAATTAGTCCCTAGAGGGAAGCATACTTGAATTCTTTCTATCAAGTCAAGGGAGGCAATAACACACTAATAGGGTGGAGTTTTTGAGTGTTCATTCATGGATTGGGTCAAGACAAATCAACAGAATAAGCATGAAATTAAAGGGTAGGGGTTTGAAATACTGGTAGTAAATTAAGCTTTGTCACCTGCCACCTTTTAAGCTGTCTGCATTTAATACAACTGTCTCCTTTTCAACTGCTAAAAAAGATGTAAGACACAAGTCAGGTAATAATTTCTGGAAAATGCCTTCCTGATAAGTAGTTTATCTTTCTGTGTCAGGGTTGATTCAACTTCTTTTACTTCAAAAAAGCAAGTTCCAATAAGTCTCTGACACAAAAAAGGATTACAATTTTGGAGTTCAGGATCACAAGTCAATATCCAAAACAGTGTACATTGAATTGACAACATCCAAAGGTTCAAGTGCTCGAGTTGCTAGCCTCTCCAGGTTGTCAATGAGGTTGAGCAATGATCACAAATGGGAACCCCTAAATAACTAGCCAACAGATGTTCTCTCAAACTTCATCCATCCCTTCATCCTCAACTCTTAATACTTATGAGATAATCGCTTGATACAACCCTCATATTTCTACTACCATCTACCTCATTTCACATATGCCAAGCCTATATTTTTGCTTAGATACCATCACAATGTTGTGGTAGCTAAAAAGATAGGAATTGAAACCAAAGACTATGGCCTTGGCAGTCCTAGAGCATTGCTTCATATACTAGTTAGTGTGTGGGGGGGTGTGTGTGTGTGTGTGTGTGTGAGAGAGAGAGAGAGAGAGAGAGCATGTATCGTGTGTGCGTGTTCTTTTTTCTGGTGGGGGGATAAGAGCATGTGTCGTGTGTATGTGTGTGTTCTTTTTTCTTCTTTCCCCGTATTTTTGGGTGGGTATGGTTTTAATTTATTTGAACATAAATGTATGCTTCTTCTATCATCCCAGTAACTAGATACATACGTGACAACACCTACATCATATGTCACCGTGACACACTTGGTGTTGAGAATCATGGTACAAGACGAAATAAGTACTGCTAGATGTGTTTAAAAACTTAGTTCTAGGGTTTCCGGCTAGGTTAGACTGAATACAAAATGGAAAACACTGTTTTCCTGGAAAAGTGTATCATTCTTCAATTTTCATGTGATTGACTTATGACTTGAGGGAAAATCCATACCTATAATTTGCGGGTGAAACCAACAAAAAACAAGAGGTGAAATCATGTTCTATAACTATACTTTATCAATTTTCTTCTGTTAATTGTTCTGACCAAAATCAACTTAACAGAATAGTTTTTGCTTCAATCAACTTATTTCAATCCTGATTCTTTGCGGAAACTCTAATTTTAATCAGTTAAACTGATATGAACTCAAAACAGCCACTGAACTGTCCCTTTCTTGCGATCTATGATCTCCAAGCTGGACCTAATTACAGATCTGAACCACAAAAAATCCATATAAATCTGAAACCAACCTCAGACCTAAACCTGATACAGCTATCAACAATCCACAATCCAGATAATCTTTATTTGCCGTTGTATGATCATGTTTGCTCCATAAAGATATCCTAAATCAATTCCTAAAACCTCCACCACATAGAGCAATCTCATGCAATTCAATCTCATCTCAAAATCGTCTGTGAAACACCCAAAATCTGCAGTTCAACAGATCAGAAACAAAAGAATTCACTTTCTAGGTGATGTTGCATCACTGACTTGAGCATTGGCCCTTTATAATGGAAGGTTGTTCTCCACCAAAATCTAAAAGTTTAAAACATAATCTAATCACATTCACTTGATGTGCAGTGCTTTTTGTTTCTTCATCAAAAAAATGATGGAACTTTTATCCACTAGCACAATCATCATATAATTAATGTTTGGAAGGGTTGTCACCAGTTGGATAAATTACCATGCACTCCACACACTTTCCAATTAAATTAACCCTAACCACGAAGGAACTCAACACAAAATCGGTATTTGTTGACATGTGACACAACCTTATTTCAAGCTGTTTAGTATTACACAGGATTGACTCAGATATTGATGGATATCATCTACTAGATCATCACACAATAATCCACCAGATAATAACAAAATCAAAACATAAAATAGCAAGATTTAGGCAGCCAGAGAAAAGGGGAAATGGAAGTAGACATAGGTAGATGATAACAGAATCACGAGCTTGATGGCAAGAGTCGGTTACCCGGAAATCAATCCTTTCTATCTTGGACGAAGGCATATCTGCTACTTCTTTTCCGAAAGAGATCATTCTTCCATAATTTGCATTACTCGAGTGAGAAATCAGTTTCTCAGTATTTACGTCATGAGGATCATTGTGTTTCTGTTTCTTCATACAGGCATAACCCTCTTCAGGTGACCAATCTAGACCACCCCAAATAGTATCACCACCTTTGGGAATCATTGACATGGTTGAATCCCATGTACGAGTCATTCGCATAACATGCCGCAAAGTCTGAAGCCCAAGTAAATCCGAGTCGAGCACACCAGGTGCAATCGCCCTGTATGTGAAGAGTAGCAGTTAGAGATACTTCCTTCCAGATACATAAACTGAACATCAAAATAGAAACAATAAATACATTTTTCCACAATATGTAAAATGTTTGGATGCTAATGTTGGAATATGTGAACAAATAGTCCCACATTGGCTAGACAAGGGGATGGTCTTTTTGGTATATAAGAATTTGGGTTACTTTACCTAGAAGGCTAGTCTTTTGGATGGTGCCCCAAGTCCTTACAAGTGGTATCAGAGCCATGCCCCTAACTTAGCCAAGTGTGGTAAGACCCCAAGGGTGCAAAGTCACAGTGGGGGTGCATAGTCATGGTGGGCCCCAGTTAAGCTGGATCTATAAGATTGAGCTCTCGAGGAAGGTAACCATACTCCAGGTGCTTCATGTAAGACATGTTGTCACGACACATTAAAGAGGAGTGACCTCAATTGAGCAAATGATCTTCTCGCTTTGAGGAAGATGGCTTGCAAGGAGGCCCAGTCTATTTGTTCGAGGAGGCGATTGTTGGAATATGCGAACAAATAGTCTCACATTGGCTAGACAAGGGGATGGTCTTGGGTATATAAGGAATTGGGCTACTCCACCTAGAAGGCTAGTCTTTTGGGATGGTGCCCCAAGTCGTTACAGCTAATAGTAACCATTGTTGCTATTGTAATGTGGGAAATGATTGTGCGCAGAGTGTTGAAAGTTTTTATCGCTTGACATAATTTTTGAACCAATTACTCACATTTGTCATCTTGAACACTTCCAACAGTTTATTCCCTCTAAAAATAAATAAAAAAGAAACACGTGAAGAAGCAACCTAATTTGAATGCCATAAACAAGATGCAGTGTTCACACTTCACAGTATCAGTGTCACAAAAACTTGAGCAGAGTGCCTCAACTGAAAAAGTAAATCTAAGTAACACGATACCAATAGTAAATTGCGTTACCAATAGAATAACAAGAGTAGGATTAAAAGAGATTTATTAACTGCTGACACTACAAATACCATCTAAATATCCATAAAACACACACACAGAGAACCAACAACATGAACAAATAAAAAAATTAAAATATTAAAGTAAATTCTTCGGAGAGCATGAGATATTGAGATGTCAACCAAAGCATCCAGTAGGCAAAGAAGAATAGGAAAGCCTAGAAATTGTTGGCAACAGAACCACATATAACAGACAAAACCTAAGAGAAGATGAACAAATACACCTCTGAAAAGGAATAGGGTCTTTCTCTTAACCTTCTCATATTCTTCAAGATGGGTCTCATGGACAGGTAGGATTTGTAATGCAAAGGATAGCTACTATGCATCATACCAAGAACTGGCTACAACAATAATATACATGGAGATATAAAGAGGAATGTAAGGAGCCAATCGTTATTTCCTTTAGCAAATTGTCTTTTGCAATTTCAACACTATCCAAGCACCTTATATTGGGATCTGTCCTATAAAAATGAAAAAGGGCAAGCAAGCAGATTTGTAATCCAATGTAAAGGAAGTTTCTTTATTGAGGGCTTTCATTTCAAATTAACTAAAATCTGATATACAGTTCAAAGGGGTAAAACAGTGGGAAAATAAAGGTTTTGAGACTCCCTTTGCTAGCCAAATAATCCAAG
The DNA here is from genome assembly GCA_038442645.1 of Agave tequilana. NCBI lineage: Eukaryota > Viridiplantae > Streptophyta > Magnoliopsida > Asparagales > Asparagaceae > Agave > Agave tequilana. The sequence continues at coordinate 238,771 of JAVJIF010030490.1, read as the reverse complement.
ATTGGATTAAACCCAAATAATCAGATGATTCAAATCTTATCTTAGCATGTTGCAGTGCACAATGTAGCATGGACACTTCAATCACCAGGCCATGTCCGTCCGTCTTGGACACCCACACTTTCTGGACACTCCTCTAGCACTCGTAGGAACTTTTCAAACATGTCCTTAATTTTATAACATACTTCTAAGTTCCGGACATTTTTTAGACATTTCGCAAACACATTAGTGACACTTCGAGGACACATGTTCCAGGCTTATTAAAACACCTCTAGAATATTTTCTATGCTTTTTAAACATTTTTTCATCCCACGTTGAGATATGTATTATCCTCCATTTGTTAAAAATCATATTTTAAGGAAAAAGCCATCAAAAGTGTGACTAGTGTACAACAATGGTAAATTTAGGATATGCTTTCAACATAGGAAGATAAATTAAGTCATTCTATAATAAGACAACAAGTCAAGGCCTATGTCCAATTCAAAATATATATATATATATATATATATATATATATATATATATATATATATATATATATATATATATATATATATATATATATATATATATGCTCTCTCCTTGTACACAGACATATTCATATATAATATGCTTCTCAGATGTATATATATATATATGCTCTCTCCTTGTACACAGACATATTCATATATAATATGCTTCTCAGATGTTGCACCACTCATACTCCTAAAACCCATCCATAAACCAGAATTTATTTTGATATTACTCGTTGCTTGTGATGGACACTTATCCTGCTAGATTTGTCGTTGAAAACTTAAGATATAGGCACCTTCCACATTCTAAGTAATACCTCATGAAGTAGTTAACACCAACAAACAGGGTAAGATGAGCTTAGATTATTGTGCTTGGTACAGTAGTTAAGGGAAAGTCTAACCAAGGGAAGATGAAACTAAGCCTAAAGGATACCAATGTGGACCTCTTTCTCATATAACAAAATTAAATGAATAGTGAATGCAATGCCCATTATATGAAGGAAAGTATCAGGATCTAATGCATCATAGACGCTGTGAAAGTAGTAGGTTTCTTAAAGTGAAATGAAATGAAAAATTAAAATATAAGAGAAATTTATAAATTTCCTACATATCTGCTAAGCAACAGTCTGTAGCTTTTTAACTACTAACCAAAAAATATATTCCACACACAACGGACCTTAAGAAGACAAATGGTTTCTTCAACTTAATTATAGGTGCATTAAGAGCTGTTCCCATCAGTGAACAGACACGAGACATACAACTGTAGTATTTCATAGAAATAAGACTTAAATTAACCTACACCTAACTCCATTTTAAGATTTGACAAAAAGGAGTATGTTGCAGCATTTAATACGCTTGAAATGTCAGCATTGAAGATTGTGTGTAAATGTTTTGCAGCCCCTCATTAAGATCCTTTATGTAAAGTTAGTCATATCTGGATGAAATATAAGCATCAATGAATATCATGTGTTTAAATAATTTGCAGATTTAAGACCTTTTATGTTTAGTCATAGCTGGAAAGAATTCATTGCAAAGGAAAGCAACGACATTGTTGATCATGCATGAATGATCACAGTGTTTGCTTATGTTGGGAGACCTGCCGGACGTCTTCGTACAAACACCAGAATATTGTCGCAGAATAGTCACAATTGGCAAGAACGAAATAGAGAGAAAGAAAGTGAGACAACACATATTTAACGAGGTTCGGCAATTGCCTAAGTCCTCGGGACAGAAAGGGAAAGAGATTTTATTAATCAATCAGTTCAGGTTAGAAATACCGGAGACAATATCCATCTTTATATAGCCAGAGACTCCATAAAGAAAAAAATCAACAGATCCGAATTCAGATCAGAAACGAATCCAGAATCAAAATAGAAAACCGCTCAGAACCAAGGTGCGGTCGACCGGGCAGTCAATCGCTGGCTGTGCAGGCTCAACACTGCGCACTAGCTGGTCGACCAGGCGGTCGACCCTAGTTGTGCAGAGCCACAATCACTCTTCTGGTCGATCAACCAGGCAGTCAACCGACTGTCTTATTTCGTTTCTTCCTCTGGGCGACCAACCGCTACAATGCCTTTCTCCTAATGTGCACGTCTATGCACGGCCGACCGACCGCGTGACCGATCAGGCCACTGGCTTCAGCTGTGTGCAGACTTCTTGACACGCCGTTGAACTCCAAACTCTGGGCTATCTTCTCCAATGAGCTAAAAAATTCTACCAACAAGATTTTACAGTCTCTCCACAATTCTCCACCTCGGTGAAGATTTCTCAAATCTGACCTGATCACAACAAAGCACCATGTCAACTCAATCAGGCTGCGTCAATGTGGTTGCCTATGTACCCCCTGCCCGGGGGATCAAGCCATCTGTATCATCCAAATGAGGTCCATTGAACTCAAGCAACTGGAAAGATATGAAGTAACTCCTTGTAATGTGCAAACTTTACTCCCGGAATAACTTTTGTAAGCATATCGGCGGGATTCTTCTCCATATGAATCTTCTTTTAACTCGATGTCACCCTCCTCAAGTGGAACCTAACGTCGATGTGCTTCGTCCTTGCATGATAAACCTGGTTCTTTGCTAAATAAATAGCACTCATGCTATCACAATTGATCTTCAATAGATCTTCTTCAAACCTAAGTCGTCAAGCAGCCCTTGAGCCAAGTTGCCTCCTTCATAGCCTTTACCATGGCCATATATTCAGCTTCCGTAGTAGACAAAGTGACAGTAGACTGTAGAATAAAGCGCCAACTCAACGGTGCTTGAGACAATATGAATACATACCTCATTGTAGACCGCGCTTATCGAGGTCTCCAGCGTAATCAAAATCGACATATCCGATAAACTATTGCTTACCTGTAGTATTCTTCTCGAACGCCAAATCAACATCTATGGTACCTTTGATGCATCGTAGAATCCACTTCACTGCCTCCCGTGACCCCTACGGGGATCGTGCATGTATCTACAAACCATTGAAACAGCTTGTGACAAATCAGGTCTCGTACACATCATTGGATACATTAAACTAGCAACTGCGCTAACATAAGGTACGTGAGATATATATACTCACGCTCTTCAACAGCAGTCGGAGACATAATAGCTTTTAACTTGAAATGAGAGGCCAACGGTGTACTTGAACACTTTATCGCCATTGATGTTGAACTTCTGCAATACCTTCTTCAAATACCCCTTCTGTGCCAAGCAAACTTTGCCACTTTTCCGGTCTCTCTCAATCTCCATGCCTAGCACCTTTTCGCTCACCAAGATCCTTCATCTCAAATTCGGAAGACAAGTCATTTATCAATCGCGAATATATTTCTAGAAACAATGAGCATATCGTCTACATATATCAGTAGATAAACATACTCTTCACCTGGTAGCTTATCGTAGTAAACACATGAGTCATAATGGCTTCGTGTGTACCTCTTACCTCTTATGAAGCTGTTGAAATGATTGTACCACTGTCTTGGCGATTGTTTTACCTCATAAAGTGATTTCTTCAACTTGCATACTAGATTCTCTTTTCCTGCAGTCTTGAACCCCGTAGGCTGAGACATAAAGATCTTATAAAGATCGTCATAGAGAAAATCGATCTTTACATCGAGCTGATCAAGCTCCAACATCGACGAGTGCTTTATAATAGGTGAGAATACCTCGTTGTAGTCAATATCTTCTCGTTGTGTGTAGTCTTTAGCTACCAATCTGGCCTTGTAGCATATAGTATCACTATCTAGAGATCTTTGATTCTTTGAAAACACCCACTTACAACCAATAGTCTTCTTTTCCTTGGGCAATTCTATCAATTCCTAAGTGTCATTCTTGCGAAGAGAGTTCATCTCTTCCATCATGGCATCCTTCCACATTTTGAACTCCGAACTGATTTCAACTTCTCTATGGGGCCGTTTGTTTCGCGTAAAACTCCGTAATTCGTAAATGACTTACTACCCAGTTACAACTACGGCGTTTGTTTGGACCGTAATTCGTAAAAAACTTACGTAACTCAACTAACACTCACTTGCAACCCAGTTACCACTCACTTACAGCCCAGTTACAGTTAATTTTGTGGTCATACAAATTTGTATTATTTTTTTATATTAATATTAAAATTTTTTAATATTTAACTTTTTTAATATTTATTTGCAATATTAAAACTTTTAAAATCACCAAATAGTTAATTTTGTGGTCAACTTTTTCACTTACGACTTATATACATTACGACAACCAAACACCGTAAAGTACAATACACTTTCCCACTTTACAATTTTATATTACCAACCAAACACCGTAAAATTTACATACATGTAACTCATTTACAATTGTAAAAGACTTTACCAATTACACTACGAATTACGGCCAGTTACGACAACCAAACAGACCCTATATGTAGACGGGATTGCCTCCTCAACGACTGAAAAAGCATAGGCCACAATCCGATTTGTAGTGAGCCAACTGGGCTTACATGGATTTCTCCGAGTTCTTTCAACTGTAATTGAATCTTGAACACCACCCATAAACTGGTCCTTGATCCTCATCATCAGCATCCTCATTGGCTCCATGATCACCACCTTGTGTCACTTCAGGTCAGTGATCAAGGACTCAGCCGAGTCGGATACAACTCGGCCGAGTCGTATCCGACTTGGCCAGCAAGGAGACGACTCGGACGCCCGAGTCAAAGGGCGGGTGCCGAGTCGATCGGTCGGCTCTGAGTCGGAACCGACCCGGTCGACTCGGCACCCGTGATTCGCGAACATAAAGGGGAAGAGAGAGACTCTCCGTCACGCTGCCCCCTCTCTGCGTTTCTAAATCAGAAAGAAAAAAAACCTCACGCTCGTCGCCGTTGCCGTCGACTCTCCCCCTCGCAGGTACCTCTCTCTTTCCCTCTATCTCTCTCCGTCGATCTCTCTCCCTCTCTCCCTCTGCGTCTCTCTCTCCGTCGATCTCTCCCTTTCTCTCTCTCTCGATCTCTCTCCCTCTCTCTTCCTCTGCATCGCTTTCACCGTCGATCTCTCTCCCTCTCTATGTCGATCTCTTTGTCCCTTTCTCCGTCTCTCTCTCCCACTCTGTCTCCGTCGATCTCTCTCCCTCTATGTCTCTCTCTGTCCCTCTCTCTCCCTCTATGTCTCCGTCTCTCTCCCTCTCTCTGTCTCTATCCCTCTCTCTCCTCTCTCTCCGTCGATCTCTCTCCCTCTCTCCGTCAATTTTTTGTCTCTCCCTCTGTGTCTCTCCTCAGTCCCTCTCTCCCCTCTGTTCCTCTCTTTCTCCCCTCTGTTCCTCTCCTCTTTGTTCCTCTCTCTATCCCTCAGTCCCTCTCTCTCCCCTTCTGTTTTTCTCTCCCCTCTGTTCCTCTCTCTCCCCTCTGTCCCTCTCTCCCCCCTCTGTTTCTCTCCTCTGTTCCTCTCTCTATCCCTCAGTCCCTCTCTTCCTCTGTTCCTCTCTCTGGTTTTAATTATTTGAGTTTAATGTAATTTAAATTAGTTTATTTTAGTTAAACTTAATTTAGGTTAATTTAATTTAATAAAATTTTGTAATTATAATTAAGTTAGGTAATTTAATAATTTTATTGAAGTTAGGTAATTAAGTTAGTTTAGCTTAATCTAGTATAATAATTTAGTTTAATTTAATTGAGCTTAATTTAATTTAATTTAATTTAGTTTAGTTAAACTTAATTTAGGTTAATTTAATTTAATAAAATTTTGTAATTATAATTAAGTTAGGTAATTTAATAGATTTTATTAAAGTTAGTTAATTGAGCTAGTTTAGCTTAATCTAGTATAAACTAGTTTAATTTAATTTAGTTTAATTTAATTTGTTTTAATTTAGTTAATTTAGTTAATTTTAGTTTTAATTTAATTTAACAGATAATTTTTTAAATTTCGGTATGGATCCAAAGCAACGCGATATTGGAAGGAACATGGTACCCATGTTGGTGAAAGTAGAAAACTTGTGAAGTGTAATTATTGTGGGAAACAAGTTCTGGTGGTATCACTAGATTGAAGCAACATATAGCACATGTACCCGGTCAGGTGGAAGGATGCTTGCGAGTATCAAAAGAGGTATCTCAAATAATGAGACATCTTTCTGAAAGTAGCAAAGAAAGAGCGGTCATAAAATCTAAGAAAGAGCGACTTATGGAATCTTTAAGTGAGGAAGATTTTTATAATGTGACCGATGAAGATTCTGATAATAAAATTGAAGAAGTTAATGGTTTAGAAGGAGTTGAAAGAAGACAACTAAAACAAGCTATGAAAGAAAGTCGTGAAATGGCTTGGAGATTGGCAGAAGGAGTAGAAGAAGTGTGCGAGATAAGATTTCTAATCTCATTCTGACTGACCAGTTTTGGAAGAAGGAAGGTAAGAGAGGTCCAAAACATTATGAATCCTCTTGTTAGAGTCTTGAAGATAGTGGACCAGGACAAGAAACTTACATTATCTATTATATATGAAGCTATGGATAGAGCAAAATTGGCTATAAAGGCATCAAATAAGAACTGGAAGAAGTACTGCGATATCGTTGATAGAAAATGGGAGGAACAATTGCATAAACACTTACATGTTGCTGGTAATTCATTTGCCTAAAAATCATATTTGTTGACTAGAAATTGAAACTGTCATATCATAACAATCATGTGCTTACATTATTGCAGCATATTTTTAAATCCAGCACTCCAATATTCAAAAAACTTTTCTACACATCCAGAAGTGAGAAATGGATTAAAGGAGGTCATTAAAAGATTGGAGCCAGATTTGAATAAACAAGCAAGAGCTATTAATGAGGTAATTTATTTATTTTATCGATATAATGTTATGCAAATATTAACACTTATGATGTGTATTCTCACAGATAAAATTATTTGTGGATGGAGTTGGAGAATTTGGAAGCTCACTGATTAGAAGAGCAGTGTAACAATCTCTTCCAGCTGATTGGTGGATTAATTATGGCGAAGAAGCTCCCAATCTGCAGAAAATTGTCATCAAAGTTTTAGGCCAAACATGTTCTTCATCGGGTTGTGAAAGAAATTGGAGCACGTGGTCGCTGATTCATACAAAATTGTGCAACCGATTGGCAATGAACAAGTTGCATAAACTAGTATTTGTGCATTACAATATGCGATTGCGAGTAAGAAACTTGACATGTAAAAGCGACACTGATGATTATTACAACCCAATTAATCTGAACAATATTTTCAATGATGATATTTTGGATGAGTGGATTCGTGAGGGAGAACAACTGATGTTACCACCAGATGACTTAGGTTGGTTGGATGAAGGTATTCATCGTAGCAACGAAAGTGGCGGTGATGGCGGCGATGGCGACGACGATGGTGATGGCGGTGATGGCGGCGACGATAATGGCGATGACGGTGGTGATGATGATGACGGCAGTTATAGAGGTGATAGAAGTAATGATGAAGAGACTCATGGTGTTGGTGGAAGCCAACGAGGTGATGCTATGACATGGAATTCAGAATATTATGCCACACAAGATACAGATCATGGAGCCCGAGCAGGGATTTCACAACAGCGTAGGCATTTGGATCGGTTGGTTGATTTCATTTCTAGCGATGATTATTCGAGTAGACATGATAACTACTCACATGGTCATCATAGTCTTGAAGGTCATTTACAGGGGTTGGGTTTGACATCTGGCCAATATTCTAACACTAATTGTTCTAGCAGTGGTGAATATTCTACTAGCAGTACTGAATATCGAGGTTTTGGGTATTATCACCATGGAGCTGATATTGCACAACCCCTATCGCCATATTACTCTGATGTTGGATCCTCTGGCCAATCATCTCAGCCTACAGGATCTCACCCGCAAACATATTATTATCCTTATAGAAACTATATACCTGGTTTCTATACTTATTGCAGGGATGATGATAATGATGATTTTGTGCTCCTCGTAATTAAATGTGGAAATGACTATATTAGCAAGTACTTATGAATTATTTTGTGCAATTTACTACATTATGCATGTATTTTGATATCTTTCTACCGATGACGCTTGTATTTATGCTTTCACTTTATATTTTGAGTGCTAGGTGATATGTTTTGAATAAATGATACGTGAATTTTGATGTCTACATTTTTTTACGATTTGTCAAGATTTTTCATAATTTTTTTAGCGTTCTATGTAGCATTTTGCGCGTATCGTCCGAGTCCGATCTGAGTCGTCGAAACCGATCCGTCTCGATGCCGGCCGAGTCGGCAGCAGAGACCAAGACTTTGAACCATGCCTCAGGTGTGATCTCGAATGATATTGTTCTATCTGGAGGTGGTAGAGTAGCATCACTCTCCACCTGCTGTGATATCCTATTGGTCTTCTCACTCTCCACCTGCTGAGAGCCCGTAGGCTTCACCATTGAAGCTTCATCAAACGTGACATCCCTGCTTAAGATAATCTTCTTGCCTTTTAAATTCCAAATTTTGTAACCTTACACGCTTTTCTTAAAACCCACAAACACACGTTTCCTCGCTCTCGGTCCCAACTTATCTTCCATGACATGATAATATACTGGACAACCAAATACCCGAGCGAGTCATAGTCTTGAGCAACTTTTCACGACCAAACTTTCAAAGGAGTTTTATCTCCTATCGCAGACGAAGGCAATCTGTTAATGAGATGGCAAACATATGCCAATGCCTCAGCCCAAAAAGATTTTGATAATCCAGCGTTGAATAACATGCAACGAACCTTTCCAGCAAGGTCATGTTCATCCTTTTGGCTACCCCATCTTGTTGCGGTGTTTCTCTCACTGTGAAGTGTCTTTCTATGCCCTCATCGTAGCATAGCTGTAGGGAAGGATCGCTAGTGTACTCCCCACCATTTTCTGAACAGAGTACATTGATCTTCCTTCACGTATTCTTCTCTGTGTTCTTTTTCACTCCACAAACAACTCTAGAACTTTCCCTTTTGTGCTTCATGGTATATACCCAACCTCACTTAGAGTAATCATCAATACAAGACACGAAGTAATGGTTACCTCTAATAGATATCGTATTGGTAGATCCCCAAACATATGTGTAGACATAGTCAAGAATCCCCTCGGTGCAATGAATCGAGATGCTGAATTTCACTTTTGTCTTCTTTCCGATGAAGCAATACTCACAAAATTTCAAATTGCAGGTCTCGACACCTTGCAAAAAACCTTGCTTTGCTAGAGCATGCAAAGACTTTTCACCTGTATGTCTGAGCCTCACATGTCATAGCCAAGTACAATCATCATCTGAACCAATAGAAGTCGTCACTTGCCTTGTAACCGTATTATCCTTCAAGTAATAAAAGTTATTGTGTCGGACGCCTTTCAATACCACCATCGAGACTCTAAACATCTTGAAAACACCATCTCTGCCAGATATCTCTAGACCCAATGCTTTCAAGACACCAACTGAGATAAGATTTTTCTTCAATTGAGGTATATTCCTCACTTCCTTCAATTCTTACACCATCTCATCAAACATCTTGATAAGGATTGTACCTATCCCTTCCATGTTACATGGAAGATCATCACCCATAACGATGGAACAACCATCTAGCTTCTCGAAGCTAAAAAATCAATCCCTATTAGGATACACATGATAGGTAGCACTTGTATCTAAAATCCACTCAGAATCTCCTGAGTAGCCAACAATAAGAGTAGTGACTGATAACAAGAATACTGATGAGTCTGAGTCCAATCCACCTATCTGTGAAGTACCACCAGCTTGTGTGCTGACCACTTGTGCTAGATTTGCCTCGGACTTCGACTCCTTATCCTTGATCGTTAGACAATCAACCTTTCAGTGCCCTAACTTTTTGCAGAAGACACGCTGGTTCTTCTCCAGATCTCTGAAACCGGCTTTGGACTTTGATTTACCACGATCACTTTTGCCCTTTTGATTTAAACTCTTACCTATTATCGTCAATGCTTCTGCAGATGTATTATTGGACAACTCTTTGTCCTTCCTTCTCAATTCATGATTTACAAGAGTAGAAGAAACTTCATTAGAGCCAAGGGATTGTTTACCGTTAATTAAGGTGAGAACGAATGTCTTGTAGTCCTCATCAGGAAGAGAACTCAAAAAAAATCAACATCTTGTCCTCCTCCTAGATCACCACATCCACATTAGTTAAATTCACAAGAAGCTTCATATAGTTATTCATGCGTTCATCGATCGAGATACCTTTCTTTAATTGGAAGCGATAAAGCCTCCTCTTCAGGTGCAAGTGATTCTCTATTCTCTTGGTCAAGTACTTGCTTTCTAAGATCTCACATATCTTCTTTGTTAAAGTCTCGGTCATCACATGATACTTAATATCTTGTTAAATAAGATCTTATAATGTCACATGTCGTCCTATTCATCTTGTCCCAGTCCTTTTCAGAAGTCTCCTTCGGCTTTTCCTCCATACGTAGAGAATTTTCGAGATTTGACGTCGTCAGCGCGTCCATCACCTCACATCTCCACATGCCAAAATTGTTCGTGCCATCAAATTTCACCACGTCAATCTTTGACGGATGACTATTCACGGTATGCACCGCGGGTTGACTCTTCTCGGCCATTTCCTCCAGTATATCCAACAAAGTAATGTGGAAACATTTAGTAAAAAAACAAATCCAAATAGATAGAAATCAGAGCTTTACCTCCAAACGAAACAGTCGAACAATTTCCAAAGCGATTTGCGCCACCTTAACGAAAACTCCTCTTCGAGAACCCGGAAAGCTCTGATGCCACTTGATGGGAGACATGTCGTAGGTCTTCGTGCAAATACCATAGTATTGCCGCAGAACAGCCACAGTTGACAAGAACAAAATAGAAAGAAAGCGAGACAACACGGATATAACAAGGTTCGGCAATTGCTTACGTCCTCGGGGCAGAAGAGGAGAGAGATCTTATTAATCAATCAATTCTGGTTACAAATACTGGGGATAATACCCCTTTTTATATAGCCAGAGAATCCATAAAGAAAAGAAAATCAATAAATCCGAATTCGGATCAGAAACGAATCCAGAATCAAAATAGGAAATAGCTCAGAACTGAGATGTGGTCGACCGGGCAGTCGACCGCTAGCTGTGCAGGCTCAGTATTGCGTCCTGATCAGTCAACCAAGTAGTCGATCGCTAGTTGTGCAGAACCACAATCAATCTTCTGGTTGATCGACCGGGCGGTCGACCGACTGTCTTCTGATGATGATGCTTCCTCTGGGCGATCGACTGCTACAATGCCTTTCTCTTAATGTGCACATCTGCGCACGACCGGTTGACCGAGCAGTCGATCGGACCACTGGCTTCAGCCATGTACTGACTTCTTAGCACGCCGTTGAACCTCAAGCTCTAGTTTATCTTCTCCAATGAGTTAAAAATTTACACTCTACCCACAGCCTACACTAAAATCATCTCCTTATCAAGTGCCCTATTATTGCACTACACATTATAAAATAGAAAAGAATAGGAAATAGAAAATTTTCCTCTCACCAAAACATATGTCATGAGCCATAAGTCTAATTCCACACTATTGGAGGCAGTTCTGTTACTTTCGTATACTGAATTTAAATGCGAGTAGCACTAAATTTTCCAATCATATGGCACCTTTCTATTTTCAAATATCACGAAGTGAGCTAGTTAACTAAAGTAACTCAAAACTTGATCCTTTAAAGCTCAATTTGTAGATATGCATGCCTCGCGCTTTTGTATCCATGAAAAGGTCCATTATATCTTAATAGCATTACATTATGCTTGAAGTTTTCCAATTGTCCGTGCAAACAAATTTTTATTTAGAGTCAAAAAAAATCTGGGATCAGTTATTTCACCTTTCCATAGGCTCCCCCTGGATGAACAGTGACGCCAGAATTTCCTTTTATTTGGGTTGATATGAGCATGCATTGCGCATGTAAATGTTTAATGGATTGCTTTTAAAGATTCCTTGATACAATTATATACATTGCACCTATCATCTTAATCTCTTGGGTTATCTGGGTTCCAAGAGGGCCTGGGTTCAAATTTCATTGTAGGTAATCTAAAAGTGTGTTTATGGCCCATTTATTTTGTGTTCCCAAGTGAGTCTTCTTTCTACTAGAGGCCTTTCCACGCGGCCTGAAGGCCCCCATGAGAGGAAGCCATTTAGTGTAAGGATTTATTGATATACATAGGTAACCCACAGCTTATCAGTTTAAGATTCCATGTAACTAGCTATCTAACAAATTGTATGGGTGGCAGGCATTGACATAGCTGCACATTTAAACCACCACATAAATTTAAAAAAAATAACAATAAAGACATTTTTCAAGTTATAAATCATGTTTGCTGTGAGCTTTGATAAAAATCAAAAGTACCACAACAATTTGTAATTAACGGTCTACAGTTCTGTGGATGAAACTATTTTTATTTGTTAAAAACAAGAACTGAGTGATTTCCCACAAGTTCAAAGTTAACCAAGTGTTATGTAAAGATTGCTTGAGTTAACCAAGTGTTATGTAAAGATTGCTTGATATAATTCCTTTTTTTGTTATGATGATTTTGAACAATGGAATTGAATCTATTTCTATTGATTGATTTATAGGCTATGTCGTTCCTCCATAATATTAACCCTTATGAAGCAACAACGGAGAAGGAATCAATCAAATTTCTGGAAAATGCAATATTACATTATATGGATTTAAACGGATGAGACATCCTGCAAACGTTGTTAGCCTACAACCATCTGCTTAAGCTTTTGAGTTAAGTGGTTATCTAACATGGTATTGAATAGTGACACCGTAATAAAAGAGTTCCTGAATCTAAAACTCTTCCTTGCCAATCTAAAGTATATTTATGCACCTACATGTATTCTGCCTTTGTAAGGAAATCATCTTTTCTGTGAGGCTTTCACATGACCCAAAGGCTCATGCCCACAGGAGGGGAAGTAATAAAGACTGCTAGATGTGCATTGTTTTTGAAATAAGCATTAAAACCTAGGTTATGTACGAGACATCAAGCTTTATAGAGCCACACTTGCAATGAGCCATTCGAGGTATCTGAGTTACTATATGCACACAATACATCCAAGTTAGGAATGTTCATCTTTTATCATTCTATACATGCGGCATATTGTCTATTAAAAGAGCTAGCATATCATTGATCTTTACACGATTGATATTGTGAGTTATAAATTCACAGCATCAAAATTATAAAAGCAAAAAAGAGGAGTATTTATTATTTATTTTTATGGCAAAAGAGAGAGCATAATTAAAACTACATATTCTGCAGCATCTGCTGGGCCAAAAATTTCAACAGTAGCTAACCTGGCAACAGCAACATCCTTGGCTTCAGCCGAGAATAGTCCTGTAACTGCTTTAGGGACACCTAAGAATGGTCCACCAATATTCATCACTGCTTTTATATGCTTTGCACACCAATCTGAACCGCCGCCGCCACCCATAGGGGCAGGTGCCTCAACCCACTTCATAAAATGCAAAAAGTACAAAACTCCCATGGAATGTGGAATGACTACAACCTTCCTTCCACCATTTGTGGCTACCATGAGTTCTATATTACTTTTTATTCTGCTTAGGGTTTGATCCCTCACCTGTAGAGATCAATTTGTAATAGGTTTGTCAAACATCTAAGTTAAAGCATGAAAAAGTACAAGTGCTGTACATAAACTGAAAGAAGCAAGCAAGGAACTGTTGTCACAACCAAAAAAAAAGGAAGAAAGAATTCATGAACTAGGATAAAGAAATGGTGGTCAGCAGAATGACTGTACAGAACGAAAGCTACCTCAGTGTTCTGAAAAGAGATTCTCCAATCATATGCAGCCATATACATTGTTTTTTCTTCATATCCAATTCGAGCCAAGTTCGCAATCAATACTGCCCAAACAAAATAGCCAGGAGCAAAATAATCTGCTGCAACAAGCCCTGTGACAGGCCTAACTCTTATGCCTGGAGGGTCCAATCCGGTCTCATTGTCCAGGGACATATGTTCAACCCAGCATAAAGGTCTAGAAAATTTTTGAAGTACATACAAGAAAGACAAAGAACAAGGACAAATGAGATCACAGGAACTCAGTGACAGACAGGAGAAAGGAGTTTCTTTTCAGAATATTCTTTTTGCAAATAGCATTCACTATATTCTTACCAACCACCGAGGTATGTAGATAATTGTTCAATCTAGTAGGCATGCAGTAAAAATTAAAGAAAACAACTACCTGAAATTGCCTGAAACTTTCAGGAGAATTAGCATCAAATGAAATGTGACCAATCGACTGAACAGCACATCACTAACTGCACGCTTCTTATTTGAGGAGAATCACTAAGAACTGATTGAGATTTTGGAGAATCATGGAGAACAGGAGAAGTGACTAATAGTTTAAGACAAGAATGCATTAGCTAAAAAAGCAGAGATTTAGAATATGTCTTCCTCAAATATAAAAGCAATATAAAGCTCACCCGTGTTGGTAGAAAAAGGATGAAAAACAATTGCAACATGAATTATTGACCGATACCCAACCTATTTTTCTATAGGTACAACAAATAAGGTCCATTGCTCCAGTAATCCACTTAAGTCATTATAGGAAAAATTAGCTACTTGTAAAAGCATCTAAAAATGGGAATTCTCAGGGGGAAAAAACATCCTAAAATTATTAAGGATATATATTCTTTATAAAGCTCACTACAGTATACCAAGAAAAATGGAGAAAAATGCATCCCCGTTGGAGCACTTAAGATTACAAAAACTACCTTTAATAGTACAGTAAACAGTTTCCAATTGTGAAACAAGAAGTTATACCTTCATTCCCCAAAAAGATGCATTTTAATGACAAATCTTCACTCTGGCATGAGCTACGTCTGATACTTAAAGTACAATGAGAGGGACATTTTACCTATTAGTAGCTATTACAAGTTTCTCGTTTCCAGATCTGTAAATTATTCCCAACTTAGTTTAAAAGAGCAACTTGCCAACCCTCTGAAAGTAGAGATTCTTCAAATGGCCAAAACAACTTTTTTACATAACTCCTATATTCAGGGTTTAACAAAAAGGATTTGGCTAACTCTTGCTCAATCACAAAAGTAATGCTCATTGAACTACCTGCATAGAGATATCACAAATGACAGCAACATGAACTAGCTGTTACCCCATGTAATTTTATCAGTTAAAACAAGAGATTTCCATTTTTCCTTTTCCTTTTTCTTTTGGCTAAAATCATTTCCCATTTTCACACTTAACTATCCCAAAATCGAGTTTTCCACAAAAGTTCAAGGAAGGATACCCGTAAGCCCATAAGAGTTAATCAGTACCACCTCTTAAAATAAGACAAATCAGATAACTTTCCATTAACCAATTCACATTCGGTCAGTATAATAGAAAATATACAAAGTTGTAATAATTCATCCTGTTCTTTAAATTATCATTCAATTACTTTTTACAAA
Organism: Agave tequilana; assembly: GCA_038442645.1. Taxonomy (NCBI): domain Eukaryota; kingdom Viridiplantae; phylum Streptophyta; class Magnoliopsida; order Asparagales; family Asparagaceae; genus Agave; species Agave tequilana. The sequence goes on along the minus strand of JAVJIF010030490.1, from coordinate 223,377 downwards.
AAAATCACTATATAATAAAAGATATTCAGATATCCTCTTATTGTGTACACAAATACTATCATAATTACATCCAATTGCAAATTCACTCACTACTATCCAGCTTACGCTAAAACAGCAACCACAAATATTCCAAAATACAAAAGTTTGTGTTTGTTGTTTACACAAAAGATGGCAATGATCCTCAAAATAGCAACCACAAATGTTCCAAATTTTCCACACCAATTATATCTTCCTAACCAAACCACCAACAAAGACACAGAAGAATATAAAAGAATCAACTTTTCATGGAATTTCCTCTTATTATACACCCAAATATTCAACTTGCTAACAAAATGCATTCCACTTGCTACTGTACTTCAAAAGAAAAGACTGTTTTTGGCAGCTAAACAACAAAATTTCCATTTTATCAAATATAATCCTCCGACATACAGCAAAACAAACAATTACCTCTTATAAACCTCAATTAAGATCTTTCCCAAAGCAATCCATCAGCACCAATCTTCAATTAATAGCATAAAACACACAACTAATCTAATCCCAAAAAGTTCAGTTCTTTCTAAAAAAATAAAAAAAATCCCATCTTTCCAGTTCCCCAACCAATTAAACCATCCCAAAACTAGAAATCAACAAAAACCGAGTCATCAATCCTTACCTCTTATAAACCTCCCCAAATGTCCCACCCCAAAGCCTCTTTCGAAACAGACCCTCAGCGCACTGGTGTCCCTCCCACAGCTCCAGCCCCCCGGTGACGATGCCGGGCACAAACACCACCGGGTGCTTCGCCCTGAGCCCCTCCTTCTGCAGCTTCACCCCCGGCGGGTCCGGCAGCGGGCCCGTTATCGCCTCCGTCACGTACTGTGGGAACGACGCCGGCATCGCGTTGTACAGAAACAACAGGAACCACCAGATCGAGCAGATGAGGCCGACGAGCCAGCAGCAGTTGTCGACGCAGTTCCATCGCTTCTCCTTCTTTGGATTCTTCTCCTTGGGCTTCTCATCGGGCTGGGGCGGCGGCGGCGGAGGCGGGGGCTTGGGGGGATCGGGCTGGGGTTTTCTCCTGCGGAGCAATGACATGGCGATCGATCGAAAAACCCCAACCCGAAACCCTTGAAATTGCTTGTTTGTTGCTTGTTTGAAGAGAAAACCCTAACCCTAGAAATTTGTTTAGAGCTCGGAGGAGGTTTTAATGGAGGAGAGAGGGAGGGAGAGGGAGGCGGCTGTTTGCGGGAATTTTTGGGGGGCTCAGTGACACCTGGCGGGAGAATGATGGTTGGGGGTTGTCTTTTATAGTGGGGCCAAGACTCCAAGTAAGGAGTGGGGAGGAGGAGCGGGGAATTTTGCGGATTAGTGCCGGAGAAAACTCTGTTTTGTAATAGTAACTGTTGGGAACGGATATTGCCACCCCACACTAAATGAGAAAGGCCCCAAAAAATTACAAGTGTGCCATTATTTTTTTTTTTTTTTTTTTGATGATTTCACCTTTAGTCAAAAGTACAAAGCGCTCCGCCCTTCCTTTTCCTTCCCCTCTTCCTTCTTCCTACGATTTCCGTCCTATTCTCTCTGGCGACCCCCATTCCCTAACGACCTCCCCCCGCTCCCCACCCCCTCCCCCTCCCTCCTCAACCTCCCCCCGCTCCCCCTCCCGGCCTCTCCCTGCTCCCATCTGTTCGGCCGAAATATGGCTGAATAGATAGCGCTCTGTTCGGCCGCCCGACCGAACAGAGCTCATACGAATTCTGATCGAATAGATGGGGACAGTGGGGAGGAGAGGAGGGAGGCCGGGGGGGGGGGGGGGGGGGGCGGTGGGAAGGGGAGGAGTTGGGGGGGAGGGGGGAGGCCGAGGAGGGGCAGGTGGCGATGTGGGAGGCCAGGGCCGGGGAGGAGGAGGGGGAGGTCGCGGATGGGGAGGATAGGGGGGAGGTCGTCAGCGATGGGAAGAAAGGGGGAGACCGGGGGAGCGAGGCGGTGGTCGCTGGCGAGGGTTGGCATGAGAGGGAGAGGAGGAGAAGAAAAAGAGAGTATTTTGGGTGTTTTTAAATTTTTTGGGTGCCTTTATTAAATTTGTGGGTGTCCTAATTTTATTCGTGTCTTCATCACTTTTTGGGGTGGCAATATCAGCTCTGGTGATTGTTGCACTAAAAGGTAATAGATGTTTCTTTTTTGGGGAAAAAAATAATAGTATTAGTTGCTTTTGGGATTACAGCTCTTTTTGGTAATCAAATAAGATTTCTTGTATAGAAAATACAAACAGCTTCTTTAACTGGGCAAGCTTTTGAATAAATATATTTTTATAATTTAATTTCAAATACCAACCTCTTTCAAATTTATTTCAAAAATCAATTTCTGACAGGCGACGTAGGCATCACGTAAGCGCCATGTAAAGAGTATAAATATCACCCCACCTCTAAGAACTCGACCTTCGAGCAAATTTGGGTGGGGGTAGGGGGAGAGAGGAGAGCGACAAGTGCGGGATCATACCTTCCCGGAGTCAGCGAGCGACAGGCAATGATTGACAGGAAATGAGTGGCGAGATCGAGAAATGAAGGGAGAGAGGGTCAGGTTAGGACACTGGAGATGGGTGCGAGAGAGAGAGAAAAAGAGAGAGAGAGAGAAGAGAGAGAAAGCGAAGGGAAGGAGACAATAAAAAAAGAGAGAGCTTTGTGATCAAGAAAAGAAGCTTAATTCTTGGTTCGAGGTTGCCTACCTCGGATCAAGCTTTGAATCAAAAAAAAAAAAAGAGCTCAATTCTTAGTTTGGAGTTGGCAACTCCGGATGAGGAAATAAAGTCAAAAACATTTGGTCTGAAGTTGACAAAAATGGCAACCGCCAGGATCCAGAGCCCGCTACGATGGTGGAGCAAAACGACTCAGCGCTAATGTGGCGCCTACATAACCTGTTAGATGTTGATTTTTAAAAATAAATTTGAGAGAAATTGACTTTTAGAATTAAATTATAAAAAGATATTTAATCAAAAAAATTGCCCTTCTTTGACAAGCTCATATGCTACAATTGGAAGCTTTTTTATATGTAATATAAGTTGGCTTATTGAATTAGATATTTCATTGTTAGAAATAAAAACTTTATATTTTCTCATCTTAGATATTGTCGTTCAATGTCCCGAAGGAAATGTCTTTAACCGCAAAACTTACAAAAATTCAACTTTATCGCAAACATTTGATGTTTTTGCCTTTTTTCTTATAAAAATGTGAATTTTTTAGCAAAAATTTATAGCAGTTGTTTGCCAATTACTAACAAACGTGGTGACAAAACAATACCATTTGTTAATTTTCAAATTGTATGTGTATTGTTTGAGAAAATTTTCGATCTAAAAGAATTCTTAGCAAGAAGTGACAATAAAAAAAATAATGAGAGAAAGAGATGACGAGCCTATTAACATAACCGTTGAGGCTGTTGGATTCAAGGAAGTGGGCGGAAGTGAGAAAGTGGGAAGTGTCATTTCTCACTCCTGTTGTTCATCCAAACACCAAAAAAAGAAGATGAAAAAACTCTTTTCTGTTGCTCTTTTCCTTTTCACACAATCATTTTCTCACTTTCAAGATGCTCCAGTTAATTTTATGATCATGTAAATCTCATTTTAAATAAGCATCAGTTCAAAACAGTTAATTTTGTGATCATATAAATCTCATTTTAAATAAGTTTTAGTCCAAAACAGTTAATTTTGTGCTCATGTAAATCTTACATTCTAATTAATGCCCCTCGCGCAACCAAATTGTTCGTTTGGTCGGCTCTCCCTGAACAAAGTGACCCTTTGCTTAATTTCTATTCACGAAATTGCCATCAGGCCCATAACTTCTGGCGTGCATTGAAGTGAGTAAAAAATTTTTTTTCTCACCGTGGCATTGCTCACTGTGCGCGCGGCGAGGGCCCGATGGAGTGGGCCCCATCGCACACTTGGTGGGGCCCACCGCATCGGGCGGATCACCGCGCGCTGTGAGCGCGGTGAGCAACGCCCCCGGTGAGCAAAAAAAACTCTGAAGTGAATGGATGCCTTTGGGATCAAGTGGGCCCCAAAAGAGGTAACTAGTGAGGAAAGATAAAGTTGTTGCCTTATCGTTCGCATACATTTTGTATGCAACTATTTATAACCTGGCGCTAGAAATTTCTATACGAATAAATCTTGGCTTTTGACCCAGAATTCGTGTGAAGAGGGTCACATAGGTGATAACTCATGGTTAGCGAAATGAGAAGCAAGAGACAGCTGAAAAGATTGGGAAGGGACCCAAGACTAGGGGTGGCAGACGGGTCGCGACCCGTCAGACCAGACCCGACCCCACCCGGATTTATCGGGTCTGGGTTTGGACTAATCGGCTTTGGGTCATAATCGGGTCGACCCGTCTGACCCGATTATTAAACGGGTCGGGTCGACCCGAACCCGCCAAACCCGATTATTCTCTCTCCTCCTCGGCTTCCTCATCTCGATCTCCTCCACCGCCGCCCACCTCCTCCTTTTCGCCTAAATTATATTGTCAAAAAATATGCGTGAGCTCAGTTTCAAACCCATGACCTCTAGTGTGTGAATTTAGTGTGATGACCAACTATGCCACCCAACAATTTGGTAATATAGTGCAAAAAAATTGTATTTAAGGTTTAATAATCGGGTCAAACGGGTCGGGTCGGGTCGACCCGACTAAGTCCGGGTCGGGTCTGGGTCTGAATTTTTGACCCATATAATAATCGGGTCGGGTCGACCTGACCCTATTATTATACGGGTCAAGCAGTAATTGGGTCGGGTCGACCCGACCGGACCCAATTGCCACCCCTACCCAAGACCGAGTGTGTTTATTTGGAAACAAATAAGTGATAAGTAGAAACACTTAGTAAGCAGAAACACAAAATTAATTAATAGAAACACTTGGACTCACTCATTGTTTTACCAGCCTACTCAAAATACCCTCATTTTCTTCCTCCTCTTTCTCCGCACCAACCCCTTCCCTCTCTCCTACCCCCTCCTATGCCCCCTCACCCACCTCCCCCTCCCCCTTCCTTGCCTAGCCCCCTTCTTCCGCCCAGACCCCTCCTTTGCCTCCTCCCCCGCACCTCCCCTCCATTGCACCTCCTCTCTCCCACCCCCACCCCCCTCTTCCCATTCCTTTCTCATAGCTGAACATAACTTTTATGTTCGGTCACAGCTGGTCGAACATAGTTTTTACGCTCGGCCAGTTGTAAATGAACATAGCTGGGGAAGAGGGGGCGGGCAGGCCGGGGGGGGGGGGGGGAGGCGGAGGGGGAGGGGGCGGGGGAGATTGCCGGAGAGGAAGAGAAGGGAGGGAAGAAGAGGATAAAAAGAGGGGTGTTTTCGTCATTTTTACTTACGGGTAAAATTGTTAAAAAAAATGGCAATCTTGCAATTTTTTTAATTTCTACTTATCACTTCTTTGCTTCCAAATAAACGCACTTCCAGGACCATTGTTGTAACACCCCGGAATATTAACCCCAATTTAATAATATAAATATTGGGTTATTAAGACTATCTAAAATATGAAAAAAAAATTGATATTGATTAATTGAGTATGTAATGAATTTCAATAATTTTGAGAATTTTGTGCGGTATGTATGAATATACATACATCATAGTTATTGTGTACATAGTACTTCAAAATATAGATATACTAGTATTATACATGAAATATGTGTATTTATCAAGAAAACACAACCATGAGAAATTTTTATATTTTTTTGTTAGTGGAGGGAGTAGGCAAGCATGGAAGGAGAGATCTAGGGCCTAAATCTTCTTGATTTGAGAATTGGACACTTGGATGAAATGGGTCATGGCAAACTTGTAAATTTAGATGGGTGTAGATCTTAAAAGAGTCAAATGAGAGTTCATCATCTTCATCTCTCCCTAGAGGAGAAATCTCCATGCAAGCCCTAAAATCCCTCAAAATTGAGATCTCTTCAACCTTTTTCTCTCCCAACATCTCCCTCTCACTATTCTACTCTCTTTCCCTGCTCTTGGGCACCGGCGGCAAGGCGGGGTTCGACGGCACGAAGAAGAGGAAGAAATCTATAGGTGAGGAAGATTTCATCTTGATCTAAACCTATTTCAATTTTCTCAATTTCAGAAAATTCTTGTAATCATGTTATGATCTACCCCTATAAATAATTTATATTGCTTTGAAACTCTTGTAATCAAAAATCAGTTGTGAGGTGGGTTTCTCTTGATCTATATTCTTTAATAGTTCTTGCAATTTCTGAACTAAATGATTGTTACAAACAAAATGGTAGATCTTTTATTTTTATGAGATTAAGAAGTGGACAGTGGGTTAAAGTGATGATGGATCAAGTTTGTAAGTAGAATTTTAAACATTCCAGTTCATTATTTGATTATAATTTTGAATTGGGTGGAGAAGTTGAAAAACAAGTTGTAAATTTCATAAATTTTAACACTCTTGATAGGGGCATAAATCTGTCAAACACTGAAATCTGTAAAGATTGGTTTAGTTCATCAGTATATTAAGAACTATAGGTATCATATAATATATCGTTGGAAAGCTAATCGAGTCTACTTTCCAACGGCTCTTACCGTATCCCCATTGGATATGTATGCTTTGAGTTATTGCAGAAAATGACATGTTATTCGAAACTGCTGTGCTGCAGAACTCATTCATGACTGAAAAGTTTCTGAATATTTGGAATGGTTTAGTTGAATTAAACATATCATGTAATATATCACTGGAAAGGTAACGAAGTCTAGTTTCTAATAGAATTTTTTATGTTTCATTTAATTATCTAGAATAAAAGTTATTATAAAACTATCGTTTGTCGTCCGAAAAGACAAAGCTACAAAATGTATTCAAACAGTAAGCTCCTGACTAATTATTATCGCTAAATCAAGCTTCCTATAGTACATGATATATCACTTAAAAGGTATAAAAAGTCATAAAAGTAAACTTTGCAGTGGTTCTTATCATGTCCCGTTTGAATACATGTGATAGAGATTTTGTTGAAACATTATGAGTAGATGAGAAATTTCGCCAGCATTGAATAGTATAATTCACGAATTTAGAAATTTTGAAGTAAGATGCAAAACTTGAACTAGTAATATTATTCTAAATTATTCTTGTTGGGAAACTACCATGTGTGGGTTATAATCATATAACCTATGGCCAAAAAGATGCCAAGAGGATTGAGTTATTAACAGTTTAAGAAGACTTACATCAAGCATAATACATTATAATTGGGATCAAGATATTTGTAATAATGTGAATTGTGTATCTAGTAGTTCAGTTAATAACTTATGCTGGTAATTGTTATAAATGGGATTATTTACCTAAAACGCTTAATTGTTGTACACGTTGCTCTTGATTGAGAGATTCGTGAGGACCTCTAATTGAATTCTAGAATCATTGAAAGGATATAAGCATTGGAATGAGGAGTGACACTAAATTATAATTAAATTGCGAACTGGGGTGATTGAAATAGTTTCCAACCAAATCAAGAAACTTGGATATAGGATTTTGGAATATTAGAAATAATAAAAAATTTAATAGCCTTTCATCATACTTTTTATCGCTCAGAACTTTCTATTGAACTATCATCTATATATGTAAAAGATGAACTTGGAACATTTCATGACATATGAGACTTATGTTCTTTGTGTGGCATAGCCTGCATTGACTCCTTACTTATTTTGGGTGACAATCTGGATGATCCTAACAAGTGCCATAAAATTGGCATACGAAAAAGGTTAAGTAAAAAATTTAAATTCTTCAATATAGGAAGCTTGACCTATATATATCCAACATTTTCCCAATATTTCTTTAAAGGATTGAAGTTCATGATCGATGTCTATTCATTATTTTCTTGAGAACTCCTTAGAAAGTTCTGTCTGGATGCTCAATAATTTGTCTTTAGAGACTTCATTGTTAGAACATTTTTTCTCCGTCTTGATTCTGAGCAGCAGTTGTAGTAAAAAAAAAATAATAATAATAATAATAATAAAAGAAAATTCTGGTCCAATTGAAGTGGTATTAGTATAACACTTTTTCCTTCAGTCCTTAAGCCTTGTCATATTAAATTTATAACAGTTTTGCGTTCTCTACTTCAGGTAGTGGTAATTGTCTGGTGACTAGTTATATTCCCATAAATAGTGCACGTATCCACCTACTCGCACTTGATATAATGTATCGCGTCTATCAGTAAAGGTGCTTTCCTCTTTAGGTCCAGGGTGCCTTATTTCAAATCTTGTTACCTATTTCCCTCGTGTGGCTTTTCCGTGGCAAGGAGAAAACTTGAAGGTTTCCTTTTGGAGGCATGAAATTAAGTTTACCTAAGTGCATATACACCCAGTATACGATTGATATTGTAAAGTGAGTCCCGTGAACTACTTCTAATATGTAAGGTACCAATACTTTATGATACTTAAATGGTATATTGAACTATGATAGATTTAGAAAGAATTAGACTTCGATTGGAGGAGCCAGCTAATGAGTAGAATAATTTGGACAGCTCAATATTTACAAAGGAGGTGCTGCCGGAATTTATATAGATGTTTGTGTTAATTGAGATTTCTGAGAAACTGGGACCGTTATTGTCACGGTCCCAGATTCTAGTTATAGGATTAGCTTAACAAATTCCATAATACAAAATTTTCTTCAAAATTTTGGCGGCACCTCCCCTAAAAACATGGGTTTTGCTATGATACAACAACAACAATATTGGCCCATAATGGCCCAATTACCACCAACATCTCATTTCGGCGCACATGACCTACTTAACAACATAAAAAGGAAATCATCATCACATTACTTCACATTCATCAATTATGTTCCATATTGAACCACGACATCCATCCCAACAATGCATAACATCAACCATGGCAGGGTCTAGTTCCCTTCATCAACACTACTGAGAATACATTTCAAGTTCTTGTGTTAAATGGCCACACACAAGGCTTAGATTTGCAGTGATAACACCCAAAAACCAACTTACATATACCAAGTTTCCCATATGCATACAATAAGTAATACCAAAAGTAAACAAAATATAAGAAGAGACGATTGACCACAAGTAAGGTATAGGGGAGTCGATCATTCCTTTTCCTTAAGATTCAGAGTCTAAGTCGGCCTCTTACCTCTGTCCGAACCTAAAATTGTAAAAGAATGAACGGAGTGAGCTTGACAGCTCAGTGAGTAAACAAATCCAAATTGCTAATTCAATTACTTATATTAATAGGTTTTAAGTTGACACCTGCAGTTGTTAGCAGATTTCCGTCTTACTCTCGCATACTTCTAAGATTTAAGATAGATGTCTCAACTATCATGAATTTTACTTAGGTTTATCACAATTACATTTAGCACAGTATAGAAAACAAATTACAGTTGTCACCGTCTTCCCCCTCCTACCGGCTCCCGCTCGGCCCCTTCCTCCGAGTAATATATATAGTACATACATATACATAATGTAGTTGTAACCGTCTTCCCCCTCCTGCCGGTTCTCGCTCGGCCCCTTCCTCCGAGTAATATATAATACATATATATACATAATGTAGTTGTCACCGTCTTCCCCCTCATGCCGGCTCCCGCTCGGCCCCTTCCTCCGAGTAATATATATAATACATATATATATATATATATATACATAATGCAGTTGTCACCGTCTTCCCCCTCCTACCGGCTCCCGCTCGGCCCCTTCCTCCTAACAACATATACTTCATATGTATACATATCAAATAGAAACAACAGGCCCACCACGATAAGTTTTCGTATAACAAGTAAAATACAACGGTATTATTTACGCATACAACGCACTTTATTATTTCTATGTCCGAAACTAGGTCTCTACTTGATGTTAGGCAATTACTTCAATCCGAAACCAATGTGTCCCGTACTTGGTATGCGTATCCGCATCTTCATTATTTAATTAAGGAAGATTAGAATAAACTTTTGCAAGTGTTTTACATACCCCCAAATTAGCTTATGTCCTATCATATGTTGTTGGAAATTGGACAATACCTTACACAACGGTCCTACTTGTATAGCCAAGAAGCATCACAATTTGATTGTTCAAGCATTCTCGTGTAAGATTTCGGTCATCTAAATTTTTCTTGTCGTAGGAGTTAAGGTCTAATTAAATGCAATGCATCTAAATCGTAATGTGAACACCCGTTTATACTTTCTTGACAACTCACATTTTTCTATAATATCACAGCACTATTTTTAGTTAATTAATATTCTAGTTTACTCACCTTGCTTCCGATGAGTGCCCCGGTGATGAATTTCGCCTACTTCACCCCCCGAATCGTAGCCCTAATCAAGGATAGGCCTAGAATCAATTATTGATGCTCAAGTACACTCTAATCCAAGAAAAATTCACGGTTTACCTTTGATTAAATTCTGGTTTCTTGTTCTCTTGCTCGAAGAAGTCCGGGATCCGGCTGCGCAAACTCTCCTGGCCCCTCCCTGGCCCCCGCCTCGAACCCCCCTCTCTGCAGCGCGCACGCCAGCAGCGCGCGCTCGCCTGCCGCGCCCACACCGCGCGTGCGCTCGACTTCCCTTCCCCTACCTGCCGCGCCTGCCGAGCCCCCCTCCAGCTGCTGCTGCGCTTGCTGGGAAGGAAAAAGGGAAGGGGAAAGAGTTAGAGAGGGAGAGAAGAGAAGGAGAGGGAGAGAGTGCTGCTGATTTTTGGAGGAAGAAGAAGGGGGGAAAAATGGATCTGAAGCTTGAAGAGAAGAAGGGGTTGTTGTGTTTCTCTTCCCAAAAAGTCAATACATTAATCCCTCCTTTATGCCACCTCATAAGCTCTCTCCCCCAAGCCCCTCACCTTGCACCCATGTTGACACACACATCCCACTCTCTCCCATTTCCTTCCAGTACAACAAAAGGGGTAATATAAAATTAGTTTTATTATTTAATGGGGTCTTAAAGTAACCATTATAGGAATTATGCAAAGTCCCCCATTTAATTAATAGTATTAATAACCTTTACCTCATCCTTTATGTATCAACCCCTCTATATATATATCTAGCGAATATATAAAATATACATATGTAGGTATTATGTATTCCTGCTGTATTTCTCCAAATTAAAATTTTAATTCCTCTCATCCTAATTGTTAGAAATTATTTTAACTTTAGGTGTGAATCTGGATTAATTAGGAATTGCTGTTACAGTTCAACCCTCCTTAAAGGAGTTTCGTCCCGAAACTTAACGTACCTTGAAATAATAGTGGGTGAGACTTTCGCATTTCTTCTTCCGGTTCCCATGTAGTTTCTTCAATCTTTTGACTTCTCCACAATACCTTTATTAAGGGAATCATTTTATTCCTCAATTGTTTCTCCTTTCGGTCAAGAATTTGCACTGGCTTCACCATATAAGACAGATCTTCTTGAATTTGCAGCGGCGAATATTTAAGGACATGATTGAGGTCTGATATATATTTCCTCAACTGTGATACATGGAACACGTTATGCACTTTCTCCATTTCAGGTGGTAAGGCTAACCGATAGGCCAATGGTCCAATTCTTTCCAATATCTCAAAAGGTCCAACATACCGGGGTCCTAACTTGTTTCTTTTGCCAATGCGCATTACACCCTTTATTGGGGATACCTTTAGAAAAACTTTGTCTCTTTCAGCAAATTCTAGGGGTCTCCGGCGTTGGTCTGCATATGCTTTCTGTCTGCTTTGTGCTGCCTTCATTCTCTTCCTTATTATCCGGATCTTTTCTGTAGTCTCTTGGACCATGTCTGGTCCTAGTAACCTTCGATCTCCTATCTCTTCCCAACAGATTGGTGATCTACACTTCCTTCCATATAAAGCTTCGAAGGATGGCATTCCTATAGTCGACTGGTAGCTGTTGTATGCGAACTCTACTAATGGCAGGTACTTCTCCCAATTGCCCCCAAAATCTAATGTACATGCCCTCAGCATATCCTCTAATATTTGAATAGTTCTTTCGGATTGCCCATCAGTCTGCGGGTGTGCTGCAGTGCTAGGGTGTAGTTTGGTTCCCAGGCTTTAGATAGATTGACCCAGAACCTTGACTGGAACCGAGGGTCTCGATCCGACACAATAGTTTCGGCCACTCCATGAATTCTGATTATCTCTTGGAGATAGACTTGCGCTAACTTATCCATCGAGTAATCTATTCGAATGGGTAAGAAATGCGCGGACTTTATGAGTCGATCAACTATCACCCATATGACATCATGTCCATGAGGGGATTTGGGAAGTCCTGTCACAAAATCCATGGTAATGTGATTCCATTTCCATTCAGGAACTTGGAGTGGCATTAGCAATCCCAGGGGTTTCTTATGTTCCGCTTTAACTTGTTGGCATATTAGACATTTCTGCACGAACCTAGCTATGTCATCCTTCATCCCTTCCCACCAAAAAATTGATCGCAGATCTTGATACATCTTGGTTGTCCCAGGGTGTGCTGTGTAAGGGGTGCAATGGGCTTCCCTCATAATATGTTCCCTGAGTTCGAAGTCTGGGGGTACACATACTCGACTTACCTTCTTCAGTAACCCTTTATCGATGACAAAATATTGTGTTTCGCCTCTTTGCACTTTCTCGATATTCTTAGCTGTCTGTTCATCATTCTGTTGTGCCTGTTGGATCTTATCATAAAGATCAAATCCAACTCTAACTTGATTCATCTGACTGGTTCCCATTATGGTTTCCTTTAATTGAATCTCTATCTGCATCTTCTCTATTTCCTTTAGCAAACTGACCTGTTGAGTTAATAGTGTAGCTAAAGATCCTCCTGATTTCCGACTAAGACATCTGCCACCACGTTGGCTTTCCCAGGGTGATAATGAATGGTCAAATCATAATCTATTAGTTCCAACCATCTTCTTTGACGCATATTTAATTCTCTTTGGGTAAATATGTACTTCAGGCTCTTATGATCTGTATATATATCACAAGATACACCATACAGATAGTGTCGCCTTATCTTTATAGCAAATATAACTGCAGCCAGTTCCAAGTCATGGGTCGGATAATTCTTCTCATGGTTTTTAAGTTGTCTGAAGGCATATGCAATTACTCTACCATGCTGCATTAATACACACCCCAGTCCCGACTTTGATGCATCACTGTATATAACATATCCTTCAGTCCCAGAGGGCATGGCTAGGATTGGGGTCGTAGTTAGCTTATTTTTCAATTCTTGAAAACTATTCTCCTGACTTTCTCCCCAATAAAATTTGAGATTTTTCTTGGTCAATTGTGATAATGGTGCCGCTATTCTAGAAAATCCTTCTACAAATCTTCGATAATACCCTGCCAGCCCTAAGAAACTCTGCACTTCTGAGACATTGGTGGGTCGAGGCCAATCCTCATTTACTTCTATCTTTGCCGGGTCCACAGATATTCCTTCTTTAGTAATAATATGACCGAGAAATCTAACTTTTTCTAGCCAGAACTCATACTTCTTGAATTTTGCATAAAGTTGTTTTTCCCTCAATAATTGCAAAACTATCCTCAAATGCTTTTCATGTTCCTCTGTGTTTCTTGAGTAGATTAGTATGTCATCAATAAATACCACTACAAATTTGTCCAGGTATGGCTGAAAGATTCTATTCATCAAATCCATAAATGCTGCCGGGGCATTGGTTAGCCCAAATGGCATTACCAAAAATTCATAATGCCCATATCTAGTTCTAAAGGCTGTCTTAGATACATCCTCTGATTTGATATTCAATTGATGGTATCTAGATCTTAGATCTATTTTGGAAAATATACTGGCACCCTGAAGTTGATCAAAAAGATCGTCAATCCTCAGGAGTGGATATCGATTCTTGATAGTGACTTTATTCAACTCCCGGTAATCTATACACAGTCTCATACTTTCATCTTTCTTCTTTACAAATAGCACAGGAGCACCCTAGGGTGATACGCTTGGCCGAATAAATCCCAGGCCTAATAACTCTTCTAATTGTTCCTTCAATTCTTTCATCTCTGTTGGTGCCATTCTATAGAGAGCCTTCGATATAGGCCCTATTCCAGGTAGGAGATTAATAGAGAATTCTACTTCCCTATCAGGGGGTAAGCCTGGTAAATCCTCGGGAAACACATCAGGATATCCTCTTACAACTGCTATGTCTTCAATTCTTACTTCCTCTTTTTTCTTAGCTATCAATGTTGCCAAAAATCCTTGACACCCATGCCGCAATAATTTGGTGGCCTTTAAAGCTAAAATCACTGGAATGCTTATTTTATTCTTTGTCCCTTCAAATACATATTCTGGGGCCCCTGGCATTTTGAAGATTATTTTCTCTAGATGACAGTCTACATGTGCATGATATGTCGACAACCAATCCATTCATAAGATGATGTCATATTCCATCTCTCCTAGTTTGATCAGGTCTGCTTGTGCGTTCATTTCTCCTATGCTAATTTCACATTCTTTATAGCATACATCAGTGATCAATGTTGTGCCTACCGGAGTGGATACCACCAGTCGAAAACTCAAAGGTTCAGGTTTCTTATTAATTTTTGCGGTAAAAGACGAAGAAATGAACGAATGTGTAGCACCGGAATCAAATAATGCTCGAGCAATTTTTTTCAGATAAGCAAATAGTACCTTCAACCACTGTATTAGACGCCCGGACTTCCTGTTGGGTCAACGCATTCATCCTTCCTTGGGCCCTGGGTTGTTGCACTGAAGCCTGCGTCATGGCTAGTCGAAATGTGTTGACAGATCGCCGAAAAGCTCCCGATGGTCCGGCTGTCGGGGCAATGCCTGAGGTCTGCCGCCCGTCCCCCTAATAGCACCAGAATGTCCATGTAGTATCGGACAATCCCTCCTCATGTGGCCTAGTTGGCCGTAGGCAAAACATTGCTTGATTGCTAAGCAGTTTCTGGTATGATTGCGGTTGCATCGAGGACACCACATTCCTTCCGCAGAATTATGACGTGGATAAGATGTGTGTGGCGAGTTTTGGAAGGACCCTGCATTCCTGGGCCACGAGCCTATCATTGTTCTAAGAGTTGGTGTTGTAGAAGGTCCAATTCCTCTGCCGAACCTGAAGCCGGTTGATCCAATTCTTGGTGTGCTGAGATATCGGAAGCGTTTGGCGGATGGTAACTCTTTAGTTCTTACATCCTGATTTTCTTGCAGGTCTCTTTCAACTTCTAGAGCTTTCTCCACAGCCTGACTATAAATTTGTAGTTGGAATGGGACTAGTTGGCTTCTGATTTCTGGCCTCAAACCCCTTACAAACCTTTTTGTCCTGTCTTCTTCTTCAGACACCAACTTACCAGCATATCTTGATAATTGGGTGAATTTGATTTCATACTGGTTCACCGTCATTTGATCTTGTTTTAATTCTTGAAATTTCATTGCGAGCTTTTTGTACCTTCGAGCCCATATATTATGATTGTTGAGTTATTATATATGAATAAGTAGGCGAAGTCAAGCCGAAATTGTTATTTGGAGAATAAGTAGGCCGTTGTGAGCCGAAATATTATCATGATTGCATGGGTGATTGTTGAGTTTGGTTTTCACATGTGTATTGATATTAAGTGGGCTGATGTTGGCTGAAATTATTGTGACTTGAACTGTATATTTGGACAGCTCAATATTTACAAAGGAGGTGCTGCCGGAATTTATGTAGATGTTTGTGTTAATTGAGATTTTTGAGAAACTGGGACCGTTATTGTCACGGTCCCAGATTCTAGTTATAGGATTAGCTTAACAAATTCCATAATACAAAATTTTCTTCAAAATTTTGGCGGCACCTCCCCTAAAAACATGGGTTTTGCCATGATACAACAACAACAATATTGGCCCATAATGGCCCAATTACCACCAACATCGCATTTCAGCGCACATGGTCTACTTAACAACATAAAAAGGAAATCATCATCACATTACTTCACATTCATCCATTATGTTCCATATTGAACCACGACATCCATCCCAACAATGCATAACATCAACCATGGCAGGGTCTAGTTCCCTTCATCAACACTACTGAGAATATATTTCAAGTTCTTGTGTTAAATGGCCACACACAAGGCTTAGATTTGCAGTGATAACACCCAAAAACCAACTTACGTATACCAAGTTTCCCATATGCATACAATAAGTAATACCAAAAGTAAGCAAAATATAAGAAGAGACGATTGACCACAAGTAAGGTATGGGGGAGTCGATCATTCCTTTTCCTTAAGATTCAGAATCTAAGTCGGCCTCTTACCTCTGTCCGAACCTGAAATTGTAAAAGAATGAACGGAGTGAGCTTGACAGCTCAGTGAGTAAACAAATCCAAATTGCTAATTCAATTACTTATATTAATAGGTTTTAAGTTGACACCTGCAGTTGTTAGCAGATTTCCGTCTTACTCTCGCATACTTCTAAGATTTAAGATAGATGTCTCAACTACCATGAATTTTACTTAGGTTTATCACAATTACATTTAGCACAGTATAGAAAACAAATTACAGTTGTCACCGTCTTCCCCCTCCTACCGGCTCCCGCTCGGCCCCTTCCTCCGAGTAATATATATAGTACATACATATACATAATGTAGTTGTCACCGTCTTCCCCCTCCTGCCGGTTCTCGCTCGGCCCCTTCCTCCGAGTAATATATAATACATATATATACATGATGTAGTTGTCACCGTCTTCCCCCTCCTGCCGGCTCCCGCTCGGCCCCTTCCTCCGAGTAATATATATAATACATACATATATATACATAATGCAGTTGTCACCGTCTTCCCCCTCCTACCGGCTCCCGCTCGGCCCCTTCCTCCTAACAACATATATTTTACATGTATACATATCAAATAGAAACAACAGACCCACCACGATAAGTTTTCATATAACAAGTAAAATACAACGGTATTATTTACGCATAAAACGCACTTTATTATTTCTATGTCTGAAACTAGGTCTCTACTTGATGTTAGGCAATTACTTCAATCCGAAACCAATGTGTCCCGTACTTGGTATGCGTATCCGCATCTTCATTATTTAATTAAGGAAGATTAGAATAAACTTTTGCAAGTGTTTTACATACCCCCAAATTAGCTTATGTCCTATCATATGTTGTTAGAAATTGGACATTACCTTACACAACGGTCCTACTTGTATAGCCGGAAGCATCACAATTTGATTGTTCAAGCATTCTCGTGTAAGATTTCGGTCATCTAAAATTTTCTTGTCGTAGGAGTTAAGGTCTAATTAAATGCAATGCATCTAAATCGTAATGTGAACACCTGTTTATAATTTCTTGTCAACTCACATTTTTCTACAATATCACGACACTATTTTTAGTTAATTAGTATTCTAGTTTACTCACCTTGCTTCCGATGAGTGCCCCGGTGATGAATTTCGCCTACTTCACCCCCCGAATCGTAGCCCTAATCAAGGATAGGCCTAGAATCAATTATTGATGCTCAAGTACACTCTAATCCAAGAAAATTCATGGTTTACCTTTAATTAAATTCTGGTTTCTTGTTCTCTTGCTCGAAGAAGTCCAGGATCCGGCTGCTCGAACTCTCCTGGCCCCTCCCTGGCCTCCGCCCCGCACCCCCTCTCCCCGGCGCGCTCGCCTGCCGCGCGCGCTCGCCTGCCGCGCGCGCTCGCCTGCAGATCACGCAACGCGCCTGTCGTGCCCACACAGCACGCGCTCGACTTCCCTTCCCCCACCTGCCGCGCCTGCCAACGCCCCCTCCAGCTGCTGCTGCGCTTGCTGGGAAGGAAAAAGGGAAGGGGAAAGAGTTAGAGAGGGAGAGAAGAGAAGAAGAGGGAGAGAGTGCTGCTGATTTTTGGAGGAAGAAGAAGGGGGAAAAATGGATCTGAAGCTTGAAGAGAAGGGGTTGTTGTGTTTCTCTTCTCAAAAAGTCAATACATTAATCCCTCCTTTATGCCACCTCATAAGCTCTCTCCCCCAAGCCCCTCGCCTTGCACCCACGTTGACACACACATCCCACTCTCTCCCATTTCCTTCCAGCACAACAAAAGGGGTAATATAAAATTAGTTTTATTATTTAATGGGGTCTTAAAGTAACCATTATAGGAATTATGCAAAGTCCCCCATTTAATTAATAGTATTAATAACCTTTGCCTCATCCTTTATGTATCAACCCCTCTATATATATATCTAGCGAATATATAAAATATACATATGTAGGTATTATGTATTCCTGCTGTATTTCTCCAAATTAAAATTTTAATTCCTCTCATCCTAATTGTTAGAAATTATTTTAACTTTAGGTGTGAATCTGGATTAATTAGGAATGGCTGTTACAGTTATAGTTGTCTTTGAACATCTTGATTGTTCTGTGTGAAGAAGTAAACCCACCCTCATTTTAGGGTTATTAACGAAAATGCCACCAATGGGAGGAAATTTATGAAGTCCCAGTTTCGCCATGGCCAAAAAAAATCAAAAATAAATAAAAGAATTTAATTCTTATATGTATAATCGGAAAATTTTCGATACAACCACATACTTTACTTCATAATTTTAAAAAACTCATGTTCATAATTTTATTCACTATAACCTCATCCACGTCAGCATAAATTAATCCTCCAAACTATCATTTCTTTATATATTTTCATTTCATCTTTTATCCTTCCACATTGCTTTGGACGTTGCTCTCCCCTCAATCTGACTCTGGCGCAGGGTAATTCACGGGTCGACCTGTACGATTATGTCGTCGTGGGATTGGAAGGGGGCAAGGAGCCCCCTCCCAGGGGGTCTCAGAGGGCAGAGCCCCTGGATTATTTTTTTTGGATCAACTTTTTGTAGATCTAGTTTGCTTACGATGAGTTTTGTTTGTGTTTCTGATCAATGTAATATTTAGATCTGAAAAAACGTGGATCATTCGATGCCGATGAACGGAGATTTGATAGTTGCGATGCTGATATGAGGACTATGACTCATGATCGTAGTCCTATGTGAGGACCACAACTATGATCACAATCTTTTATTAGAAGATTGTGACTATGGTCACAGTCTTTTTGATTAAAAATTAGGACATTTTGTAATGAATGTGATCATTATTGCAGTCTCGTTATCGGCTGAAAAATTGTATTTGTATGCGAAATGTGATCATGAACGCAGTCTTAACAAAGACTAAAAAATAAAGCATTTTGTGAGTATTGCGATCATGGTCGCAGTTCTATAAAGATACAGAAACATTTCCTAATAATGAGAACTGCGATCATAGTCGCAGTCCTCATAAAGAGGACTGTGATCATAATCGCAGTCCTATAAAGACTCAAAAACATGGAATGTTTGTGAGGACTGCGATCAAGTCCTCAAAAATAGGGTATTTTTATGAGGGCTACGATCATGGTCGCAGTCCTCATAAATAATATTTTTTGTGAGGACTGCGATCATTGTCGCAGTCTTCTGTATACCAACAGTCCGCATTTTCGAAGTGATCCGTTTTTTTCGAAGCGATTACAGCGGGGCTTTTGCATCTTTCACCGCTGAGGAGCGCTTCTGCGCTAGACATATGGGTACACATGTTTGGCTTAAAAAAAGAGGTGGTTAAACCAAATAAAATTATGAAGCTGAGTTTTTTTTCCTAATTATAATTTAACATAGGAGGTTGTAGTGAAATTCCCCTTATAATCATAACAAAATCATAAAAACTGTCTATTTAATATAAATTGTAAAAGTATTGTTATGTCAACTTGGAGGTTTCTTCTTTTTGTTGTTTTAATCTTGAGATCGAGTTTTGTATTCATATTAGTCCAATAAATCTTGATGTTTTTTAGAAATTGTTCTTAGTTACACTGAATTAGCTCATCTAGTTTAACTAAATTACTGGTGTTTAGAATATTTCATTACTTATATTTCGAATCAATTAGGACAATTTTTTCTTCCATCGATGATTGATTTGTTTCCTTCCTTTTCTTAGTGAATGAAAGAGAATGTGGATTTTGAAAAAAGAAAATACTAAACATTTAGAAGAAAACAACTTTTTGCAGATCAAATATATAATTATTACAGATACTGAGACGGAGATAAAGTGATCCCATGTCCAACTAACTTTCAGTGAATAGTAGTGAAATAACATTTCCAGTCTATACGCGCATCCACAAAGAAATTAAATCTCATGTTCGACAACTGCGAGAAATGAACTTGAGATTTTGCTCTTGAGCGGGAGGAATGTTACGAGTGGACCAAGCCGTTAGTACTAATTCTTACTTGAATTTGATTGTGAAAGTACACCTAGAGGGGTTGAATAGGTGTAAGGCTAATCTAATGACAAATAATGCAGAATTAAAAACTAATTGCAACACACTTAGTGTAACCAGAGAGTGTAGCCGAATTCCCGGTGAAGGGCTCTGGACTATCTCCTCTAAATTCCTCTAAATAAGAGTTGAGGTGCTATGTAAAGCTCTCTTGGTTTAATACAAGTATGGCACACAATCAAATCCAAGCATATAAATGATATGAACAATATGAAATGATGCAAGACACTTTAAGAGAGAGAGAAAGAGTTAGAGATAGTGGATCAAACGCAAACACCGAGATATGTTTCGAGGTTCGAGCACCCAGCTCTACGTCCCCGCCTTCACACAGAAAGATTTTCACTATATCGTCTACACACGACTTTCCACACAGGGAACCTCCACTGAGGATTTGGGCAAATACAACTTGGGAGTACACAACTCCTCTCTCACCAATATAACATCTACACAAGAGGCAAGGCACAACACAATTCACCTCTACACTTAGAGGGATGGGCACTTAGCCAAACAACTATCAACCACACTTGAGGGATAAGGTATAAAGCCACAACACCACAATCACCTCTTCACTAAGAGGGATACCAACACAACCTCCACTATCACCTCTCACTAGAGGGATATCAACACAATCACCTCTCACTAGAGGGATATCACAAATTATGGAAGGTTTAAAACTCTTAGTGGTATCAACCGCAAACCAATTTTCTCAAAAAATAGATCCTAATAGATAGGATAGACAGATAGCTCAAGTGCGAGAAAAATAAAAAGTTTGGAAATCAAAATTACAAAGAAAAACTCTTGGGAAAACTTCTAAAATAGCTATAGAAATGAAGATCAAAAATCAATTCCAAAGACTTCTCCTTTTCTTGATTTTTCCAACCCTTTTAAAAACAAATGAAGATCAAATTTTTAAGCCCAAAACTCTTTTAAAAACTTGTTGTAAAATACTTGTAAAGATTGAAAATTTTGCTCTCTAAAAACTTGGTGAAAACAACTCAAGAATGTTGGGTATTTATAGCCCCAAATAATTCTGCCCGTTGGCAGCAGGAAAGGGCAGATTTGCCCTTCCGGTCGACCGCCCGGTCGACCGGCCCAACAATCTTTTTTATGACCGTTGTGCCTTCGGTCGACCGCCCGGTCGACCGAGACTGGATAAAGAGAGCAGCAGCTCTCTGCCGGTCGACTGGTCGGTCGATCGGGGTCATTTTCAGATAGCAGAGCTCTCTGGACGGTCGACCGGCTCACCAGCCCAGGCTGCGTGCACGTCCTGTGCAAGTCGGTCGACCGACTTCTGCTTCGGTCGACCGGTCCGGTCGACCGGCAGACAGCAGGTCCAACTATTATAGGGATTAAAAACTTGAGTTTTTAACTTCAATTAAATCCTATAAAATCACATAAATTCCACAAAAATCAGTTCTTATTAGATCTTTGAAATACAAATATGTGTAAGTAAATTTCAACACATATTATAAACAATTTGAACTATTTTTGTGTTCTTGAAATTTTGCCTTGAACCAAAATCCGTATTTTTCAAAACCTGAATTTTTGAAATGGAAATTTGTTTTCTCCAAAATACATGGAAATACAAAAACATGATATTGAAATAACTTTTAAGTATGTTGTATATGGATAGAATCCAATATACATGAAAGATATTATATCTATGTTTTTGACATAAAATCCAAAAATAATTTTTATTTAAATACAAAACTCCAACTAATGAAATAGATTATCAAAGTAAGTTTTTCTAAATCGATGAAGCATAGATGTATATTGATCAAATCTAATATACATTAAACCATGTAAACTTGTTTTGATTCTATCTATTCATGGAAGCCATATATGAACTAGAAATCCAAAACCGGTTAAACTAAAAACAAACATGAAACTTTAAACTTGTGTGTATGTGAACTTGAGCATATTAACACTATCTAATCTTTACAATGATCTAAACACAATTTTAAACTAAACAAACCGATGTCTTCTTGTAGAACTCCATCTCCAAGTCGACTCGATCCAAACACGATCCAACGAGCTTGACTCCAACCGAGTGCTAGATGCGATCTTGATGCGCAAACTCTTGAATCACCATGTGAAAGCTCCAAAATACCTTTGTTGAAACTAATCACCTACTACATCTTGATCAAATATCTGAAACTAAATATCACAAGATTATTAGTAAACAATAACTACATGAGTTAATCATCATCAAAACTAGAGTGAAGGGCCTCTGGGCAGCCAATCTCCCCTTTTTTGATGATGACAAAACTCATGGAGTTATATATGCATGGATTAAAGTTAAGCTTCATAGAAACTCCCCCTTAACTCATGCATAGCAATAAACAATAAAGATATGCTGTCAATGCTCAACATCAATATGCATAAACATAATATTTGATGCCAATGAAATAAACATGCTCTTGATACCAACAAAAGATGCTCTTGATACTAATGGTAAAAGGTAACAAATTAAACAAACCTGAATATATAAAAACTCCAAATTTCTCTCCCCCTTTTTATCAATTCATCAACAAAGGGGTACAAACACTAAAGACATAAATAATATTTTTCTTCCTTTTTGCATAAATCAAAACAATAAAGGTGTATATGCTATATACATTCATGAAGAGGAGAGACGTGAAGTTAACACCCCCTACATACATGCATTTATATGAAAAGAGATGACTAAATCCTAACCACATAAAGTATAATATTCAATGTATAAAAGGAGATGTGAAGCTCCCTCTACACATGTGTAAGACATAAAGAAGAGCGATCAAGCTCCTCAATATGAGACACACTCAATGTAGCACCCTGTCCCCGGGATATGTACACAGATACGTGCCAAAAAAAATTTTCGACCATATTATTCAGTTTTCTTCTGTATGTGTTTTTGAGTTGTGATTACTTATATTATTGAGTATCGGATCTGGATTCTCAGACCTAGAGTAAGCCCTGACCCGGACCGAGAACCCGATACCAGCCAGTAACCCGACTTGACTTTCTGGTAGTCTGATTTGACCGATTTTAGTTTCAGACACTGTTTTTTAATATTTTAGAATTTTCATGATTTGAAATTTTTTAAAAATTTTCTGCAAAATCTCCAAAACCGGTGTCGGTTGGCATCGCTGATTGATTCCGGGATTTTTAGTTTTCAAATGGGATTGAATTTTTAAAAACGGTTTTCACATTGCTTCTTAGAATTTTATTTTCTATCTAAAAACAATTTTTGAGATTTTTCAAAATTTATCAAAATTTTACCGATTCTGTTGTTGGCCGGTATCGCCGGAAGATTTCAAGATTTTTAATATGAAAATTACATCGAATTTCTCAAATCCGATTTCATCAAGTATCTTAAAATAATATTTTCTATTTTTGAGAATTTTTCGGAACGTTTCTGAAACAGTCGAATTTTCGCCTTATTAAAACAATAATATTTATTACCGGTCTAATCTTTTCGTACTTTATCCTTCCCTACTCCCCTACCTTGTACTTTCAGGAATTATAATAAATAATTTATTTAATAATAAAAAATTTAAACTAATTTTCTTTTTTTCCTTATTTTTTTTCCTTTTTCTTTTAATTCTTTCTTTTTCTTTCTCCCCCATTGACTTCTTCCCCTGCCACCTTGCTCCCAGCCGCCCGCCGCCTGCCAACTGCAGCAGCAGGGCTGTTTCCCTCTCTCCCCCCTCCCTAAAATTCATCATTTCATTCACTTCCCCTTCTCTATTAAACCTTCCAACTTCAATTTCCTTATTCATTTTAAAAATCCAAAATCAAACCTCATCTTCAACCCACTCCTTCAACTCACGCACCCAACCATGGCCGCCGCCTCCACCATCACCACCACCACCGCCGGCCGTCCCTAGGCCGGCCACCCCCTCCCCCACACCCCCTCTCCACTCCACCACCTCCTTCAACCTCCACCAACTCTCTACCTTCTCCAATTTCATCAAAAACCATCACCACCACCTCCCTTCCTCCTCCAAAATTCACCACAACCTCCACCAATTCCACCACTCCAAACTCCTCAACATCACCTCCTCCTCCTCCTCTAACTCCCCAACACCTCCAACCATCACCACAACCACCATAACCACCACCACCATCAACCACCACCACCTCCTCCATCAACACACAACAACCACAACAACAACTCCACACCACCTCCCTCTCCGCTTGGCCACGCGCGCCGCCTCCCCTCCCCCGTCGCCGGCGCCTGGCCGCCGGCGCCGGTGGCCGGCCGGCCACCCCCTTTCCCCTCCTTTTCTTTTTTCTTTCTTTCTTTCTTTCTTCTTTCCTTTCTTTCTTTCTTTCTTTTCATTTCTTTTCCCTAATATAACACTCATTTCTTCACTTTCCTAAAATACCTATCCCCTCATTCCCAATTTACTTCCCTATATTTACATCAATACCCTCTCCTTTTAATTCCAAATTTATTTCTAAAAACACCATATTTTCTCTCTCTTTCTCTCTCTCCTTCCTACAACTTTCTCTCTCCTCTCTCACTCCCTCTCTAATATTTATATAAATATTTATATTTATATATTTTAATATACAACTATGAGCTAGTGGATTTCTCGTACGGTTCGCGGGCTTCGCAGATTTTTAACCGGTATTTCACCCTGGTTTCAGGCGAATGCTTTTTAATACACTTAAAAATAAACGCTCTAGTATTTATAGCATGGAATTGATATGTGGATATTTTAGCATGCCTAGCACTTGTTACCGTAATTTTAGTACATGATATCATGCTATGCGAGTTAATATATGATGTTGTACTCAGTATTTACCCGACCCTGGACATGTTATACTTGACACGTGACATCTGACACCGACCCTAGACATGTTATACTTGATATACGATTTATGACACCAGCACACAATATTTACACCGGTACTTGGCATGTTACACTTAATATATGATTTATGACACCGGTACTCGGTATTTACACCGATACTCAGTATTTACACTGACACTTGGCATGTTACACTTGATATATGATTTATGACTCCGACACTCGGTATTTACACTGGTACTCGGTATTTGCACCGGCACTTGATATTTGAAACCTGTCCCACGGCACTTGATAATTAGACACCGGTACTTGATGTGTCATACTTGACACCTGCTCATGACACCCGGTATATGATATGCTTTCATGTGGTACAAATACCTGGACCTGACATCGTGACTCTTAACTGGACACTACCACCTGTTTTCCATTGATTTGCAAAGGGGAAAAACTTACAATAAAAAGTGTTGAGGAGCTAAATTACAAGTATTCTAAAAGATTACAAGTAAATCTCCTCAGAGATTCTGGAGAAGTGTGCCGATAGGAGTCTGGTCAGCGCGCGACCACTTTGTCCCTTTGACGATGCGAGCGATGAGATTCCCTTCTCGCCTGGTTCGGGGAATCAGAGAACAGAAGGTTAGTAGAACCCTCTTGCTACTTCTCAAAACCGCCTTCACTTAGGAATTCCTTCTCGCCTGGTTCCGAAGATTCTTTGAGAAGAAGGGAGGTATTAGGGTATCAGCACCCTGAATAGAGAAGCATTTCTCTAAAAGTCTCTGAATTCAAGAACGCAGGTTGTGTTGTGAAGAAGTCTCTACTTGTGGAGTCTTCGTGTGCGCCTGTGCCTCCTCTCCCCTTTCCTTGTGCCCCTGGTGGGCTATTTATAAGGAGAGCAAGGGTATAATCATCCCTTGAAAGTATAGAAACAGATTGAATCAAATCTGTTTAAATCTGGAAAGTAGCCTTGCTGCGAGGCTAGGATCAGCTTCTGCGAAGTTAGAAATGACAGGTTGGTTGATCCTCTTGATCCGTTTTGATTCTTTCCATATAGTTGAAAGATCTCTCATGATTCTCCTACTCATTTTAGAAGAGTCAAGAGATTGTGGCAATCAACTGCCAAATTTGATCTCAGATTTGATCTTGATTGGATTTGATCTTAATCTCAATTAGATCTGATCTCATCTGGAGATTTGATTGGTCAAAGGTTGACCATAGCAGACCAGCAGCGGCGCTGCCCGCTTTGACCTCACAGCGGAGCTGGAGGCAGTATCTGGCGAAGTCAGAAGAAAGCTCTTCGGCGGAGCTAGATGTCGTCTGTGGCGAAGCTACCGCATACCCTTTCTGCGCAGTTGCGTGTGGCCTCAGGCGGAGCTGACTTTCTCTGCGAAGTTGCGCTTCAGTAGTTCAGGCGAAGCTATAAGTTAGCTTCCTGGCGGAGCTTTGAATGGCTTCAAGGCGAAGTTGGATGATCTTAGCCTCTCAGGCGAGGCTATCCCTTTGGGCTCATGTGATGCTAAGTGCTAGCATCTTAGACCTGCTGAGGTCTGTTTAGAGGCAATTCGGGCTTACTGTCTGCTTGATGGATCAGTGGAGTCCAGTTTGCTTTCTTGTCCCTCGGAGATGGGTGAAAACTGGTCGTCAGCTTGTCTGTCACTCGTCTTTTGTAAATGTCAACAAGTTTAGACATTGTTCAGGCCAGTAAGAATCTTGTCTTTTTTAAGTGTCAACAAGACCCCCTTCAAAGTTTTCAAAAGTCTGCAATAGCTCAGACTTCGAAATACTTTGAATTGTTTTGATCGGTGGTATGTGAGGTACGAACGTCGCCATGGTGGTTGAGTTCAGCTTCGCTTTCAATCCTGTTTTGGGATAAATTCGCCGAAGAATCTGTAGATTCGCGTCTGGGTAGCTTCGCGTCTGGGCTTCCCGGAATAAGTTCGCTCTGGAACATCTGCTTCTTTCCCGAGGTCAACTGTTGTGGGTCAATTACGAGAAGGATTACTCCTTTTTCGAGGTCAGAATGACTTCTCTCGCATTAATCGAGGGAGATATTCTTCCTTCGCGCATTTCCAAGGGAAACCGTCCCTTTTCTCAAGGCACAATAAATGCCTTAAATGCGCTCGTGATTCCATGCTTGAGGCGGCAATGCTCAGGCCATGAGGCCTATAAATAGGACATCTGAGGTCCTCTGAAGAGAAGTGATCTGCTCTTCTTCTCTTCTCTTGGTTGAGAGAGATACTCAGATCTCTGAACTAGTGGGGATGCCTGACTGAGATTTCCTGCACACGAAAATAAACAATTTTAGATTTAAGAAATAATAGTGCGAGGTTCTCAATGCTAATCCGCGGTAGCAAGGCTATGCGGGTCGTGATCCTCAGGGAGGGACTAGCGATGGAAGCGTTTGTAAGTTATCCCTAAAAATTTATCTTTTTTAATTATTTTGTTAGTCACAACGATACTTACAATGAAAAGTGGTATTTACAATGAGTTGTGGGAAAGAATATGGAAAGATGTGGATGGTGATCTAAACTAGAGAAGGAAAGAAAGAAAAACTTATAACACGTACAAACCTCTTCAGCCTGCTTACCTTTGATCCGTGCGATGATTTACCTTTTCTTGGAAGACTTGCAAGTATGGCGTATAGGATGTTCATCGCCATAAGCCATTAAGGGTTCTTCTTTGGCTAGGCAGTCTCAATGCAATTGGGTCTCATTGTTCACAAGGCATTTAGAGAAAAACAATGGAAGAAAACAGGAACAGAGAAATACAAGAATAAAACACGAAGAAATAAAACAAGAATAATAAAAAGACAAACCTCAAGCAGATTTCATTAACAATAGAAGAAGAGTTGGCTTACACCGCTGTCACCTCAGTACAAGCATGGACTCCTTCCTCCATGAAAGCTTCCTCCACTCTCAGTTACAGATTTTGCAAAAGAAAAACGAACATAAAATCTAACCTAGAAGAAAGAAGAAAAACCTAAACCCTAGCTTTTGGCCCTTTGCTGGACGCTGGACGACCCTGTACGTTGCACTGCAGGGGGTATTTATAGGTGCAGAAGGCCGAAGAGTCCCGGATGAAGTTGCCCACGAAATCTGGTATTCAGATTCATCCAAAATGCCGCAAAATTGCGGCTTTTGCCGCAAAATTGCGGCAGTATAGTGGAGTCAGGCCACGCGCTTTGTCGCGTGGCTTCTCCTGGTCCGTCCATGTGGGCGCCTGCTTCTGGAAGTATGATCCTGGCTCTTCATATTGGGATTTCGAGATAACTTGATAATCAAGTTACCTAGATTTTGAATTCTCCCAATCTCTTTTAAACGAATTTCCTTATCTCTGCACTCTTTTCATTCTCATCTGCAAGAGTTTAGGGTTGGGTAGAAGTCTATCCTTCCCTCATCTTTGATATTTGCAACTTTAGCCCTTTGTGTATTTGCACTTTGACAATTGATATTTGCACTTTTACACCTGGGCTTCAACTGTGGGCTTTTGGGCTTCATTAAGCTTTATTTATTATAAAAATAAGAATTCGAGGCCTGCACACAATAAATTACAAATTATTAATAAATGTGCAGAATTAAATGAATAAATATGAAAATGTGATGGTAAATATGATGATAAAATGCACTTTTCACTACCAATCACACCCCCACACTTATCTTTTTGCTCGTCCTCGAGTAAAAGCAAAGAAAAGAAAAAAAGAAAAGAAAAACTAATCTAACCTAACTCACTTTCGTAGGAATCACGGTTGCACTTAGCACGTGCAACAAGCCGTTAAACCTCTAGGTTACCCTAGAGGCGAGTGTTGTCTCGTGAGGGTTTTCAGCGGATTACACCCACAAAATCCATAAAAAGGAAAATATTTGAATTATTATTGAAGAGACTAAGTAGTCTATAAGTTTTAGGATCCTCATTTTTATTCATTCTTAGACTTAGTCTTTATAAAGTAAATTGTTTTCATTTTAGGTAAGGGTCAAAATTGAACTTCTAATATAGTCTTTTTCGTTACCAAAATCATATGCATCCTTGTAACTTGGCTAGGAATTCCTTAACTTGGACTCTCATGCCTCTTTAATTAATTTTTTTTTCTCTTCCTTTTTTTTTAATTTATTTTTAATATGTATAACTCATCTAATTTTCTTTCGTGTAAGCATCAATGCTTCTTGAGGCCCTCATACCTAACTAATTGACTCTTAGATGTGTTAATACATATATAAGTAATTTTTCCTTAATTTCCTTAGGCTTTCTAATCCACCCATGTAACGAACTTAAAGTCGATGACTCCCAAACCGGTTGGCTTTAGGGCACCGGTGAGAAAACACCCCGCGGACTCAAATTCGAGTGAACTAGGCCCCAAAACTAAGGACTTTATTTTATTTACTCACCTTTAGGCATGAATACTTATGCTTCTTGAGGCACATGTATCAGCTTAATTGGTGATTTTTTTTCTTTTTTTTTCTTTTTCTTTTTTTTATGAGGCACAAGGTCTTTGTCTTAGAATCCTAGATATGCATTTGGTATGCACATTTCATTAAGGTAAAAATCAAGACTAATTATTTATTCAATTTCTCTCCTATACCTAAAAATTAAACAATTTATTTATTTTGACCAAGTTTTTAGAAATCCTAATCATGATTTTCCTAATCCTTAAAACTAACTTAGATTTCTTTCAAAAAATAAGTCAAAATACTGTCCTTTTTATAACATTTTTTTTAATTTTTTTTTTAGCAAATTTTGTTAGTGTCTACTTATGTTAGTATGTTAGTAAAGCCCACCCCCACACTTATCTCATGCATTGTCCTCAATGTATGAATGAATGCATATATGCATGAAACAGAATAAGGGAAGGCGGAAGTTACCTTAGGGTGGTGATTCCGGAGGTGGTCTAATTGGTCCACGAAATGCGGCCCAATCAAGATAACAGATAATTTGGTGGAACCCACCAGAAACTTTCCTTACATAACCCACTAAAATAAATGTATAATCATTTTTTAGAATTTCCACCCAATCAAATTTCCAAATTTCATAATAAATTTCAGAGTTAATTGTCTCAACCTCCTTGTCCCAAAATGGAGTATGAAAAGATGGAATTATTGACTTGGACATTATAGGTACGGGAACGAATACCGACTCAAGGAAGATGCTCAAATCAAGTAAGGGCTCAGGAGTCGGGCTAGGTTCAAGAATTGAGTCCAAGTCAAGAAATTGAAACTCAAGTCCACAATCTTCTTCCCACAATGGAATGTGACCTAATATGGGTGATATCTCTTTATTTCCAATATTAAGGAATTCTAGCTCATCGCCATACAATTCTTCAAAACTAAGATCAACATCTTCCGTCAGAATTGTACAATCAGTTTCAGAAGTAAAGAGATTGTGAGAATCTAGGTCGCATATCTCATTGGGTTCAATGTAATAAAAAGAACTTGCCAATTTATCCATAGGATTTTCAAAATTGCACAATTGGTCAAGTTCAATATGATCATCTAAAATGGGTGATTCAATTTCATTATGAATTGGAATAGGATCTAATATTGACTCGGGAAAAGTGAAATCAGGTGGAGACACTGGAGTCATTATTGGATCAGGAAATAAAATTGAATCATCGAGTGGAAGATCATGATCATATTGATCCTCAAGTTCTATTTCAGGAAAGGAGAAACTTGCCATATTATCAAGAATTGGAGTTTCGGCAAGTTCAAATGATGGCACTGAAATAGAATCTTGTTGTCCAAAGCAACTTGGTTCGTCGGCTCTAAGAGAGTGGTCAGCAAAAGCAGAAATGGCCGAACGGTGAGAACGTAATGATTTAACCATCAGATCTATGTCACGATCACGGGCTAATCTAGCCTGAGTCATGGCTGCAAGCATCCCTTCATAGTTGATAGGTGCATCGTGTTGTGATTGGACTTGAAAGGATGAAGTGTAATCGTGATGAAATTGTGAGTCGGTGGACTCACGCATTATCATGTCTCCTATAGATGGTAATTATTGCTTGGACTTATGCATACTTATCATTTCCCCGATAGATGGTAGTCTATTCTGACTGGGTGGATCTAAGTATGACTCATTGAAAGAATGTGGACTGGGTGGAGACTGAGGACAAGTCGGTTGAAAATTGGACTCGGGGGACTCGAAACCCCATGAACTCTGTGACGAGTTGAAAGTATGAAAATCATGGTCATAAGATGGGGGTATGGGTTTTAATTATTCGGATAAGACCATTCCAACACACTAGATTGGTCAAAGTTATGATATGCCGGGTTGGTAATATTCGAAAAATAGTTAGGTGTGTAATATGGATTAAAGTTGGAAAAATTATTATTATATGCCATATCACACCAACACAAACAAACAAACAAATAAACAAACAAAAGAAAAAAATTTCTATCCTAAGTTAGGGTAGACCTGTGACCTAGACGACTCCTAACTGGTTAGACTGTCCACGGGAGGTAGGGTGCAGACTTTGACCACAAGTTAATCAGCTAGGTCAGGGCAAGAGTGGTGGGAGGTTTTCCGTCAAAGACGTTCCTTAATTAAATAACCACCAATCTTCGGGCTTTCGGCCCTCAATCCCTTTCCTAGACACTGATTTGACAAGAGTCAACTTCCAGCACTGTTCCCCCTTAGGATAATCTCCTATTGAGTCCGAGATGTCCCTAGGGCCAACGTCTACTAATTTTTAAGTTAGGCTTGGGTTAGTGAGTGCTTTGGATATGATTTTTGGGCTAAGGAAGGGTGATGAAATCCCCACCTTATCTTGTTAATGGGTTATGCCCTTAAGATGAATTAGTGCAAGTGTACAAGATAAATAGATAAGAATCACTCAAAGCAGAAAATCAACCAAGAGATGAGTCCTATTCTACATGCAATGCGTACGTACCTTGCTCCAGCACTCTTCAACAGTAAAAATAAATGAATTGAAAAGACACGTGCCTAATATGCAAACGTCTAATCAATTTTTATCTTTAACAATAAATAGTTTACTGTCGAATTAATTAGCAGTAAGCAGGGTTATCACAGAACAAATTTTAACAGAGCAGTAGACAATATTTGCAATTTACAGCAACCTGCAGAAAACTGAGTCAGTAATTCACTGCTATTGCCGCGAATCCGCGGCTATTGCCGCGTTTCTGCAGCGAAGTAGCAGGCTCTGCTGCTCTGCCTTCGAGGGCAGAGGCACATAGTTGCTATATGTCCACTTCTGCTGCTGTTTCCTGTTCTCCAAACCTGCAAACAGAAAAGAATAAAAGAATAGTTAATAAAATTTTTTTTTTTATTAGAGATAAACTTACCGTCCCTCCCCGGCAACGGCGCCAATTTGTTGACTGAGATTTCCTGCACACGAAAATAAACAATTTTAGATTTAAGAAATAATAGTGCGCGGTTCTCAATGCTAATCCGCGGTAGTAAGGCTATGCGGGTCGTGATCCTCAGGGAGGGACTAGCGATGGAAGCGTTTGTAAGTTATCCCTAAAAATTTATCTTTTTTAATTATTTTGTTAGTCACAACGATACTTACAATGAAAAGTGGTATTTACAATGAGTTGTGGGAAAGAATATGGAAAGATGTGGATGGTGATCTAAACTAGAGAAGGAAAGAAAGAAAAACTTATAACACGTACAAACCTCTTCAGCCTGCTTACCTTTGATCCGTGCGATGATTTACCTTTTCTTGGAAGACTTGCAAGTATGGCGTATAGGATGTTCATCGCCATAAGCCATCAAGGGTTCTTCTTTGGCTAGGCAGTCTCAATGCAATTGGGTCTCATTGTTCACAAGGCATTTAGAGAAAAACAATGGAAGAAAACAGGAACAGAGAAATACAAGAATAAAACACGAAGAAATAAAATAAGAATAATAAAAAAGACAAACCTCAAGCAGATTTCATTAACAATAGAAGAAGAGTTGGCTTACACCGCTGTCAC
Organism: Agave tequilana; assembly: GCA_038442645.1. NCBI lineage: Eukaryota > Viridiplantae > Streptophyta > Magnoliopsida > Asparagales > Asparagaceae > Agave > Agave tequilana. The sequence continues at coordinate 190,477 of JAVJIF010030490.1, read as the reverse complement.
CTCAGTACAAGCATGGACTCCTTCCTCCATGAAAGCTTCCTCCACTCTCAGTTACAGATTTTGCAAAAGAAAAACGAACATAAAATCTAACCTAGAAGAAAGAAGAAAAACCTAAACCCTAGCTTTTGGCCCTTTGCTGGACGCTGGACGACCCTGTACGTTGCACTGCAGGGGGTATTTATAGGTGCAGAAGGCCGAAGAGTCCCGGATGAAGTTGCCCACGAAATCTGGTATTTAGATTCATCCAAAATGTCGCAAAATTGCGGCTTTTGCCGCAAAATTGCGGTAGTATAGTGGAGTCAGGCCACGCGCTTTGTCGCGTGGCTTCTCCTGGTCCGTCCATGTGGGCGCCTGCTTCTGGAAGTATGATCCTGGCTCTTCATATTGGGATTTCGAGATAACTTGATAATCAAGTTACCTAGATTTTGAATTCTCCCAATCTCTTTTAAACGAATTTCCTTATCTCTGCACTCTTTTCATTCTCATCTGTAAGAGTTTAGGGTTGGGTAGAAGTCTATCCTTCCCTCATCTTTGATATTTGCAACTTTAGCCCTTTGTGTATTTGCACTTTGACAATTGATATTTGCACTTTTACACCTGGGCTTCAACTGTGGGCTTTTGGGCTTCATTAAGCTTTATTTATTATAAAAATAAGAATTCGAGGCCTGCACACAATAAATTACAAATTATTAATAAATGTGCAGAATTAAATGAATAAATATGAAAATGTGATGGTAAATATGATGATAAAAATGCACTTTTCACTACCAATCAATGCCCACTCTGGTTATTACCCGGCCAATGACCGGTAAGTCTTGATCATTCAAAGACTTCACCAATGATCTTTTAGGGAATTCATCTCCCTTAATTTAGCTTTGACAGCTGCCTCAGGGATTGATTTCCCTTATTCTTCATTTTGCAATTGACTGATCTGCAGAGAAGGGTTTCAGCCCAGCTTTCCAGCGAAGCTATCATTTTGAGTTGATTAAAGAAAGATCATAGCATGCCTGCTTGCTAAGTTCGCCACACAGGAAAAACTTGGGACTTAGTGTCTTCAAAGTTGAGTCAGTCTTGCCATATAGGTGGGGTCAAGACTGCGTCCCTCAGGGTCAGTCTGGCTTAGCCATATAGGCGAGGCTAGGACTTGGCTTATGCTGAGCTTGCCCATCATCACTGTGCAAGCGAGGCTATCCTCTGCTTAACTGAATCTGAAATTCATTCTGCAACTGAATCAGATATAAATTGCTTCGCCCCAAAGAATTTGACCTACCATTTCCTTGGACTTACTGCTAACTTATTTCAGTTTGCATTGTAGTGAGCTATGTCCGCCAATCTTGTGACTTGATGAAAGAAACCCGTAAATTTTCTCTTGCTTTTCCAGTTGAGATTTTACTCTTAAGCAAGAGGAACAAACTGAGGCAGCCGTTGTGCGTCCCAGAGGAGGTTGGCAGTCGCTTATCCGAGATGATCCACTTCGAGGCGAGGCTGGTAGTCGCTTATCTGAGATGATCCACTTCGGGAAAGCGGACGTCACCTGTAAGGTTTCGGATCCTCCATTGCCAATTTTCATCAAACCTGCTGGTGGCGATCAGTCCTTCACCAATTTAAGGAAGATCCAGCTTCCTGGTGGCACCATCTGTTCTGCGAAGGATTACGGCCTTGTGTAGGAGTGAAGACTCTTCGTGTCCAGTTGGTTAGGCTTGGAAGTAGATAGGACCACTTGTATGCCTTTTAAGCAAATGACTCTGTTGTATGAAACACAACTTTGATGTAGTATCAATGTACCTTTCCTTTTAAATGAAAGTTCATTTTCTGCTCATCTGATTTGCTATGCCTTCTCTTTTGCAGTGAGAACACTTGAATTGGTCCGGCGGAGCTAGACTTCACGCGAAGTTAAAGATAGACCCTTTCTGAATTAGGAACGAGCTTCCAACGAGACTAACATTTTCGCGAAGTTCGGACTGTGCTTTTGGCGGAGCTATAGCAAGCTTTTCGGCGAAGTTAACGATACGTCACGCGAAGTCAACACTTGACTTGTGACAAAGTTAGCCCTTAGTGGGGCTGAATCAGCGCTTCTCGGGAAGGCGCTTTAGGCGATGTTTTAAATTAATTCGAAACGGCGGCCCGTGCTCTTTAAGAGGCGTCGTTTCAGGCACTCATTGGCCTATAAAAGCCCCATCCGGCTGAGAGAGAAGACATTACTTCTCTTTGAATTTTTTTAGAGTACTTGACTCTTTTTCCTTCTTCTTCTTTCCTCTTCATTCGAGAGTTTAAGAACTTCCAAGGTTCTTCAATGGCGCCCAAGAGACGAGCGGGAAAAGAGGTGGCAACTTCCGCAGCAGAGGGTCCTTCCCCTCCTCGGGTCATCGAACGACCAATCACCGGTAGGAAACTTTCCCTTTTGATTAGAGACTGCCGTCTCTCTCTTAAAGTCAGTTTCTGGCTGTCCTTAAATGACATAACACGAGATCAACCATAGTCTTGTGATTTTAGGAAATCTAATTCCCTGAATTTACCTTGATTTCTTGATCGGGAATCCAAGAACTGAAGAGTTCTTCTTTAAGCTTCCAAGCGAAGCTATCCTTTAGGCGGTTCACATCCTGTTGAATGACAGGATGCGAAGCTGTCCTTTGAAATTTTGACAGAAAAGGACCGTAATGCCCTTCTGACGAAGTTAGCCTTTGAGGCTTTGTCGCATCCTGTTGTTCGAAGCTAAGCTTCCAGAGCGAAGCTAACACTTGGATATTTTCCTGCATCCTGCCCTCGTGTGGGATGCGGAGTTACACTGCAGCTGCGAAGCTAAGCTTCGGGGCGAAGCTATCGTTAGGCCAGCTTCGCTCAGAGGGCGAGGCTATGCCTTGTCAAATTTTGCTTTCTGGTTTTAGCCCTTGTTCGGCTGATGAACTAATCATAGTTTCTTTTTGTTCCTGCAGTGCACTACACTTCTGGTCCTTTGAACAGTCTATTTGGGATGACCAGGGGATCGGACGGCAATGTCAGCCTGCAATTCCAAGGGCAGGCTTCTTTATTTAGTGAGCGGAGCTCTCTCGTTCGAGACACGCTTATTTATGGTGGGGATCAACGCACTACGAGGAGCATTCTGACTACGGCTCCCCTTGAAGATATTGATCGTCGAACCTATAGGAAGCCCGACTTCATGTTCGGGGACGTCGCGCCAGACCCTGATCGCCAGCTGCTGGCTGGGGAGGGGCAATGGATTTTCCAGTTGGACGGCGAGAAATTCTATCTTCCGTCTAACAAGCGGCATTTTTCTTTGTCTTCCTTCCAATGCGTGACGCAGGCTCGGAAGATGTCGTGGGAAGTGAGCCGGAGTACCGACTCCGTCCATGTAGGGAAATTGATGCTTCAGTCTCCTGGTTATGCAAGAGCGGGGCCTCCTCGTTGCATAATGGGTCTACATCCTGGGAATGTGTCGCGAGACATTCCAGTGGGAGAAAATCCTGCGGTGGCACAGACCTTTGGCAATCAATTCTTTAAAGTTAATGGGAACTATCCGGCCACTGATTTCAGAACCCCAGGCTGGATTCACCCTCCGAAGGCATGGTGGAGGGATTTAACTGTATACGTCCTTGCTCATTTCGAGGAGGATCTGAAGAGGCTGAACCTTCATGTGGCCGTCAGGGCGACCTGCTACGGCATTTAGATAAGCGTAGCGTACTTCTACGCCATCTTCAAGTTGTACTGCCCGGCTACAGAGACTTTCTTCACCCCTATTGGCGAATTGGGTATGGCTTTGCATGAGATGTGGGAAGTCTCTGCTTTGCCCTTGGGATCTTTCCCATATGAAGAATACTTCCCGTGTGAGGCGGAATTGGTACTTCTGGAGAAGCAGGAACCCACCTTGTTTGAGACCTACCGGGAGTTAATGTGCCATTTATACATTTGCTTCAGCATGCATGGAAGCAATAAGGGAACTTCATGCAGCTTGAAGAGCTGGGGAGATTATTTGTTCCCAGATATGGGGAACGCTCCTGAAGCGGCTCATTGTGGAGTCGCTGACGAAGACATCTTTAGCCGGATGCAAAAGCATTCTCAAGGGGATCTAATTGTAGAAGAAGATGACGGTCTCTATGAAAAAGGCGATGTTCTTCGGAGCTTCCATCACCAGGCTCGTCGGCTGATGTCCCGGAAGGCGCTGCTGGCTGGCTTCTTGACAGTCTGGCTGAAGAGGTGTGTGGTGCCGTCTTCTTCGGGCGACGTCATTCATCCGAATGTCCTGCTGCCTGATGTTCGTCTAGTCCATGGTCATTCTCTGGGACTTCTTCCGGCCATGGTGTTCTGTATCCAGAGAGGCCTTCGTGCCTTAACGGAGGCTTTTTGCAGGCTGCCAACGACGAAGCGTGGAAAGGGGACCATTTCGCCCCGCGACGGACCCAATCCCAGGATAGGTCTGCCGTACACTTATTTAATGGCATGGTTCGCCCTGCACTGTCCCTCTTTGATTGAAGCTGGAGAGGACCCCCCCGAAGGTGTTCGACTGGCGCTTCTCCGCCGATTCGAAGGATGTTCCTGGCAAAAGACTTACATGGCTGAGGCCCGTAAATTGGTGCGTCGCTATGACGTCTATAGTCTTTTTCGCTGCTTCTCCCATATTCGGGATGCAGGCTATGATGAGGAGTTCAAAGACACGGGGGAAGGGCAGACATCCCTGAGCCGGGGAATTTTTGAGTGGCTGGTCAGCATTCGACCCTCACATTTATTATACAGAAGCGGGGATACCTGCTACTTGGAGCCTTATGTTTCAAGTCGGTTTGCTCGACAGTTTGGATATGACCAACTGTATGTGGGCAACCCAAATCTCAATTTGGCCTTCATTGGGAGCCTCATTGATGGAGCCCAAGCCTGGCGATTCTTCATTGCACGCTGTACCGAGGCGCGGCTGCGTATGCCGTTGAGGACTCCTAACCTTCTAATGACCCTGAGCTTCTGCCAGTGGTATGTAACTTCCAGCTCCACACCCCTCGGATTCACTGTTAACAATTCTGGTGTGAAGTTAATTTCTCAGCGGCTAAAGCGGAAGGTCTCTGAGAAAAAGGAAGGTAAGAGGGTTCGCGTCCTGGGCATAGAAGAATTCGTTACTGTTGATGACAGCGAAGCTTCGGACGCGGAAAGTCCTCGCTTCGAAGTGGAGACAGGTGCCGAGACTCCTGCAGCTGGTTCTGGTGTGATGGGGATAGCTCCCCCAAGACATGTAGAAGAAGCAGAAGAGGAGGATCCCGACGTTCCTCTTAAGCGCAAATGGACAGGTGGGTCTCGTAGGAAACAGTTGGTGAAGAAGCCCCGTCGCCAAGCTCCTACGGTCGTTGTAGAGGGCGAACCATCTGTGGCGCTTCCTCCTCTTGTCCCATTAGTAGCTGAACCGTCAGTTGCTGGACCGACGACTGGCGAAATTGCTCCGGACTTGGGTAAAGTCAACTCCGCCCTTGTAATATACCTTATATGTGTTTTAGACAGCTCATCATTTGTTTTGCGATGCAGGAACTGAGGCGGTGACAAGCTCGAGAGCTGCGGCCGTCGAAGAACATGGGGAACATTATGATCCCCTATTCACCTATAAAGAGGGTGATGAGGCTGGCTATTTTGCCGTCTCAGAAGAGTCCGGAGATGATCCGATTGGCGTAGGTCCTTCAGGCGTCGGGACTTCGAAAGGAGGTTCCGAGACTTCTAGCTTCTTTGGGTGGACCACAGAGGGTTCGGCGAGCGAGGGTGAGCCGGCTGTCCGTGTTGATTCTGCCAAAGATTTTCCGATGGAGCACGTAGAGACTGATGTAGCCGCCAAGACGATTGAGGCGACATCATCTTTTGGTATTGGTTTGGCTTTTTGACTTTTACTATTTGTTGTGTCTTGCCTAAACACAATCTTGTTGCAGGTGTTCCGCCTCTGGGTGCGTCAACTTCAAGGGAGTCAACCGATCTTCCCGAGGAGTCCAGGGGTGACATGAGCACTTCGACCGCGGCGGATGCTGCTCTGTTGGATGCTTTGTATGGTGACCTGCCCCCTTATCGGCCTGAACCAGTCAGAGGAACAGAGGTTGAAGGGACGGTAGTCACGGAGGCAACTTCACTCCCAACTATATCAACGAGTGAGGTGCCATCAGTTTTGCCAGGTGCGGAGCTGAGGGTGATTACAAGTCCTACTTCCCCAACGCTGGTGATTGAGCCTGCTGTTCAGGAAATGGTTACTAGTCCGACCTCGGTTGTGGCTAGTGTACTGGTTTCGATGAAGACTCCTCCGAGATCACCGATGACCTACCATGCTGCTGCAGCCAGTGTTCCCACTGTTGCTTCCACAGTAATGTCAATAAAGCCGGTGGAATCTTCAGAGGCTGCCCGTCTGCCAGGAGCGATTGAGGCCGAGAATGAATTTGTAGCTGAAATAGTCGACAGCTTTTATAAAGGCTTGAAGCGATCCATCGATCTGGTCTTGAAATGCTCGACTATGCCATTTTCTACTTTAAAGGTGGTCCTCTCCTGCAGTATTGAGAATATTCGGGACTTCGGAGGGGATAACCAGGCTGCTGCATTAGAGCTTCTGGTAGACCAATTTGAGAGGGACGTGGAAGAATGGCGCTGTCTCGGCCGTTCGGACCTGGAGTCTTCGGTTTACGAGCAGCTTGCGCACCTTGTCGCTCAAATGCGTGAAGCTCATCTTGCTACTCAGAAAGCTGCTAAGGCCATTTCTTCGGACTTGAAATCCTTGGAGACAAGGAAGATAGAGCTCGGGGACGCTATAGATGCTTCTAGCAGTGCTCTTCTTGACGCTGAAGATAAATTGAAAATGCCAAGGAGATGATCAGGAAGGCAAATCTTCACTTATCCAAGGCTGAACCTGTGCGTCTTGAAGAGACTGTGCGGCTTGAGCAACTCAAGGCTCAGGGTGACGAGCTTTCGCGGCAAGAGTTGGCTCAGAGGGCAACCTTGGCTGAAGTTGAATCTCGCTTGGCCCAGACGGCGAGTTTTAATGAAGCTGAGCTAAGGTCGCAGGCTCTTGTCAGGGCTGCCGATAATAGGGAGGCAAGGCTGGCCTTCCTTGAAGAACAGATCAGATTATATGACGTACGCTCGTAGCTTGTAATATATGTGCCTCCATGTATCCCTTCCTTTTTGGAATCAATAAAAGTAATTTTGTCTTGACCTTCCTGTCATGTTTCCAACTTGTTCTACTTTCTGAATTGTCGCTTCCAAGTTGTATTGCAACCACTTGAGAAAATAATCCTTGCTGGATTGGGATTGAATAATGAGACTTGGCTATCTGCCGGTTCAGATGTCGCAATGACGTAACCGATTGAGAAGCCACCAAGCTCAAGATTAGCCTTTATGGGACTAAAAGGGTAATACTTGTCTTTTGTAAATGTCAACAAGTATGGGTGAAACCTGTCTTTTGTAAATGTCAACAGGCTTGAAATTGAGACTTGGCTGTCTGCCGGTTCAGAGGTCGCAATGACATAACTGGTTGAGACGCCACCAAGCCCGAAGTCGGTGATACTTGTCTTTTGTAAATGTCAACAAGCTCGAAATTGAGACTTGGCTGTCTGCTGGTTCAGAGGTCGCAATGACATAACCAATTGAGACGCCACCAAGCTCAAGGTAGTTCTTGTCGGACTGAAAGGGTGATACTTATCTTTTGTAAATGTCAATAAGTATCGAGACCTGTCTTTTGTAAATGTCAACAGGCTCAAGGTTGAGACTTGTCTTTTGTAAATGTCAACAAGCTCGAAATTGAGACTTGGCTGTCTGCTGGTTCAGAGGTCGCAATGACATAACCGATTGAGACGCCACCAAGCTCAAGGTTGGTGATACTTGCCTTTTATAAATGTCAACAAGTATCGAGACCTGTCTTTTGTAAATGTCAACAGGCTCAAGGTTGAGACTTGTCTTTTGTAAATGTCAACAAGCTCGAAATTGAGACTTGGCTGTCTGCTGGTTCAGAGGTCGCAATGACATAACCGATTGAGACGCCACCAAGCTCAAGGTAGGTGATACTTATCTTTTGTAAATGTCAATAAGTATCGAGACCTGTCTTTTGTAAATGTCAACAGGCTCAAGGTTGAAACTTGTTTTTTGTAAATGTCAACAAGCTCGAAATTGAGACTTGGCTGTCTGCTGGTTCAGAGGTCGCAATGATATAACCAATTGAGACGCCACCAAGCTCAAGGTAGTCCTTGTCGGACTGAAAGGGTGATACTTATCTTTTGTAAATGTCAATAAGTATCGAGACCTGTCTTTTGTAAATGTCAACAGGCTCAAGGTTGAGACTTGTCTTTTGTAAATGTCAACAAGCTCGAAATTGAGACTTGGTTGTCTGCTGGTTCAGAGGTCGCAATGACATAACCGATTGAGACGCCACCAAGCTCAAGGTTGTGATGGAGTTTGGGAAAAGTCTCGTTTTCATGGGGAGAAACGAGGGAATCACTGTCATAGGTTTAATGTTAACGTAACAGCGAAATGTATATGTGGTCTTACCATTCTATGGATGAGAATTGGTAAGTGATTTTGGAGAGCTTGTTTTCACGAGGAGAAACGAGGGAATCACTGTCATAGGTTTAATGTTAACGTAACAACGAAATATATATGTGGTCTTACCATTCTATGGATGAGAATTGGTAAGTGATTTTGGAGAGGGAATCAACTGGGAACAGGTCCCTTAGGATTTTTAGCAAATCCTCAGCTGTCAACGGGTTTGATATGCCTTTACCAACTACCGTTTGAGTTGGGCTAGCCATGCTACTCCCCTCAGCATGATGAGTTGTCGAGGACTTATGTTGGGCTTAAAGGCCAACATTTTCCTCTGTCCTTAATCGTTAAGGATGTTGGATCATTTGGTTAACGTATGTGTAACCTTGATTCTCCTTTAAGACAACCAGTGTATGGCCAGGTTCCTACTAGTTTATGGTTGTATGATCTCGCTTGGAGGAAGAGAGGCTCTCTTTGCATGTAATTTGGACATGAAGGTCTTGATCAGAGGTATGGTGTTAACTTGATCATAAGAAGGGTCCTTAATCAAGGATAGTACTTCTTTAAGAATTTGCCATTGACCGGCATCATGAGTAAATCGCCCTCTGAAGTCATAAGGCGGTATGCTCCGTTTGAATAGACTGTTTCTATTACAAACGGTCCTTCCCATTTAGGCTGAAATTTGCCTTTGGTCTTGTGCGTCATAATCATCGGTCGTCTGACGGCTAAAACCAAATCTCCTTTCTGGAAGACTCTTTGCTTGACCTTTTTATTGAAGGATTTTGAGATTCGAGCTTGATACAACTCGATATGTGATTGGTAGTGAAAAGTGCATTTTTATCATTACATTTACCATCACATTTTCATATTTATTCATATAATCATGCACAATTAACTAATATTTTATTATTTATTGTGTGCAGGCCTTGAGAAATAAAAATAAAGAAATAAAGCCTCAAAAGAAGCCCAAAAGCCCATGTTTAGAGCCCAATGTAAAAGTTGCAATTAACAATTGTCAAAATTGCAATTACTAAGGGCAATTGTTGTAAATACCAAAAGAAGAGGGAAGGATAGACTTCTATTCAACCCTAAATACTTGCAGGATGAGGATAAAAGTCAAAAAAAGAGAGTGCAAAGATAATAAATTCGTTTAAAATATATGGGAAGATTTGAGATCTAGGGTAACTTGCTTCCCAAGTTATCTCGAAATCCCAAGATGAAGAGTCGGGATGCAACTTCCAGAAGACTACACCCAGATGGACGGACCCGGGAGGCCACGCGCCAAAGCGCGTGGCCAACCGCCACTACTTGGCCGCGGAAACGCGGCCTAAGCCGCGTTTCCGCGGCATTCCTGTCTTATCCCGCTACCAGTTTTCGTGGAGGAGTCGTTCTGAGACTCTACTTCCTTCTGCACCTATAAATACCCCTACAGACGCAACAGAGAGGGCTATCCAGAGAAGATTAGGGTTTTTCTTTAGCTTTTCCTTAAATTTCTGCAATTTGTAATTTCATTTTAAAGGCATTGTGAAGAAGAAGGAGCTTGTATTTGGAGACATATTTTCGAATAAAGGTTACCTCTTTTGCTATTTGATTCTTGTCAGTTAATTTTATTCCTTTTCTCTGTGATCTCTTGTTTTTGGTTTTTAATCTGTGATCTTTGTTTTGTTTTTTCCTTCTTTAACAATTCTTCTCATTAAGTAAAAAAAATAATAATAATTATTAAAAAAATGATGTCTAACTAATTCCTTGTGTGGTTTGCTGATCTCTTAAGCAACCCAAGGGCAAGTTAGGAGTTGAATAGATTGATGATCAGTTTTTAGAAACCCTAGGTCTAAGATTGCTTTTCTTGAAGATTAAACTGATAGTTAGATTTCTTAATCTAGGTTGCACACTTAAACAACTCCTCATGACTTCATACTTAAGAACTAGGACAACATAAATTTAAGATAACACTTTTCTTATGCTGTACTTAGAAGTTAGGATGAAACCTTGTTTAGTTTTTGGTAATGCAACTTAGTTAAATTCTAGTATCATCTTCTCTTACTTGAATCCTTCTTAATAAACCTAGGGTAAATCATATATATCTCAAGATGACATTCAACATCCAAGACTTGCATTGTTGGTTGTGGTAGTAGATCAGTAAAACCATACCTCTTTAATCATATTTCAAATCTAATCTCTCCTTTGTTTTGTTTGAAGCATACAGAGAAATCGGCCGAAAAGCTTGTATCGCATCCTTCCCTGAGGATCACGACCCGCTTTGGCCCTTACTACAGCGGATAGCATTGAGACTGAGAACTCTACAACTCAATCTTTTTCTTTATAAATTCTCAATTTCAATCAATATGCTGCTGAGCTTGTAGCCGCTTCTCATCTAGGGCTTCGAGCTCTTGAAGACGCAACCGATCATTGTCCTCTGATGTGATCTTAGTGGTCAGAGCAACTCGTAATGACGGCATCTGGATTTCCAAAGGTATGACTGCTTCACACCCGTACACCAGGAAAAAAGGCGTATTGCCTGTCGGTGTCCGAACCGTGGTTCGGTAGGCCCAGAGGCATTCACCAAGCTTTTCGTCCCAATCTCGCTTATTCGAGGAGACGAACTTTTTGAGTAACTTGATGATTGTCTTGTTAAATGCTTCCGCCAAGCCATTAGCGGCGGGATTATAGGCAGTTGAAGCCACATTATGAATTCGGTATTTATCGCAGAATCAATAGAATACCTGGCTTATGAATTGGGGACCATTGTCATGGATGATCCGCCTAGGGACACCAAATTGATGGATGATATGGTGTTTGATGAAATTAACCACGTTAGAGGTTTTGACTTCAACCAGTGGTAAGGCTTCTGCCCACTTTGAAAAGTAATCGGTTATTGCCAGGATAAACCGGTGACCTCTTGTCGAAGAGGGGCTGATTGGCCCTACGACATCGATTCCCCATGCTTCAAATGACCATGAAGCGATAGTCGGGTGGAGCAACTCCGAAGGCTGGTGTATGAAATCCGCATGAATTTGGCATGCTTTGCACCTCCGTGCGTACTGGATGGCATCGGCTATCATGGTTGGCCAATAGTATCCAAGCCTATGCAATCTGTCTTTAAGTTTTGGACCTGGCTGATGAGCTCCACATATGTCGTCGTGTGCTTCTTTAAGTACTTCATGTGCCTCTAAATTAGAAAGGCAACGAAGGAGGACGCCGTCATATGAATGACGGTAAAGTGTCTTCAAAGTTGGATCGTAGTAGAAACGGAGAGACCTTCGTCTGATAGATGTCGCCTCTTTAGGATCGTCTGGTAGCAGACCATGTAAAGCATAGTCGATGAGAGGAAATCGCCAATCTATCGGCTCAATATCTGTGGAGACATTATTGACTTCTCGGGTGTTTAACATATGCTTAGAGCATACAAGGTGTCGGGTCGCCACTGTGAGGTGATACTCGGTGTCGACTGGTAAGCCTAATGTTGTTGCTAACGCAGGCAGAGCATCTGCCTTGGTATTTTGAGATTGAGACACATGCCCGATGTAGAAACCTTCAAATAGATTAGCCAATTCGATGGCCGTGTAATAACAAGGCACCAAGTCTTCATGACGGACCTCATATTCACCCTTAACCTGATTGATAATCAGTTTTGAATCGCCAGAAGCTTCGAGGTAGCGTACCCCCATTCCATGGGCGAGCTGAAGACCAATGAGCAGAGCATTATATTCCGCTACATTGTTGGAGCATGATTTTGTCAGAGAAAATGCTCTGGGAAGGACATGACTTTGTGGGGAGATAAACATAACCCCCACTCCGGCAATGATCTTACCTTCAGGGCCTATTCGTGATGCTCCATCGAAGAACTTCTGCCACACTTCCTCTTCTGAGGTTGTATTAGACTCGAAGACTTCATCTGGAATATCTTCATGAAGTTTTGAGTGTTTCGGAACTGGATGGGCAGCCAAGAACTCTGCAAGGGCCTGGCCTTTAACCACCTTCTGAGGGGTAAAGATCATGTCGTATTGAGACAAAAGAAGCGCCCATTTAGCTAATCTTGAGTTCAATGATCCTGGTTTCGTCATGAGAAGACGCAAAGGATTCACTCTGGAGATGACATGTATGGTTTGACCGACCAAATAATGTCGTGTCTTTTGAACGGCGAAGACAAGAGCTAAACACTCTTTCTCGATAGGATTGTAGCGAGATTCTGCTCCTATGAGAGTCCTGCTCAGATAATAAATAGCTTGCTCGTGACCATTGTCGTCTTTTTGAGCGAGGAGGGCGCCAAGAGAATAGTCCATAGCTTTCACATAAAGTAAGAATGGTTTTCCTGATGTGTGGGCCACTAAGACAGGAGGTTTTGTGAGGTATCTCTTGATGTCTTCATAAGCTTCCTGACAAGCTTGATCCCATACAAAGGAAGCACCCTTTTTCATGAGTCGGGTGAACGGTTGACAGCGGCCTAAGAGATTTGCAATGAATCTTCTAATATAAGCCAGTCTACCTTGCAAGCCTCTAAGTTCTTTGAGATTCCTCAGTGGATGCATGCTCTGAATGGCTTTGACTTTATCTGGGTCAAGATGAATTCCTTTTGATGTAACGATGAACCCAAGGAACTTGCCACTCGAAACTCCCAAGAAGGATTTTGTCGGATTCATTTTCAGCTGATGAGCCCGCATTATGTCGAACAACGTTCTCAAGTCATGAAGATGGTCATCCTTGTTGCGGCTTTTAACAGCAATGTCGTCAACATAGCACTCTACCGTTTTTCGGAGATGATCGCGGAAGATTGTACTCATTGCCCGTTGATAGGTTGCTATGGCGTTCTTCAGTCCGAAAGGCATCACGGTGTAGCAGTATACCCCTAAAGGTGTTCGGAACGAAGTATGCTTTTCGTCGTCGGGATACATTTTAATCTGATTGTACCCTGAAAAGCCGTCCATGAAAGACATTATTTCGAATCCACATGTGTTGTCGATCATGACATCGGTGATGGGCAGTGGGAATTCGTCTTTAGGACAACTCGTATTGAGGTCACGATAGTCGATACAGATCCATATCTTCCCGTTCTTTTTGAGGACGGGGATGATATTAGCAACCCAATCTGGATGTTGTTCCTCCCGAATGAAGCCACATGCAATGAGTTTATGGACTTCGGCTTCAATAGCTTCCATGATGTTCGGGCGAAACCGACGTTGTTGCTGCCTGACTGGCCTGACGTCGGGCTTGATATTCAGACGGTGCATGGCGACTTGTGGATCGAGTCCAGGCATGTCTCCGTAGCTCCATGCGAAGATGTCTATATACTCCTTTACGAGTATTAGCAATTCTTCTTTTTCTGTAAGTGATAAGCTTTCACTTATAAAGATGGGCTTAGGGTGGTGTTGACTACCCAAGTTGACCTGCATCTCCTTGTCTTCAGTAGGTGGTTCGCGCAGTTCGAATCTTTTTTCCCATTGGAGATCTAATTGCTGGGCCCATGGTTCCTCATCAGTAACTTCTGCAGGCTCCAATTGACTGCTCGAAGTCATATTAACGGTAAGATTATTGGTAACTGACCTTCTTTGGACGGAGGGATCACTAGCGTGGCCCCTTCTATAGCCTCCATGGGTGTACTGGATGCACTTGGTTTATGCAAAGGCATGTGCAGAGAGCTATCCGTAATGGATTTAAACAGCCCAACACTCGCAGGATAACCGAAAGAAATATTATCATTAATTACCCATTCACCTTCATCTTCTGAAGGAGTATTACATTGGGGATTATTAAGACATGCTATAATTAGTTCACCAATCAAAATGGCTGGCATGCCTGCTTCAGATTCTGAATCCGCCTCATTGCCGCTTTCATCATCGTCTGGCAATGGTTCTTTAGATGCTTCACCGGTCTCTTGATACAGGAGAGCGTCAGTGAAGTAATTTTTCACCCCTTTGAATGGTTGCTTTTCAGCAAAGATAGTTCGTACTGTCGCGTCATCTTCAACATATTTGAAGCACTGGTGCAGAGTGGAGGGAACGATCCAGTTGGCGTGGATCCATGGTCGTCCTAGCAATAGGTTATATGACGTGTCAGCGTCAATGACATAGCACGTCACTTTCGACTTCAGGCTCCCGATTTAGCAACGGAGTCGAATCTTTCCAAGTGGATGACTACTGCCGGCATTGAAACCGTATATTGTGGTGGTGGTTGTGGACAACCTATACAGTGGTATACCAAGGAAATAAAGTAACCTTTTGAGAATGATGCTGAGTGCGGACCCCGGATCTACTTGTACCCTTTCGATGCATATTGAACCGATATATTCGGTGTAGTACAGAGGTCGATCGTGCTTGTTATCTTTGAGAAGCATGTCTTCCGCTGTGAAGGTAATAGCGGGCACCTTTGACTGTATGTGATGACATTCCGGGCAAGAAGACTAAGCGTCATCTTTAGGGACCTCTGGCATATACGTCAGGAATGATTCTGAATTAGCCAGCGCATCCCTGAGTGCTTCTCTTGTCTCTTTTGAGAGACGAAGCAGCTCGTGTATAGTAATACGAGCCGGGATATTAGGCCAATATGTCAAAACGAAAGGGCGTGTCAAGCCTTGGGCCTGAAGGCTTCTTCAGGACATGGTCGAACCGGACTTCTTTAGGCTTCTCTTTTCCCTTGGTTGGAATCGAAGCTGATGCTAGTACTTGTACTAACGTCGTTTGCTGTCGTGTCTCGTCAGTAGCTTTCTCATGCTGCTTTAAGTATGATTTCTCGGATCGAGTACCCGTCGGCTGAGGTACGTGAGCCTGCGTCGCGCAAGCGTGCTTTTCTCCTTCAGAATCACTGAGAGAAGCTGATGTGAAATTGTCATCATCTGGCAGGATGGAGATGACATTGCAAGATTTGCCCTTCGACTTCGACTTCTTTGAATCCCACTGCACGTCTTGTACGAGGTCCGGGTGTATCCACATGACTTCCCCTGTCTCCAATGTTAAGGGAACATGACCCTTATTATTTTGAGCTTCCATCACGGGATGCCTGATTTCCAACCGTGGCACAGGGACTGGATAGGTCTCGTCAGGAACTGTGACCTTTGGGGTTTTGCCGAACTCGAGGGTCACCATATTGGCAGTGACTTTCTTCTGCTCTGACTTTAGTGTCAGGACTCCAGCGTCAATTAAGGCTTGGATTCTGTCCTTGAGGACATAGCACTTGTCGGTAGGATGGTGAATCATCCTGTGGTAGAGACAGTATTTGGGATCGTTTGTGCGTCCTATCTCATTGGGACGCCGAGCATCTGGCAGCTTCATTTTATTCCCTTTGTGGAGCAAATAGAATATCGTGACTACCTGATCGTCTCTGAAGGAATACTGCTTCGGAGGGAACTTAGGCTCATGATTATTGAAGCCGCTCTTCTTGGCTTTCGACTGTACGTCCCCGGACAATTCTACGGACATAGTCTCTTTCCCTTTGGCTTGAGAAGACTGCGCCATGTTGCCACGTCCTTTATTGTTCATATCCCATTTGCCTTTAGGGGTAGATGGTTCGAACTTTTTTGCCGACTTTTCGGCTATCTCAGCTTGTTCGACCAATTCTTTTCAGGTATGGGCTTTGATAGCCCCCATGCGAACCTCTACTTGGTCCAAGAAGTTGTTCCTGCACGTTTGTAAGAGCATGGGTAATGGCATCCCTGCTGGGCACATCAAAGATAAGTTTCTGAATCGCTTAATATAGTCACGGACAGATTCGCCCTTCTTCTGCACGGTGGAGAGGAGCTTGTCCATGGTTACCTCGGTATCGTCCTCATAGAAACGAGAAAGGAATCGAGTTTCCAGTCGATCCAAGAATTGACAGAGCCCGGAGGGAGGCTTCGAAACCAGTCGAATGCTACCCCCTTTAAGGTGCCAATAAACAGCCTAGCCATAATAGCATCATTGTCTATAACATTACCGGTCTGAGACCAGAAATAGTAGATGTGCTGATTTGGTGAGCTCTTACCATCATACGTATGCAACGTTGGTGGTATGAACTTTAGTGGGTATGGTACTGAATCCCACTCTAGCGGGTAAGGACGGACTGCCCCTACTTTCTTTAATTCATCCCTCTGAGTTAGGGATGCAATTTGAGCTTGGAGGCCCTTAAGGACTTTCGCGTCTAAAGAAGAACCCTCCTTGGATTTCTCCGTCTTTGGCTGATCATTGCTAAAATGTTCCTCCTCATCATGATTGCTCCTGGCATCATTGTCATTGCGATTGCTGAGGAGTTAAGCAAGCATCTGTTGAATGTTGTCCTGAGCTTCTTGCTGGGTCTTAGAAGTTTGCTCCTGAGCTTCCAAACGCCGACGGAGGTCGTCGTTAACATTATCAGCCATGTTGACTGATGCTCTGTTTGTTCGCACTGAGCTGACTGTTGCCGAGGAGGCATACCCACTATCTTCATCCTCTTCATCAGATGATTGGACTGATCTTCTCCTTGGCTCTGGCGAGGCTACTGCCGTTGAGGAAGAAGGCCGTTCATAATTGTAGGGTATCGCCACCCTTGATCTGGTGTTTCGGAAAACACCTTCTTCAAGCACCAAGACTTCGCCTAAGCCTGGGCTGTAATCTGGATCTGGGGAGCTATAGGGGTGTCGTCAGACACTTGTCTGCCCCTGCGCAGCTCTTGTCCTCTCCCGGTCATGTTGACGGATGCGGAGGGTAGGTCTCGCGAGACGCTCCATTTATGATTTTTTACCGGGGCTTGTACCGACAGCCGATCAAAAACTGATTGTCGGCCTGGAGAAGTGGTGGGGATTGGTCCCAGCTGGCAATGGACCGAGTGGAGTGTCACCAGTTGACATCCCACTTGTTGACAACAGGGGGGAGTAGTTTGGAAAGATTCTGACCTCCGTTTACTTGTCAAGAATTCCCGCAAGTCAGACCCAGTTGGGCCTAGGTGATCCAGCGCAGAGGCTTTGTTGAATCGAGCATAGGACGATGCCCTGGTCCTTTTATCACCGCAGAGAGGATTAGCACAGAGTAGTGCTTCAGTTCTAGCTTCGGCACCAGGCGTGATCTTAGCACTTGACGAACCGGAGGGCGGAGCACGCTGTGGTGCTTTACCCGCTATGCTGCTGCGAAGGCAATTAGCCTCAGATGGTACTTTGGCTCTAGCTTCGCAGTCATGAACCCTGCGCGTGCGTTGTGGTACAGTAGCATCGCTCATGAGAACAAGGCTGGCGCAAGGCGATACTGCTTTTGAATTGGGCGACGGTATGATTGCCATCATGACTTCGCGATTAGCAGCATTGTTGGAGCAGACAGGCATCTTGCCTTTTTCTTCGTGAAAGAGGCGCGGTTTTGGCGTAGCTACGCCTGAGGATTCAGCCAGAGACTTCTGTTTAGGCCTCCACATCCGCTTTGGCAGAGGATACTCAGGTTCGCAAGGAACCTGATTAGCCACACACGAGGTTGAAGGGTGTTGGCAGAATTCTGCTTTTGGTTCCTACTTCGAAACCTTGGTCATGGAGACCTTTCTATGCTTCCGTGCTCGAAGCATTAGACCACCCCCCAGAGAGGACTCCTTTATATCTTCCTTGGTCGAATTGATTGACCAGGTTCTCGTAAGTGAAGGACTTGGACTGCGGGCGTGCTTCCTTGTTGCGCCAGAGAACCGCAGTAGGTTCGCAGAGAACCTTTTCTGTCTCCGCAGAGACTTTCCTTGAAGATTTAGCCAGAGAGGCTCTGGCTGCACCGGCTTTTCTGAATTCAGAGTTAGACTCGAAGGTCTGTTCGTCGCGTTGCGACACTTGATTCTCGGCAGTGGAGAATTTCTTCCCCAGCGGAGTCGCCATCTTGTTTTCCATTGATTTGCAAAGGGAAAAAACTTACAATAAAAAGTGTTGAGGAGCTAAATTACAAGTATTCTAAAAGATTACAAGTAGATCTTCTCAGAGATTCTGGAGAAGTGTGTCGATAGGAGTCTGGTCAGCGCGCGACCACTTTGTCCCTTTGACGATGCGAGCGATGAGATTCCCTTCTCGCCTGGTTCGGGAATCAGAGAACAGAAGGTTGGTAGAACCCTCTTGCTACTTCTCAAAACTGCCTTCACTTAGGAATTCCTTCTCGCCTGGTTCCGGAGATTTCTTGAGAAGA
Source organism: Agave tequilana (assembly GCA_038442645.1). Lineage (NCBI taxonomy): Eukaryota > Viridiplantae > Streptophyta > Magnoliopsida > Asparagales > Asparagaceae > Agave > Agave tequilana. Next base: position 171,914 of record JAVJIF010030490.1, on the reverse strand, counting down.
AGGGAGGTATTAGGGTATCAGCACCCTTAATAGAGAAGCAATTATCTAAAAGTCTCTGAATTCAAGAACGAACGGTGCGTTGTGAAGAAGTCTCTGCTTGTGGAGTCTTCGTGTGCGCCTGTGCCTCCTCTTCCTTTTCCTTGTGCCCCTGGTGGGCTATTTATAAGGAGAGCAAGGGTATAATCGTCCCTTGAAAGTATAGAAATAGATTGAATCAAATCTGTTTAAATCTGAAAAGTAGTCTTACTGCGAGGCTAGGATCAGCTTCTGCGAAGCTAGAAATGGCAGGTCGGTTGATCCTCTTGATCCGTTTTGATTCTTTTCATATAGTTGAAAGATCTCTCTTGATCCTCCTACTCGTTTTAGAAGAGTCAAGAGATTATGGCAATCAACTGCTAAATTTGATCTCAGATTTGATCTTGATTGGATTTGATCTTGATCCCAATTAGATCTGATCTCATCTGGAGATTTGATTGGTTAAAGATTGACCATAGCAAACCAGCAGCGGCGCTGCCCGCTTTGAACTCACAGCGGAGCTGGAGGCAGTATCTGGCGAAGTCAGAAGAAAGCTCTTCGGCGGAGCTAGATGTCGTCTGTGGCGAAGCTACCGCATACCCTTTCTGCGCAGTTGTGTGTGGCCTCATGCGGAGCTGACTTTCTCTGCGAAGTTGCGCTTCAGTAGTTCAGGCGAAGCTATAAGTTAGCTTCCTGGCGGAGCTTTGAATGGCTTCAAGGCGAAGTTGGATGATCTCAGCCTCTCAGGCGAGGCTATCCCTTTGGGCTAATGTGATGCTAAGAGCTAGCATCTTAGACCTGCTGAGGTCTGTTTAGAGGCAATCCGGGCTTACTGTCTGCTTGATGGATCAGTGGAGTCCAGGTTGCTTCCTTGTCCCTCGGAGATGGGTGAAAACTGGTCGTCAGCTTGTCTGTCACTCGTCTTTTGTTAATGTCAACAAGTTTAGACATTGTTCAGGCCAGTAAGAATCTTGTCTTTTTTAAGTGTCAACACCACCCCAGATACCTGTGTATTATATGACATATTCATGACTATCACTTTTACGGGGACTTGGCATGATTATTATGTTATTACCAGATATTTGGTACTCCTAAACTCCTGTACTCCTGAACTCCTGTATACTTGAACCCCTGAAATAGGGAGGATCCTGACATTACTCCTGATATTATACTCCTGTTGACCCCCGTAATAGGATAACCATAGATATTGTACTTTTGTGAAAACCCTGTGGATATTATTATTTAAGACTCTGTTATATTTAAATAACTTACACCGGGATGGGGAAAATTGATGGGTATCGATATAGCTTCTGTGTTTATGGTGGCCACACATATGTTGTATAACTATTCCTGTTAGAATCGACCTAGAGGCCACCAGACATTTTCGAGGGGTGTATTGGCACCCCTACCCCCTTGCCTGCCTGCCGGGTGTGGTATAATCCCCTGGGTATATCCTGTGGGGAACGGTGACACTCTATTCCTGTTCGGGCGTATACTAAGACCTTCGAGCATATAGCAAGTCCCGGTGCCCAGCGGTACATTCCGGCTCAGTACCGGATACTCCTGGACCGTTGTCCCGGGCATGCACGGGACCCATTCTAAACATGGTTCGTCGTTCCTCATCAATTTCCAATAACCAACCTCGCTCGACTTGTATGCGGAAGTATATGGCACCGGTCATATACCGAAACATACAAATTGAACGAGTCTTAATAATAACTTGATAATTGACTTCATGCTACATAAATTTTATTATCGTGTTCATACTTTCTATTTATTGTAGTTACTCCATGATTGCTAATTTGATTACATGACATTTGACCTACTACACTTGCTTTTATTTCATACCACATAAATTCTAATGTTATTTCCATATTTCACTTTTTATTGTGGTTACTCCATGCTAATTGATTTGGGTACATTATACTTGACATTATGCACTTGCTATTATTTGTACTTACCATTTGGGTTCTTCTTGCACTCGCTGGGTTGCCCACTAACAACCCTGAATTTGCATGTCTAGATTTAGCAGCTTACAAGAGCAAGGCCTTGTGTGGCTATTAGATTCATATAGATTATCAAGTAAAAGTTAGATGGTTAGTGGTTAGTAGTTAGATTGCCATGAGAAAAGAAAATTTAGCCAAGCATCATATAGAAGATTGAGAAGATTACATCGGAGAAGAAAGGAGGCACCTTTACATAGATTGTCACCATCTATTACATCAATCCCTCTCTATCTCTCTCTGAATCTCTCTGCCCTACTACTGTAGGCTGTCTAAAAATCACAAAGACAAGCCACCAAAACGCAGAGATTCAAGATCAAGGCGCGTCGGCCCGAAGCCCGCGTCTCAGCATCAAGGCGCGTCGGCCCGAAGCCCGCGTCTCAGCATCAAGGCGCGTCGGCCCGAAGCCCGCGTCTCAGCATCAAGGCGCGTTGGCTCAACGCCCGCGTCTCCGCATCAAGGCGCGTCGGCCCGAAGCCCGCGTCTCAGCATCAAGGCGCGTCGGCCCGAAGCCCGCGTCTCAGCAACAAGGCGCGTTGGCTCGACACCCGCGTCTCGGTTGCAACTACCCGGATTGCGGGGCCAATCACCGCGCATGTAGCGGGTAGTGGCCCCTCATTGTGGAGCATTTTCAGGGGGCACGATCACCCCCTAAAAACCCTATAAATAGTCCCGTCACTATTGAAGGGGAGAGGACGACGACAATTATCGGGCAAAGAGGATTTTTGGAGAAGGAAAAAAGGAGAAGATCATCAACAGAGAGAGAGAGAAGACTCTTCAGCGAGCTTACTGAGTACTAGCCGCTCTTTGCCTGCCTCCTCTTCTAGAGTTTTGGTAGACGGAGCTGAGTTACTCCCTCTACCTGCCAAGGAGAAGATCCCTCGACGGTCCAGAACGGTCATCTGGTCAACGGAGAACAAGATTCACTCTCCACCGCCACCCGAAGAACCCAGCACTAAACAAAGGGGGAATTCAAGATTCAATATTCTCCCTCCCTTGTAACCGGAAGATTAAGCCGGCTGTAATTTTTCATCTGATTCAAGGAAATTTTACTTCCAGCCCTTTTTCCGTGTCAAACAAGAGATGGCGACTCCGCTGGGGAATCTGTTTGTTACCGACGAACATGTTGTGGCGCAAGATGACGTCCACCACGAGGGAAAGATGGTCGAATCGCTCGTTGTCGAGTTCGACCAGGCGAAGTACGAAGAGTTCCTCTCTTCTGGCTCCAAGAGCCCAAAGACCCGCGTCTGCCGCCGGGTCTCGACAGGGAATGGCCTCGAAGCCCGATCGGTGGCTTTCTCGAGCTCCTCTGCTGCCCACTGTGCCCAGCAAAGTTCACGCGTCCACGCCTCTCAGCAGGCCCGCGTGATCCCAAGCACAGTTGCTGTTGCGACCAACTCTGTCGCACAGAAGACCCGCGTCAGCGTCTCTCAGGAGACCCGCGTGGTCAAACTTCCTGGTGCCCAGCATCAGGATGTTGTTGGTTTCTCTCCACCTCCTCGACGCAATCGAAACGCTGAGCGTCGACAGAGGAGACGTGCGCGTCAGCTGCAAGTCGGAACCGTTGGTTTTCCAACTGAAGCTGAACGCAACGTACAGTCTCGCGCCTTGCCCGCGTCACGTCCAGTACGTGAAATCCGCGTTTGGCGGCCCAAGCGCGCAACTCCTCAAGTTGAGTCCTCTGAGGACCAACTTACCAAACGCCAGAATGAAGCTTCTGCGTCTCGTCAAACGCAGGAAGCACGCACCCAGAGACGAGGCGCCCTGCAGCCCATTCTCTCTCACGCGGCTCAGCCCGGACGCACCAGGCAGCAACGCGATACTCGCGTCTCATCTCAACAGAGACGCCAGACGCGCGTTCCACAGTCACGACGCGGAAACCGCGTCCCTGAAGTCTGCGTCCATTCTGCACAGCACATGGATGCCTCCCGTCTTCGACGTTGTGAGGCTAGTCTCTTTGATCCCTCTTCCATGGATTTGAGGGATTATCTGACAAAGAAAAGAAGTACCCACCAGGTCACTTCATCTTGCTGCTGCCAACGGCTTATCTCCATGCTCGCGGAGTGCCGTTACGGGTCGAGTGTGCACCAGCAGTCCTTAGCTAGACAACTGACCTCGATTCCCCCGTCAGCCAAAAGAAGGCGCTCCTATAGAAGGAGAGTCTTCTCTGACATTGAATACCTGGAGCTTACTGCGAACATGACAAGCAGGAGCAAGGGGAAACAACTTGCAGTCAGCTCAGACGAGTCCGAGTCTGACTCTGAACCGGAAGGGGTGTATCGACACACTCGCACCCGGACGGGGGCCATTCCCCCAATTGACTATAATGCCTTAGCCCACGGCATTAGAGCGAATGATTCCCACTCCGCCGTAGTGGAATCAGGGGCTTCGAACTCGTCCGTTGAGAAGGAGACCTCTGCCTACATGACAGGCACTCCTGAAGAGACGGCAAGACGTATAGAGCAGGTCCAGAAAGCACAAATGGACATGATTATTTCTCAGCAGGCGTCGATTGACTCCCTCAAGCAGGCGATTGCACAACTGTTGGAAGACAGGAGGAAATCTCCTCCTAGGAGGTCAAAGGGCAAAGGGAGAAAGGGAGAAAGCTCATCTTCCGAACCTTCTGAGGAGGCGCGACGATCTACTTCAAATTCGTCCAAATCTTCGTCGCACGACCCAGAAAAGGCTCATACTAAAAGAATGAGTCAACTAGAGCAACGCCTCAATGCCCTTGCCAGTCGCAAAGACCTCCAAGAAGTTAGAGTGGTCCGGCCCTATCCAGCTGAGTGGGATTTAGTCCCGTACCCTCCTAAGTTCAAGGCTCCAACCCTCCAAGCCTTCGATGGGAAGGGGTCCCCTAATCAGCACATCTACTACTTCAAATCTCAAACCGGGAATGTAGTAGATAATGACGCCATCCTGGCGCGACTATTCATCGGCACCCTGAAAGGGCTGGCCTTTGAGTGGTTCATGAAACTCCCGGAAGGTTCTATTAAGAACTGGGGCGACTTGGAGAAGCTGTTCTTAACACGCTTCTTCGAAGATGACTCCGAAGTCACGATGCCCACCCTTTTAGCTACCAAACAGCGGAGAGGGGAGTCCGTCAAATCTTTCGTGGAAAGATTTCGGAACACGGCACTCCGGTGTCCAAGCGGTATGACCCAGGCCACCCTGGTGGAAACATGCCGCCACAACCTCCAAACCTCACTCCTTGCTCAAATAGGAGTTGCTGAAAGCCACACCTGGAAACAATTAGTCCAACAAGGTGAACAGGCTGAGGAGATTGTCGCCCGCGTCCGAGCGGAGGAAGGCAAGCCGCGGCCGGAAAGGTCGACAAGGCGTGCACCAGCGCCAGACACCTCCCTCCAAACAAAGCGGAAGGATAATTTGGCAACAGAGACCAAATCTCCCGCCAAACCTCAAACAGGAAAGGCGAGTGGCTCTTCAAGCCAACCCCGCGCCAACAAGCAGTATTCCTTCAAGGAGGAACACGTCGATTCGCTCTTCAAGCTACTCAACAAGAGCAATCGACTGAAGCTCCCAGAAATTAGGCGCCCGGAGGAAGTCGGCAAGACCGACAATCCCAACTACTGCATGTACCACAGAATGTTGGGACATCCTACCAAAAGCTGCTACGTCTTCAAGGACATTCTTCAGGCTCTGATTGACGCGGAGGTGTTAAAACTCCGACCAGAGCAGAAGAAGGTGACGGCCAATGTGACGTCGGTTCTCCAGTTCGGGAGACAACCTCCAACGCCTGCGGGGGTAACTCCTATTCCAAGGGGAGAATTAAGAGTGGTCAACACAGACCCTCACCAGCAGCAGGAGAAGGGCTTGGTACCCGTCCCTACGTCTCAAGGGGAAATCATGTGGGTCCACCCTGACCTAGTGGACGGCCAGCAGTGGACTACTGTGACCAACAGGAAGTCCAAAGGCAAGGCAAAAGCTTCGTCCTGCCATGTGGTATGTGCCTCCTCCCGAGAAGCAGAGGATGATGTTCCCTCACTAACTGATTCAGAAGAGGAAACAATAGTCTTGGCCGCAGAACCCAATCAACCGATGACGGGAACTCGTTCGGGACAACCCTACTTGAAGCAGTACGGCGAAGTGGCGGTAAACCCTCCGCAACCGGCTGCAGAGCCAACTAGGCCCTCCACGAAGCCACCTGTGGAGAAGCAGAAGGAGACTCGATTCTCTCGAGCCCTTCAAAGAGGCATCGCGGAAGGGTCTTCAGCACCTTACCACTTTGATGTCCTGGCTCAGCTGGCCAACATTCCGGCACGCATTACCTTGTATGAACTTCTTAGACTATCAAAGTCGACCAGGGAAGCTCTGCAAGAAGCTCTGGCAAATGCTGAGGTCTTCATGACCCAGGTGCCGAAGGAGGAAGATGTAGAGGATTGCCTCCACACCTCCCAGAATGCCCCCTGCATCACCTTCACGGCAGATGATATGCAGGTGAAAGGGAAGCATGATCGACCCCTGTACTTCACAGGTTACATCGGATCATCTGAGGTGAACCGCATTCAGGTAGATCCAGGGTCCGCATTGAGCATTATGCCCCGCCGAGTCATGCAACACCTCGGCATCCCTACCCACCGTCTGAGCCCTACACAGACGACCATTTACGGGTTCAATGCCAACGGTACCCGTCCGATGGGGAAGATCAAGCTCAAGTGCCAGATTGGGAGCCTCAAGTCGGAGGTGACGTGCTACGTCATCGATGCCGACACTTCCTACAATCTGCTGCTGGGACGACCATGAATCCACCGCAACTCCATCGTTCCCTCCACTCTTCACCAAGTCATGAAATACATTGACGCGAGTGGGAAGGTGCAAACATTGGTTGCCGAAAGGTATCCGTTTAAGGGGGTCGAAAATTATTTCACGGACTCCCTCCTATATCAGGATCCGGTGGATGAAACCCCGCAACTGGAGGTGCCAGACTCTGGTAATGAGGCTGACACTGAGACCGAGCAAGAAAAGTGCTTGTGGAAGTTGGAACCACTTGTAAAGAGCACTAATAAGCTCGATATTGATAATACCACCGACGATGCAGGCGGCTGGTATATTAATGAGAATTTAGACTTTGAGTACTTCTCTGCGTGTGCATCCGATTCAATACCGTCGGATACTACTACCGACGTAGACGATGACATCTGGTCGGCAATGGATGCTTTGACATCATTGCATGTACCAGTAAAATCATCTTTCGGGACATACCAGGATAATGGCGATGCGCAGGAATCTATATTCATAGTTCCGACAAGACGAAAAGGCCAAAAACCAATTCTTTTTGGGCGAATGACGACTGAACCAACTCCCCGCGAAGAATCGGAAAGCGAGGAGGAATCCCCTCAGCTCGACCATTATGAATCAAAAGCACTCACAATAATGAAGCGAATGGGGTATGATCTAACCAACAAACCCGGGTTGAACTTCGACAAAGGAAGGAGAACCCTGCTTTGATCGTTTGTGCCGAAAGGGAAAGCCCCCGATTATTATCATCGGACGCGCAGGGGGTTGGGCTATGTATCAACTCCAATCCCATCAGCCTCTGGTTCTCAAGAATCATCGAGCAACGATGTAATACCCCGTTTTCGGAATACGTACTTAGTTGCGTATTCAGATTTTCAGTCGTATTTTTCGATTTGTTTCCTGTATTTATTCTGTATGATGAATTCCTTATATGATTGTTTTTGTTTTGGATTTGGATTCGTGGACACGGAGTCAGCCCTAGTCTGAACCGAAGGACCCGATCCTAGTATATTACTCGATTTGGATATTCTGATAATTAGAATTGACCGATTTTAGTTTTAAATATCATTTTCCAATATTATATATTTTCCATGATTTTCTAGATTTTTCTGGAATTAAAATAAAAATCTTCAAAACCGGTGTCGGCCAGTGCCGCTGACCGATTCCTGGATTTTTAATTCTCAAACGGTTTAGAATTTCTAAATGATTCTTTAGACATTATTCCTTAGAATCATATTTTCTACCTACATTCTTTTTCTGAGGATTTTATGATTTTATGGAAATTCCAACGGAGTCGGTAAATTATTGATTCCAGGATTTTAATTTTAAAACTATAAAGTATTTCTTTGAACGGATTTCACTATTGGTCTTCATACGTTATTCTTGATTTTTGGTAAAATTTCCAGATCATTCCGAGACACTTGAATTTCGGACATTTTTCCAATTATCGCATATTCCAATTTCCACCTTGTCATGCCACCTCATTTCCCACTCACCCTCTCACCTAACCCCACTCATTCTCTCTCTCACCCATGGCCGGCCAAGTGGCCACCCTAGGGACACCTCACCCCTCCCCTTTCACACAAAGCCCCCTTGCATTTATCCTATTTCAATCTCCTTTACAAAATCCCCAACCTATATAATCCTTTTCATTTGCAAATCACCCTTTTTCTCTTCCACTTCAACAAGAGAGCTCCTCCAAAATCCTCTCATCTCCTCCACCAAAACCCTAGCTTCAAGGATCCATCTCAAGACTTCAAGAACCCATCTAGGGCTTCACCACAAGGGCTCATCTCCAACCACCAACCCCAAGGCAACACCAAGATCCACTCCTTCAACCCTAGCTTCAACAACAATTCATGGATTGAAGCCATCATCTTCTTCATCTTGGATCAAACCCAAATCCAACCCATCCATGTGAGTACCTTACTCACCAAGACCTAGATAGCTCTCTATATTCTTGTGATGTGAACTCTTGAACACTTGCACCATAAAAATCACATTTTTGCCATCAAGAACAACCTCCAAGTTCTGTTCTGTAAACTGCTCCCCGACCAGTATTAGTCGACTTGACCTAGAACCTAGTCGACTAGAACACTTAGCTGAAACCTAGTTTTTCTGGAAAACACAGTATTAGTCGACTTACCCCAAATATTAGTCGACTGATCAACCCTCTGGAAATCCCTATTAGTCGACTCCCGAATTCACCTAGTCGACTAACCCTCCTTAGACCAGAAACCTTAACTCTCGGCCCTAGTCGACTTGACTATATTATTAGTCGACTATAGACTATTAGTCGACTACCCATTCTTCCCTAGTCGACTAATTTATCCTGAGACAGAAACCCCAACTTTCTATATCACAGACTTAGTCGGCTTAAGTATCTGTTAGTCGACTTAAGATCATTATTAGTCGACTACCCCTCCTAACCTAGTCGACTAACTATTCCCTGAAACCAAACCCAACTCTCTGGAAACCAGTTCTAGTCGACTATACCAGACTGTTAGTCGACTAACTCCACTATTAGTCGACTACTCTTCCATCCTAGTCGACTAACTTTGCCTAGCCATCTTAGTTGATTCCTTTCTTGAACATGAACCTTACCCTCTAGACTTACATCACCTATAGGTATTACTTGACTTGTCTTTAGACACACATCATCTTCCATTCTTTCTCTCTCTCATCTTCACTCTACATATTTATATCCCAGGTTGCGGCGCATTCCGAACTTCAGTGGATTACGGATATTTCGGTATATTGGTGACTCAGGCGAGTATTCTCGCTACCCTCTTACTTTACTATTTCATTGATTATGCAAATGTTCTCGCTCTAGCTCTATGTATTTTATTTCATGTTTCATGTCTTTTACTGTGCTATACTATGCGTGGCCGACCCTTCGTGGTCGTTGTACTTTGGGTTACTTTTATATTACCTTGCCATACCATTACCTCGGACTATTCAGTTGCATGCTCTTATTTAACACATGTATATCACCTGACCATCTAGAGTGTTATCACCTGACCACCTGACATACTACTATTTGGCTAGACCCTCTTGGTATGACCTGACTTACCCAGACTATTATCAACCTCTTGACATAACTTATCACCTGATTATTATCAATCTCTTATATGTTTGGTTGCTTATTCATTATCACCATCCTATCATGCTATCACCTTACACCCAGCATGATAACTTGACTTGTGATTATCATCTTTACGGGGACCTTGACTTATGATTCTGTGTCATGATCAGTGACTTGTTCTCCTGCTTTACATGCAGTGACCTGACTATATATATTTGTGTACTCCTGATTCCTGATCATGTCTATTTCCTGTTTTTCCCGTAAAGTGATAATTAAACTATTGAATCTTAAAATGGACCAACTTGTATTGGGTCGGGGGAAACATGCGGATATCGATATGTGTTCGTGTTTACAGTGGCATTAGGTTGTGCACTATATATCCGGTCTTACCTGTGGTACTCCAGGGGACCGAGGGGAGTGCTTTCTCCCTTTCCTGTTTACTGTCATGACAAGGGCATACATAAGACCCTCCTGTTAGCCTAGCGGCAGGTTCCGTCTTCAAGCAACGGAACAATACTGGGCCGTGGTCCCGGGTATGCACGGGACCCACTGTAAACATAGTTCGTTGATACAACCGCTGTTTCCAATAACAACCTCGACTTGCTTATATATGGATGTATGTGAGTTGGCCGTACACCGAGACACATACCGAGATATATGGGTTAGACGAGTAATAATAAAGTGTCATAATAACCGGCTCTTTAAGTTGTAAGTAGAGGTATGTGGAATGGGACGCATACCAAAGCCTACATCTTAAATAGCTATGAATCTGTGATGTGCCTTACCGTATTTGCTTTTCCCGGACTTTATATCGGATTCCCTGTTTTATGAGTATTATGTGTAGCTCGAGTTTTATGATGCTTATGTTATACTTGTTCTTATATATATATACTTCATTTGTGTTCTAACCCTCCTGTCTTCTGAGTTTGATACTTGCGTTCCTCCTGGCTCGCCACCCGGCTTTGTATCCTACTCGCCTGGGGAGTTTCACTGACTCCCCTGGATTCTCACGTCCAGGTTATGGAGCTAGGAGCGGGTGGATTCTCCCAGTTGCTGTTCAGAGTAGCGGTAGCGTGGAGCTTCAGCCGAACTTTCAGAGCCACATCCTTCCAGGCCCCCTGTGTGCCTCTCGAGTTTCCTCTTAGCAACTCGTGAGTGCTCTTTTATACTTTTCACTTGTACAGTTCCTTGTATACATGTATGTGAGCCCCTTTTATACTGTTCATACATATTGTGTATCTCTTGTATTCCCGCATTTGCGCATATTAGTGATATGATATTCATGTAATATTAGATCACTACTGGTGATAATTCTGTGATTGTATATATGTGTTGGAATGTATAATGCACCATATGCTTCCGTACTCTGATTCTTGTCTGTACTGATGCTTAGCGTATATACGGGAAGGTACTTCGGACTTACGTATATACGTTGCAGTGACGACCCCGTATTCGTGGAATCGGGGCGTTACAGGTTGGTATCAGAGCATAGGTCAACTTAGGCTCGTCAGAGCTTAGGTCAGCTTAGGCTCTAACCTCCTCAGTACGTCCAGAAGGCAAATCAATGGTAAAGAGATTTGCAACTGGAATACATGAGTCTTGGTTATACATTCCAACTGCAAGTGCAGAGTTATCTATTTCTTAACTATCTTTCCTTTGATTTCAAATCCCTCCTTGACTATCTTTCCTTTGATTCCTAAATCACTCCTATCCTTTCCCTGTTTTGGTTTTATGTTTTGGTTTTATGAAGCCTTATGCCAACTTAAGATATGACTAGACTAGAGAGGTAGTGGCTGGTTCTGGATGATGCTAGTATGTGATCTCTTCGGCCAATTCTATGAAGCTTGGTATTCTCCAGATCGATCTTGATCTGGCTATCTTTCAGAGGACAGCAGTCGGATTCTTAATTATCGGTCTTCTTTATTACGCTCAGGATTTTCGGGGTTTTCTTTATTACACAGCCACGACATCATCAGTATTCATTTATTTCACAGCCACGACATCATCAGTATTATTCAGCATTATTCTAAAGATTATTACACAGCCACGACATCATCAGCCGGAAATGCAGAGTATGATTATTATTCAGTGACTTGAGGGCCCTACCTATAGTGCTTCATATCTTAATTGGTGTAGATTCCAGCCTTTGTCCCCTTTGTATTCAATTTACCCCTTAACGAAATTGCGAGGACGCAATTTTTTGTAAGGTGGGTGGATTGTAATACCCCGTTTCCGGAATACGTACTTAGTTGCGTATTCAGATTTTCAGTCGTATTTTTCGATTTGTTTCCTGTATTTATTCTGTATGATGAATTCCTTATATGATTGTTTTTGTTTTGGATTTGGATTCGTGGACACGGAGTCAGCCCTAGTCTGAACCGAAGGACCCGATCCTAGTATATTACTCGATTTGGATATTCTGATAATTAGAATTGACCGATTTTAGTTTTAAATATCATTTTCCAATATTATATATTTTCCATGATTTTCTAGATTTTTCTGGAATTAAAATAAAAATCTTCAAAACCGGTGTCGGCCAGTGCCGCTGACCGATTCCTGGATTTTTAATTCTCAAACGGTTTGGAATTTCTAAATGATTCTTTAGACATTATTCCTTAGAATCATATTTTCTACCTACATTCTTTTTCTGAGGATTTTATGATTTTATGGAAATTCCAACGGAGTCGGTAAATTATTGATTCCAGGATTTTTAATTTTAAAACTATAAAGTATTTCTTTGAACGGATTTCACTATTGGTCTTCATACGTTATTCTTGATTTTTGGTAAAATTTCCAGATCATTCCGAGACACTTGAATTTCGGGCATTTTTCCAATTATCGCATATTCCAATTTCCACCTTGTCATGCCACCTCATTTCCCACTCACCCTCTCACCTAACCCCACTCATTCTCTCTCTCACCCATGGCCGGCCAAGTGGCCACCCTAGGGACACCTCACCCCTCCCCTTTCACACAAAGCCCCCTTGCATTTATCCTATTTCAATCTCCTTTACAAAATCCCCAACCTATATAATCCTTTTCATTTGCAAATCACCCTTTTTCTCTTCCACTTCAACAAGAGAGCTCCTCCAAAATCCTCTCATCTCCTCCACCAAAACCCTAGCTTCAAGGATCCATCTCAAGACTTCAAGAACCCATCTAGGGCTTCACCACAAGGGCTCATCTCCAACCACCAACCCCAAGGCAACACCAAGATCCACTCCTTCAACCCTAGCTTCAACAACAATTCATGGATTGAAGCTATCATCTTCTTCATCTTGGATCAAACCCCAAATCCAACCCATCCATGTGAGTACCTTACTCACCAAGACCTAGATAGCTCTCTATATTCTTGTGATGTGAACTCTTGAACACTTGCACCATAAAAATCACATTTTTGCCATCAAGAACAACCTCCAAGTTCTGTTCTGTAAACTGCTCCCCGACCAGTATTAGTCGACTTGACCTAGAACCTAGTCGACTAGAACACTTAGCTGAAACCTAGTTTTTCTGGAAAAACACAGTATTAGTCGACTTACCCCAAATATTAGTCGACTGATCAACCCTCTGGAAATCCCTATTAGTCGACTCCCGAATTCACCTAGTCGACTAACCCTCCTTAGACCAGAAACCTTAACTCTCGGCCCTAGTCGACTTGACTATATTATTAGTCGACTATAGACTATTAGTCGACTACCCATTCTTCCCTAGTCGACTAATTTATCCTGAGACAGAAACCCCAACTTTCTATATCACAGACTTAGTCGGCTTAAGTATCTGTTAGTCGACTTAAGATCATTATTAGTCGACTACCCCTCCTAACCTAGTCGACTAACTATTCCCTGAAACCAAACCCAACTCTCTGGAAACCAGTTCTAGTCGACTATACCAGACTGTTAGTCGACTAACTCCACTATTAGTCGACTACTCTTCCATCCTAGTCGACTAACTTTGCCTAGCCATCTTAGTTGATTCCTTTCTTGAACATGAACCTTACCCTCTAGACTTACATCACCTATAGGTATTACTTGACTTGTCTTTAGACACACATCATCTTCCATTCTTTCTCTCTCTCATCTTCACTCTACATATTTATATCCCAGGTTGCGGCGCATTCCGAACTTCAGTGGATTACGGATATTTCGGTATATTGGTGACTCAGGCGAGTATTCTCGCTACCCTCTTACTTTACTATTTCATTGATTATGCAAATGTTCTCGCTCTAGCTCTATGTATTTTATTTCATGTTTCATGTCTTTTACTGTGCTATACTATGCGTGGCCGACCCTTCGTGGTCGTTGTACTTTGGGTTACTTTTATATTACCTTGCCATACCATTACCTCGGACTATTCAGTTGCATGCTCTTATTTAACACATGTATATCACCTGACCATCTAGAGTGTTATCACCTGACCACCTGACATACTACTATTTGGCTAGACCCTCTTGGTATGACCTGACTTACCCAGACTATTATCAACCTCTTGACATAACTTATCACCTGATTATTATCAATCTCTTATATGTTTGGTTGCTTATTCATTATCACCATCCTATCATGCTATCACCTTACACCCAGCATGATAACTTGACTTGTGATTATCATCTTTACGGGGACCTTGACTTATGATTCTGTGTCATGATCAGTGACTTGTTCTCCTGCTTTACATGCAGTGACCTGACTATATATATTTGTGTACTCCTGATTCCTGATCATGTCTATTTCCTGTTTTTCCCGTAAAGTGATAATTAAACTATTGAATCTTAAAATGGACCAACTTGTATTGGGTCGGGGGAAAACATGCGGATATCGATATGTGTTCGTGTTTACAGTGGCATTAGGTTGTGCACTATATATCCGGTCTTACCTGTGGTACTCCAGGGGACCGAGGGGAGTGCTTTCTCCCTTTCCTGTTTACTGTCATGACAAGGGCATACATAAGACCCTCCTGTTAGCCTAGCGGCAGGTTCCGTCTTCAAGCAACGGAACAATACTGGGCCGTGGTCCCGGGTATGCACGGGACCCACTGTAAACATAGTTCGTTGATACAACCGCTGTTTCCAATAACAACCTCGACTTGCTTATATATGGATGTATGTGAGTTGGCCGTACACCGAGACACATACCGAGATATATGGGTTAGACGAGTAATAATAAAGTGTCATAATAACCGGCTCTTTAAGTTGTAAGTAGAGGTATGTGGAATGGGACGCATACCAAAGCCTACATCTTAAATAGCTATGAATCTGTGATGTGCCTTACCGTATTTGCTTTTCCCGGACTTTATATCGGATTCCCTGTTTTATGAGTATTATGTGTAGCTCGAGTTTTATGATGCTTATGTTATACCTGTTCTTATATATATATACTTCATTTGTGTTCTAACCCTCCTGTCTTCTGAGTTTGATACTTGCGTTCCTCCTGGCTCGCCACCCGGCTTTGTATCCTACTCGCCTGGGGAGTTTCACTGACTCCCCTGGATTCTCACGTCCAGGTTATGGAGCTAGGAGCGGGTGGATTCTCCCAGTTGCTGTTCAGAGTAGCGGTAGCGTGGAGCTTCAGCCGAACTTTCAGAGCCACATCCTTCCAGGCCCCCTGTGTGCCTCTCGAGTTTCCTCTTAGCAACTCGTGAGTGCTCTTTTATACTTTTCACTTGTACAGTTCCTTGTATACATGTATGTGAGCCCCTTTTATACTGTTCATACATATTGTGTATCTCTTGTATTCCCGCATTTGCGCATATTAGTGATATGATATTCATGTAATATTAGATCACTACTGGTGATAATTCTGTGATTGTATATATGTGTTGGAATGTATAATGCACCATATGCTTCCGTACTCTGATTCTTGTCTGTACTGATGCTTAGCGTATATACGGGAAGGTACTTCGGACTTACGTATATACGTTGCAGTGACGACCCCGTATTCGTGGAATCGGGGCGTTACAAACGATCACTCTTCAGACACATCATCTTGGGAGTCAGATGTCAGTGTCGGCAACATCTTCAAGGAACTGTCAGTAAACATGGTTTCGACAAGCCACCTGGAAGATGAAAATGAAGAAATGATCCAAGCTGATACAGATCCTTGGATCAAACATTTAAACGTTCTTTGGGACATCCGCTTTGAACAGCGCGAGCCACCCACAGAAGACAAGGTTGTTCAGATCAACCTAGGAGATGAGGCTAACCCTAAGCCCATCTTCATAAGTGACGGCCTGTCACCTTCAGAGAAGAAGGATCTAATATCTCTTGTACAAGAGTATATAGATGTCTTCGCCTGGAACTATGAGGACATGCCAGGGCTTGATCCACAAGTGGCCATGCACCGCCTCAACATCAATTCGGACGTAAAACCTGTCAAACAACAGCAGCGACGGTTCCGTCCCGAAATAATGGAAGCAATTCAATCAGAAGTTAGAAAGCTCATCGATTCTGGCTTCATCCGGGAAGAACAACATCCCGACTGGGTAGCCAACATCGTCCCCGTCGCCAAGAAGAACGGGAAGATCCGGATCTGCATCGACTTCCGCGATCTGAACGAGGCCTGCCCCAAAGACGAATTCCCATTGCCAATCACAGATGTCATGATTGACAATACTTGTGGATTCGAACGAATGTCCTTCATGGACGGATTCTCAGGATACAACCAAATCAAAATGTATCCTGATGATGAAAAGCACACCTCCTTCAGGACACCCTAGGAGTGTATTGCTACACCGTCATGCCCTTCGGACTGAAGAATGCAGGGGCAACATATCAAAGGGCCATGAATGCTATTTTCCATTAGCAAATGCGGAAAACGGTGGAATGCTATGTTGACGACATTGCAGTAAAAAGCCGCACTAAAGAAGATCACATAGCAGACCTGAAGGTGGTCTTCGACATCATGCGGACTCATCAGTTGAAGATGAATCCTACAAAGTCTTTCCTGGGGGTGGCTAGTGGCAAGTTCTTAGGATTTGTTGTAATGTCCACCGGAATTCATTTGGACCCAGAAAAGGTTCGCGCTATCCAAGAGATGCAACCCCCTAGAAATCTCAGAGAACTCAGAGGATTGCAGGGACGATTGGCGTATATCCGCCGGTTTATCTCGAACCTCTCCGGAAGATGTCAGCCCTTCGCTAAGTTGATGAAGAAGGGTGTCTCGTTCATTTGGGACGATGCTTGCCAACAAGCGTTTGAGGAAATCAACCAATACCTCACCCAACCACCAGTCCTTGCACCTCCAGTATCCGGAAAGCCGTTTCTGCTGTACGTCCGAGCAATGGATCATTCTTTGGGAGCTCTACTAGCTCAGAATGACGATCAGGGACATGAGCAAGCAATCTACTATCTGAGTAGAATAATGATCGGAGCCGAACATCGGTACAACCCGATCGAGAAGGAATGTTTGGCACTAGTGTTCGCCATTCAGAAAATGCGACACTATCTGGTAGGCCAGACTATAAATGTCATATAAAAAGTCAATCCTTTGAGGTTACTTATGACAAAGCCTTCTTCACTAAATGGCCGGCTGGCAAAATGGGCCATGTTGCTATCCCAGTATGATATGCACTTTCTGCCGCAGAAAGCCATTAAGGGACAAGCGGTGGCAGACTTCCTAGCTGAACACCCAGATCCGAGGGCAGCCAAAGTCTACGAGGATCTCCCAGACGAAGTGGCCGAAGCCTACCTGACTCAGACATCGTTCGAAAGTCAAGTGTGGCAACTTTTCTTCGACGGTGCATCAAGGACAAGCCCCAAGGGACACGTAGTGGCGGGGGTAGGAGTAGTACTTGTCTCCCCACAAAATTATGTGATACCCCGAGCTGTCTCACTAACGGAGCCTTGTTCCAACAATGTGGCGGAATACAATGCTCTATTGATTGGGATGCAGCTCGCCGATGAGATTGGCGTTAAAAATCTCAAAGCATACGGTGACTCTAAACTCATCGTCAGTCAAATTCGCGGGGAGTACGAAGTCAGACATGAGGACTTAGTACCCTATTACAACGCAACTATCCGCATGGCCGAGGGGTTTGCTAACTTCTACATCGACCATGTACCGCGCAGGCAAAATGCGCACGCCGATGCACTCACATCCCTGGCAGCCTCCTTAGCTCTTCCAACTGGAGCAATGGAGAAGATATTCGTCTACAGCCACGACCTGTATTGCCCGAAAAATACTCTCAAGGACTATCATGAGTCAAAGGGAGATTGTCGAGGCAAAGAAGTGCTGGAATTGTCGGCCGGTCCAGAGCTTAAAGACTGGCGATTCCCCTACATCGACTATGTCTTGTACGGCATCGTGCCTGAGGACACCAAGGAAGCGGCTGCCATTCGAAGGAAAGCCCCTAAATTCTACTATAATGCGATCACGCGAACATTGTATCGTCGATCGTATGACGGAATCTTACTTCGGTGTCTCTCACCAAAAGAGGCCCAGGAGGTATTGAAAGAGGCTCACGACGGTACGTGCGGAGCCCATCAACCTGGCCCAAAACTGGCACATCGACTCCAAAGGTTGGGTTACTATTGGCCCAAGATGGTTGCCGACGCCGTCGCCTATGCCAAAAGATGTCATGCTTGCCAAATACATGGAGATTTTATCCATCAAGCACCAGGGTACCTCCACTCTACGACCTCTACATGGCCATTTGAAATGTGGGGGATGGATGTGGTTGGTCCTATCAGCCCTCCATCATCAAAAGGACATCGGTTCATTCTAGCAATAACCGATTACTTCTCCAAATGGGCCGAAGCCATTCCTTTGAAGGAGGTGAAGTCGTCCAACGTGATCAAGTTCGTAAAACATCACGTTATTTACCGTTTCGGTGTACCTCGGCGGATTGTCCATGACAATGGACCCCAGTTCATCAGCCAGGCGTTCCAGAGATTCTGCGCTAAGTTCAGAATCCAGAGTGTGTCTTCAACGGCATACTACCCTGCCGCCAATGGCCTCGCAGAAGCTTTCAACAAGACCATTGGAAAGCTTCTTAAAAAATTCGTCTCGAAGAGTCAACGCGATTGGGACGACAAGCTAGGCGAATGCTTATGGGCCTATCGCACAACAGTGCGAACCCCGACAAAGGCCACGCCATTTTCCTTGGTGTACGGATGCGAAGCCGTGCTTCCCCTAGAAATCCAAATTCTATCTCTACGCGTCGCCTTGACAGCGGAGATGACGACAGAGGAGAAGCATCGACAGCGACTCCAGGAACTGGAGGCTTTAGACGACAAGCGTCTGCAAGCCCAACAGCAAATCGAGCTCTACCAAGCTCGAATCACCAGAGCCTTCAACAAGAAAGTTAAAGTACGAACCTTCAAGAAAGGCGATCTTGTCTTAGCCGTCAGAAGACCCATGGTGATGACGCACAAGACAAAAGAAAAATTCCAACCCAAATGGGAAGGACCGTTTGTGGTAGAGTCAGTCTACTCAAATGGATCATATCGCCTCATCACTTCGAATGGCGATACACTCATGATGCCAATCAATGGCAAATTCTTGAAGAAATACTATCCCTAAACAGTATTCTTCCACTGATCAAGTTAAAAATACACCTCTGATCAGAAACATCCGACGCCTCCGACGGCTAAGGATAGAGGAAAATGTTGGCTTCTAAGCCCAACATAAGTCTTCGACAACTCATCATGCTGAGGGAATAGCATGGCTAGCCCAACTCAAACGGTAGTTGGTAAAGGCATCTCAAATCCGTTGATAGCTGAGGGTTTGCTAAAAATCCTAAGTGGACTTGAGTCCACTCTTTCCTCCAAAATCCCTTACCAATTCTCATCCATAGAATGGTAGGGCCACAAAATGCAATCATTACTACATTAACACTATACCTCTGGTAATGAATACTCTTTGTCGAGTATAAACTTTGCTTGTTAACTCTGCATAGAGTAACAAACTCTCAAATTTGCCAAGTTAACACATACCTCTGGCATTTCAAATTCCACTTGTCAATTCTCATCAATAGAATGACAGGTCCTCAAATTGCTCTTATCACGAGCCAATTCTTGTCAAGTTAACATTACACCTCTGACAAACTACTGTTTAAGTTAACATTACACCTCTAAGCAGTACATCGAGTGCCTATCAAGTTAATATCACACCTCTGATAGTCACCTTTCTTCAGACTTCCGTATCGAAGCTGAAATGGACGATGCCAAGTTAACACTACACTTCTAGCATCCGAGTCATCGCTAAGTTCAACAATACACCTATGGCCATGACCTTTCCTCGACTTCTTTGTCAAAGTCGAGACGACTAATGCCAAGTTCAACATTACACCTCTAGCATTATCCTCACTGTTAAGTTAAACATCACACCTATGACAGTGACTTCCTCAGTTTTCCCAAATAAAACTGAGATGCTGATGAGTTAAGTTAATATCACACCTCTAACTCATGTCCTTGTCAAGTTAACATTACACTTCTGACAAGACTACTTCTAAACCGTTAAGTTAATATCACACCTCTAACGGTAAAGACCTTCCTAGATTCCCCGCGAGTCTAGTCTCATTTGATACTCTCCCCGACAGAGTATCAAGTTCATTTAGAAACATTGTTGGTTAACATTACACCGTTAACAATGTTTCCGTCAAACTCCCCAGCTGATCTTAAATCAAGTTAATCCCAAATCCTTGATAAAAGTTCATCTTCCTTGGGGGTACGAACTCCACTTGTCACTTTCTTTTACAAAGTGGCAGGTCCACCAAAAAATCATCCCATCCCTGTCAAGTTAATATCACACCTCTGACAGTATCATGAAAACTCCTGAAATAGGATCTTTCCTTACAAATCTTGACTTATTAAGATTACCACTATAATTTTGATAAGGTCAAAAGATTCCTTGCTTCTACGTGTCTAACTGAAGACAAAAAGTTAAGACAATGAAGGAGACAAAAAGAAAAGTGTCACTTTTATTTATATATCCAAGCATATGAAAGTGATACAAAACGCTCTCTTATACAATAAGATGAGTGTTACAATTAAGGAGTACAAAGAAGTCCCTCTCTCTCTCAGAGGCCGTACTCACTCCTTGAAACCGCATCTGATCCCAGGTGCACAATTGGAGCCGATTGCGCCATGGCGATGACGCAAAAGTCGAAAGCGCCCTAGCTGACTAAGCTAAGAGCAATGGTGTTCTTGAGGTCCAGCGGCAGCAGAAAGTCCTGCAACCCTTCATTCATCACCATCCCTTTCCCCAGCAGGCCATCCAACGGAGTGTCCTCGATGTCACTTCTGGAGTAGGGAGAGGAAGAGGATCTTTCCGCCACCGCAACCGCCGGAACCTCCTCGCCGTCATACTTGACCTGACCATCTCTTGCCATCAGACATGGTTGGTGCAGAAGATCTGAAGAGACCTTGGCGAGATTTGGGTCCTCGTCGGAGATATAATTTACTCTCTCACAAACGACGAGGACCATAATTTACTCTCTTACAAACGAACATTGAGCAAGTTCGCCCGGCGATATATTCTTTCCGGGGCCCAGCAAACCTGAAAAAGGACGAGCAAGCCTACCTGCAAAGAATAAACAAGAGAGTTAGAAAATCTGGAACTTAGTACACTTCGACAAAGAAAACTAAGTGACAGACGCGGCAGTCATTGAAGACTTCAGACGCGGGAACAACCCGCACGGTCAAACCACCGCGTCGGC
The DNA here is from genome assembly GCA_038442645.1 of Agave tequilana. Classification (NCBI taxonomy): domain Eukaryota; kingdom Viridiplantae; phylum Streptophyta; class Magnoliopsida; order Asparagales; family Asparagaceae; genus Agave; species Agave tequilana. The sequence continues at coordinate 150,404 of JAVJIF010030490.1, read as the reverse complement.
AGAAACAGACGCGAGTCAAAACTGTGCCACGCACAGGATTCAAACGCGGCCTCAGTTTGCACCCGCGCTTAATGCACAAGACGCGAAAAACTTCAGAACGCCGAAAATTGTCATCTCTCTGTTGGGTGAACAGGAGTTGCAAGATTCAGGTCTGAAACGCGCCAAGGCAATGGCCATGAGCAAAGCCAGCATCAAGAGCCCGCGTTCAGAGAAGTTCAAGTCACCGGCACAAATTCCAGAATAGGAATGCACCAGGATTTCATTCAGATGGCTATGCCAAAGTACAGGCTATGGACATCATCGGGGTGACATACCAGCAGAGGCCCCTGTCCAGAGTTGGCCACTCTGCATCCAAACGCGGGCGCGCAAGATGATCCAAGAGAGGATTCCTTCTGAAGAGACCAAACAGAAGCATGAGAGCTCTGGGTCATCTTCATCCACAGGGTCACCTTCACCCATGAAGACGGTTCTCTGAAAGATAACTCAAGGCGTGGTCTCTCAGAGCAAACAAAAGAAAACAATCCAAGTTTGGATTATTGAAAAGGGGGCACACCCTATTTATAGGCAATTCTCAACAACTGCCATTAATGGTGCGTCAATCGGAACCGTCGCGCACGACTGTCAAAGCCCAATCAAAAACGGACGCGTGGAACGCTGCTTTGAAAACCGTCGAAGTGCGCCGGTTTTTCAACCGCCAGCGTCAGTTCTGCATGCAAGAGCATTAACGCCTAAATCCATTGAGAGGCCGACGCGTGGATAATTGCCTTGGGAAGCAACGAACGACCCAGAATCCCAATCGACAGCGAAGACTTGACGTTCAAAGATCTCCTAAAATCTTTTAAGTCAGGTTGCATTAAACGCAGATGGGAAAGCCGCGTCCCTTCAGCAGACAAGGCTGCGTCTCTTGCGCCTGCCCGATCTGCGCAAAATATATTTGCGTTATTCAGAGCCGCGTCTCACCTTGAGATTGACGCTGCGTCTCACTCCATGGACTGACGGCCGCGTCTCACTTTATGGATCAATACCGCGTCTCATCTTTTGATTGACGCTGCGTCTCATCAAGAAGACCGCGTATCAATCTGTGATTGACGCCGCGTCTCATCAAAAGGACTTAGTGAAATCTAAGTTCCTAGTGAATGATGACCGCGTCTCACTCTGTGATTGACGCTGCGTCTCATCAAAAGGACTTAGTGAAATCTAAGTTCAGGTGGACTGACGCCGCGTCTCATTAAAAGAACTTAGTCTTATCTAAGTTTAGTATTCACAGCCAGTGATCAAGAAGTTGGGTTCATCCGCAGCTAAGCAAAGAAGGTGGAGCCAAAAACTTCGAAACTTTTATATCAAAAGAATGATAAAAGTGGATACAAAACACTCTTGATAAATTGAGTGTCCTTTTCTTTACAAAAAGAAAAAGAAAAGAAGGCTAAATGTCCTGGTTCGCCAAGGAACGGATTTGTTCCCTAAGGCGGTGAATCTCGTGTTGGCGTGCCCTTTCAGCTTCCATAATGGCCTGGTTCCGCAGCTCCGCTTCGGATAAGAAATTTCTTGCGGCCAGCTGCGTTCGCAGAGACTCCACCCTGGAAGAATGTAGAGACAGACTCTCTTCAGCTCGCGCCTTAGCAGCCCGTTGCTCCTCTAGCTCCTTCTTGAGGGTAACAAGCTTCTCCTCATTGAGCGCAAGCACAGCTTCTGCCCTGGCAATGGTGTCCCGAGCCCTGATGATGACTTGCTCTGTGCTCTGCACGGTAAGCTCGGATTCCCTTGAATCGTCAGCTAGTTTCTGACATTCAGCCTGGGAATATTCGAGGCTGCGAATCTCTGCAGCGATTTGTGCCTCTGCCTCCTGTCGCTCTCGCTCTTGAGCAGCTAGGAGCCTGGTCAAGGTGGCCTGGGCCTCACCAAAAAAGCCAGCATCTTCCAAAGACTCCAGCTCCTACAGGCCGTCTCCCAGTTGCTCCACCACCCGCAGACACGCCTTGGCAAGTGAGGGGCCTCCGGTTAATTCGACATTCACAGCCAGATTTTTAAGAAGCGTCTGGGCAAACTGAAAGGTGCTGTTTTCACGTAAGATGAGATCAATACATGATCCCATCGAAGCGAAGAATTGTTGCACCATCTGACGTGCCAGTTCCCCCATGTCTTCACCACCTAGGAAGCTTCCCGACCCCTTTTCTGTCACGGGATAAGGGATATAGAGCGGATCCTCTCGCACCAGAGCCGTGCTGGCCATCGATACGTCAAGAGCTAGACTGGCCGCTGACGCTTCCGGAGGTACTACCTCTGCAGGAGCCTCCACGACCAATGAGGGAGTAGTAAGCACAACCTCCTCAGAAACCTCCACCGAGACTTGAGCTGTATGGCCTTCTGGAAGGGTACCAACCATCGGACTCTCCACCTGAGCCCCCTCAGTCCTCCCTGCAAGTTATCGCAGCGTCAGCCACAATGATGGAAAAGCGAAACATTTAAAACGTCAGAGCTGCCTTACCAAGTTGGAGGTCCAGAGGTGTCGAATCCTGCGGGGTAGAATTCTCCCCGGCTTCAGCAGTAACCTCCTCGCCCGGCAGAGTGAGAGCCTCCTCAGCCTCAGTGGTTGCTTCCTCTTCTGGCAGAGTGGAAGGCTCCCCAGTTTCAACAGCTGCCCCCTTTGAGGGTATCTCAGCAGCCGAGACCTCAATCCCCTTGGGCCGGGTCAACTCTATCACCATCTCCTCAATATGCGAGGAGGTTGTAGCCTCAGCATCTTCGGCCGACCCTGCAACATAAGAGAAGAATGTTAGAACATCCTCTTCAAATATGTAAAGAGAAATTAGGACAGAAGATGGAAAGAATACCTTCAGCAGGGATAATCGCTAGCGGTGATACAGTCGATGGCTCACCCTCATATTGTTCCTCCTCCGAGATGTGGAAGAATTTGCTCTGATCAGGAAGAGCGGGTTCATCGCCATAGTCGACCTCGTCTTCAAAGGCGCTTTCCCCCGATAACGAAGAAGACGACAGCGCAACGCGAGGAAGCTCCGCAACAGGAGCCTTACCTCCAATTACCCCAGTGGTAGGACTAGGGTCGACTGCCCTAGGACTGGAAATGAAGACGCTAGGAGACCCCGGCTGCTGTGCCTCGTCTCTTCCTTCATGAGCAGAAGAAGGCTCGGGTTGAGCTGAGATGCCTGCAATCTCAACATCCCCTCCAGTCATTATGTCGACCTCCAGTGACTCGTCCTCTTCGGCGGCGATGGACTCGTCAACAAGCTCCCCTTCCTCCACGGTCTTGCTGTGCGACCTAGGAGCACGGACCAAGCTTGGGAAATCTTCATCTTCTGGCGGTTCCTCAACTCTAACAGGGACGTCTTCAGGAGGAGCCTCAACTCCAGCAGAGATGTCTCCGGATTGAGAGACTTCAGCCGTTAAGTCCCTCCGAGCCTTCTTTGGGGCAGGCTCAGCAATAGAAGCAGAGCGTCGACGACGCTTGCTCGCCACCTGCTTAGACCTCCTTGCCCGCGGCTCCTCCCTCGTGGCTGGTGGCTCCGCCTTTGTCGCTCGTGGCTCTGCCCTTGCCGGTCGCGGCTCCGCCCTCACTGCTGGGGGCTCCCTCCTCGATCGTCTTCCGACCTCCCTCTGAGCCTTCAGGTACTGGTTGATGAGTTTCGTCTGTTTACCAGACTCCGACCTCGCCTCGAGATCTGCATTGATGCTCTCAATGCATGAGAACTCCGGAACAAAATCTGGTGTCTGGATGGCTTGGGAGTACCAAGTGCAGAAACTGAAGCTCGTACGGCACTTGGGCCCCTCGATAGGTAGACGGAATGTTGCTCCTGTCCCTCCGGCCACACTGTAGTACCAGGCCCGAGCACCTTCAAACAGATTGCCTTCGAAGGCAAGTTGAGTATTGGGATTGCCGACGTAGAGTTGATCGTAGCCGAACTGTCGGGCGAAGCGACTCGGCATATACGGCTCAATAGTGAATGAAGTCCCTTGCCGGAACAGCACATATCCTGGCCGGATGTTGATCAACCACCAGAAGAGTCCCGCAGACAGTTGCGAGAAGCCATCCCGGCCAGCGATATCAGCGAACAGCTCCCCGAAAGCTACACCAGGAATCTCTGGAGAGCAGCGATTGAGCTGGTAATTCGTGGCGATTGATAGACACTTCCGAACATAATAGATGTAGGCGTCACACCATTCCTAACGTTCCAGCCGCTGCACAAATGGGACATGACCCACACCCCCACGCGCCGCCGTCATCAAGGAAGGGCAGTGCATCACATACCAAGCCATGAGGTACGTGTAAGGCAGCTCGATCCGAGGGTTGGGACGCTTCACCATTGGATTCCCCTCTGAGTCAACATATGGCTTTCCATGGGAATCAACAGTCTTCGGGGGTTCGCAGAAACTTTTGGTTAACGCCCGCAGCCCGCTCTGAATGCCAGCCGCTACGGCCGGAAGAAGGGATATGGGGCTGCCATGAGCCAGGAGCACCGCCGGGTATACCACATCTGCAACAATAACTTCATGTGGCAGCGTGGGCACCACACATCTCTTCAGCCACAACATCAGGAAGCCCGCCAACAGTGCTCGATCAGAGATAGGGGTCCGGGCTTGATGGTGGAAGCTTTCAAAAACCAGGTCGGGGTCGAAACCGTCCTCATTCGACTCCGTGGTGTAAAAGATGTCCGGAGCCGCGTCGATCCTGTCTTCGATCTCCCTGTCGGAACTGGGAGCCAGTCGGATTATCGGGAGGTCTTTCTTGTGGACATTGTTGAACAGATAACAAGCCCAGGACAACTGCTTGACCCCTGCTGCCTCCAGCAGTTGTTTGACCGCAGATGTGAAAGTGGCACATCACCTCCCAGTAGGTCTCGTACACCAGAGGAAATTCTTCTTTCAAGAAGTGGAGTTCCTTAGTGGTAGGGACATATTCCTCATAAGGAATGTCCCCTGACGCTAGTCCCGAGACCTCATGCAACTCGTGCAGTGCAAGGCCCATCTCTCCAACCGGGGTGAAGAATGTCCCCGCCAGTGAGTTATAGCGCTCCAGGATCCCAAAGAAGTTATGAGAGCTCATTGGGATACCCCACTGCACGGCCCTGATTGCTGGGTACAATCCCACACGCTCTAGCAGCTCCTTAAGTTCGATAAGGACGAAACCCACCATCCTGCCCCACCAAGAATTCCCTGAAGAATGGACCCACCCATACGCACGGAACTCGACAGGATAGTCACCTTCCGCCTCCATGAACGCATTAAGGAAGGTAGCGCCAAGCTGAGGTATCTCCCCAACCGGAACCTCAGACTTACGTGACGCGGGGAACAGGCCGAGAACCGACCTGTCATGACTATCATAGCAGTATACCTTCTGGAAGCTCAAGGCACCGAGCGTGATCTCAGGGACATATTGGGAAACATCCCATTCCATCTTCCGAGGGACGGACATGTGCTGGAAGTAGGACATCGGGAACATCCTCTCCATATCCGGAAGAAAGAATCTTCCGCCCTTTATCTGACGGAGCCATTTGTAAATTCCTTCAGACACGCGACGGCCGTCGTCATGGACGTGATCCCCGAAGAAGAAGGCAGGCTTCTCCAGCCTGACGCCATCATCCGTTTTGAATGCGGCATCGGTCATAAGCGCCCGGAAGGTTCTCCTGTCAACATTGGAGAGCCTCTCCCTGCGATCTGGCAACTGGTCAGCAGTCACTGGGACACTCATTCTTTGCACGAAGGTCAAGCCCCGGTCGGCGCCTCCTACATGACCAAAGTGACGTATCTTGGCGAGCGAGCCAGGAATATGTCGCACTGCAAAAGAAAAGGACACTTAGTCAGATACTTTACCAAAAGTAAGGAAAAATGCTAAGTGTTCAAAACCTAGACGCAGAAGAGATACTGGACGCAGGAATTGTCTAAATCCACGTCCAGACCTGCGAATCTGCGTCCAAACGCAGAAGAGATCCTAGACGCAGGAATTGTCTAAATCCGCGTCCAGACCTGCAAATCCGCGTTCTGCAAACCAAGACTTATGAAAATCCTAAGTACTTGGACTCAGACGCCAAATTCATCAAAATCGGCGGCTGAAGACACAGAACGCAAGGATCAAATCCGCGTTTTGCAAACCAAGACTTGTGAAATTCTAAAGTACTTGGACTCAGACGCCAAATTCATCAAAATCGGCGCCTGATGGCACCAAAACGCGGCACAGAACGCAAGAATCAAATCCGCGTTCTGCAAACCGCGTCCAGAGACCTTCACAATTAGAAATATTCTAAGTGAAGGATCCGAAGTGCAGAGCTCACTGGCGTCGGATCATCAAACCCGCGCCCCGGTTATCATCTCAAGGACTGCGTCCGAGAATCAAACACGATTTTGTGTTAATGGTTCTTAGGGTTCTATGAACTTGTGTTAATGGCGAAACTCACGCCGAAGAGGCATTTTACCTCGGAAAACAGCCTCTTGCGCGGAGGAAGCGCCCCTCTCGGCCTCGGCGACGGTCGCCTTTGAGGACGATGCAGTTGGCTTAGTCTTGGGTGCCATTGATGTTCAGAATCCGAGCAAGGAGATGAACAAGTTCGAAGATGAACAGAGAAGGAAATTCTTTTTCTCAGCGAGTGCGTTCGGAGAAGAAGATGCATCTCTCCAACTGTGGCCTTTTATAGGCACAGGGATTCGCGAAGATACGCGGCGTGTGGCCCGGTAGACGCTGCAGCGAGTCGCCGCTTGACGCGTGTAACAAAATCGTTTCTGAACGGAGAAGATCATGCGTTGCAACCCCGCCACGAGTCAGCAGTCGACACGTGGAGCAGTTCATTTAATGAACCAGGAAATCCGCGCGCCAAAAGGCGAAATTTCGCGGTTCCCTAGGCCAGCTGGCGGCGTAATCATGACATGGCACATAATTCGCGCCCAAAGAACGCACCTCCTCGATGGACATGCCACGTCAGCCTCTCCATGAATGCATTCGGAAGGTCGCGTCTCTCTAAGAAATTCGCGTCCTTCCAGTCTGGCCAAATATCGCGTCTACCTCATGGGAGATCAGTCGCGTTCTTATCGCCAAAAAAAGACGCACCCCATGGAAGTCGCGCCTTTACAGCAGTACCATCTCTGCTTTTTGAAAAAGAACCTGCGTTTGGCCTCTTCTGCAAAATCAGTTCAACAGTACACTGACGCAAGCAGACGACCAACCACTCCTGGCTTAAAGCGTGCCAGTGACAGACTAAAAGCAATCGGGGAGGTTTAGACTGTGCACCTAGACACTCAACATGATCAACTCTGGGGGCTTCAAAGAGTTCAACAGTACACTCACGAAGACCAACTCCAGATAAGATTAAACCCGGAGCATCAACAGTCTAGTCATGAAGGCGAACTCAGCTAGAGTCCAAAGTATTTCGAAATCCGTCCCAGTTAACTGCGGATGTCGAAAACTTTGGAGGGGGTTCTGTAGGCTGTCTAAAAATCACAAAGATAAGCCACCAAAACGCAGAGATTCAAGATCAAGGCGCGTCGGCCCGAAGCCCGCGTCTCAGCATCAAGGCGCGTCGGCCCGAAGCCCGCGTCTCAGCATCAAGGCGCGTCGGCCCGAAGCCCGCGTCTCAGCATCAAGGCGCGTTGGCTCAACGCCCGCGTCTCCGCATCAAGGCGCGTCGGCCCGAAGCCCGCGTCTCAGCATCAAGGCGCGTCGGCCCGAAGCCCGCGTCTCAGCAACAAGGCGCGTTGGCTCGACACCCGCGTCTCGGTTGCAACTACCCGGATTGCGGGGCCAATCACGGCGCATGTAGCGGGTAGTGGCCCCTCATTGTGGAGCATTTTCAGGGGGCACGATCACCCCTAAAAACCCTATAAATAGTCTGTAATACCCCGCTTCCGGAATACGTACTTAGTTGCGTATTCAGTTTTTCGATCGTATCTTTCGATTTACTTTCTGTATTTGACCGATTTTAATTTTAAATATCATTTTCCAATATTATATATTTTCTATGATTTTCTGGAATTTTCTTGGATTAAAAAGAAAATCTTCAAAACCGGTGTCGACCAGTGCTGCTGACCGATTCCCAGATTTTTAATTTGCAATCGGATTTGAATTTCTAGAAGGTCCTTTAGACATTATTTCTTAGAATCACATTTCTTACCTAAATACTTTTTCTGGGAATTTTATGATTTTATGAAAATTCCACCGGAGTCGGTAGCTAACTGATTCCGGGATTTTTAGTTTTAAAACTATAAAGTATTTCTTAAAACGGATTTCACTATGAGTCTTAAAATATTATTATTGATTTTGGTATAATTTGCGAGTCGTTCCGAGATACTTGATTTCGGGGCGATTTCGGTATTTTCCGAAATGTTTTCCGTATCCTCGACTTAAACCCGGGAATCTGTGTTTCCAATATTTTCATTTTTCTAGTCAAAGAGAATACCTTCTCTTTATCAATTCTTTTCCTTTTTCCTTTTTCCTTATTTCTCTTCCTTCCTCCACAATCCACAAGAATTCCATTTTCCAAAATTCCAACAATTCCAAAATTCCATTTTCTTCCACACACTTCCACCAACTCCCTCATTAATGCCCCTCTTTCTCTCTCTCTCTCCCATGGCCGGCCAAGTGGCCAAAAGAGGGACACCTCATCCCCCCTTATTTGCAAAAACCCCCCTCTCTTCTATCTTATTTGCACCTCCTTCACAAAATCAAAATCCTATATAAACATTTCCTTTTCATTTCTACTTCTTTTTCTCTTCACTTCACCAAAGAATTTGTCTCCACCTAATTCCTCCTTCATCTCAACCTCAACCACCAACTCCTAAGCATCACCAAGGCCATCATCTCCACCTCAACCACTACTACTTTTGGATTGGGATCGTGTCTATTATCGCCGAGGATCAAGTTTGTCGGCAACGATCTCTTCGAACGCGTAAAGCTTCAAATAACCGATCTATGTGAGTATTTCTACTCACCAAGACTTGGCTAATTCCTAGCATATTGGTGTTTACATATCTTGTATATTTGTATCTTCAAAATCATGTTATTTGATCATCAAACAAAACCATCACAAATCTGTTCTGTGTGTTGTTTCCAGTCGATTAGTCGACTTGACCTAAGGACTAGTCGACTTGAAACCCTTAGTTGAAACGTAACCTTTTCAAGAACACAGTTTTAGTCGACTTAGATTATTTATTAGTCGACTAGAAACCTCGATTAGTCGACTACTCTCTTGACCCTAGTCGACTAACCTTTCCTGAATCCGAAACCCAACTCTCTGTTACTCAGTATTAGTCGACTTAACGTATCTGTTAGTCGACTTGAGATCACTGTTAGCCGACTACCCTTTCCACCCTAGTCGACTAACTTTTCCTGAATCAGAAACCCAACTCTCTGGAACCCAGTTTTAGTCGACTATACCAGACTATTAGTCGACTAACGCCTTTATTAGTCGACTACCTATTCCACCTAGTCGACTAACTTTGGCTGTCTGTTATAGTTGATTTCTTTCTTGAATCTGGATCTTATCCTTGGTGCATGTGCAATATAATATTCTTACTTGTGCTTCATGACTGATACTTCATGACTCATTACTTGATGTATATCTCCTCTTGTCACTTCATATTTCCATGTCTATGTATTACCATGCAACTGCTTGTTTCATTCTTATACTTGTACCATGCCTGTGCTATTCTTACTTCTTTATCGCATACCATGCTTGGCCGACCCTTCGTGGTCGTTGATCTTGGGTTACTTCTATGTTACCACCTGCCAAGTCATTACTTCCGACCTGTCAGTTTCATGCTTCCATTTAACACATGTATTTTACTTGGCAATTGATTGTTATCACCTACCACCAGACTATTATCAATCTCTTATCATGATTGGTTGCTTGTTAAATATCACCATCCTGTCATGCTATCACTTAACACCCAGCATGATGTACTTGACTTTGTGATTATCATGTTTACGGGAATCCTGTCTTGTTATTCTGAATGGAACTAAGTGCCACACGGAACAAAGTGCCACACCACACGGTGGGGGCCACCTCTTGAATCTGTGGGGGCCACCTCTAGAATCCATCCCCTCAGAACAAAGTGCCACATGGAACAAAGTGCCACATCACACGGTGGGGGCCACCTCTTGAATCTGTAGGGCCTTTTCCTGTCTTGTCCAGTTATTCCCGTAATCTGATAAACCATAAAAATGACAACTTGCACGGGGAATGGGAGGAAGTGATGGATGCCGGAATGATACCTTGCTTATAGTAATGGAATAAAATATTGACGATTCGTGTTAGTGGGACTAAGGGCCCACAGAAGATGCGTGTTAGGGGGACTTAGGGCCTCCAAACTGGTCCCAGGTGTATGAGAACTACTATAAGAAGCTCTATCAGTTCTCCATCTACTTCCGTTAACAACCCTCGACTAGCTTATATATGGATGTATGTGAGTTGGGATATATACCGAGACACATACCTAGATATATGGGTCAGACGAGTAATAATAATAACGATGCCTGTTGTGGCACATGCTACTCCTGTTATGATTCCTGTTACACATGCTACGCTTGTTATGATCCCCGTTATGTACTCCGTCATGCATGTTATGATTCCCGTTATGTATTCCTGTCATGCCTGTTATGTGTTCCTGTTATGACTACTTTGTAACTCGGGTTGTATGTGCTTGGATTACGATGATATGAGATAAAGGTATATAGATGAAGGTTTCCTTGTTTGGATTATTCCTTCGATGTACTAGTCTCTTAGAGCCGTGACCTAAGCTTATACAATCAGTTTTGCTTGTAACCGGCTTTATATCGGATTTCCTGTTTTATGATTATTATGCTATACCTGTTCATACCTGCTCTAACCTGCCTGCCTCCTGAGTACTTCTTACTTGATATCATTTGTTATATGCACACTTGTGCTCATCCTGCTTCGCCACTTGGTATTGGTACTACTCGCCTGGGGAGTGTCACTGACTCCCCTGGACCTCACGTCCAGGTCATGGAGTTAGGAGCGTGTGAATTCTCCCTGTTGCTGATCAGAGTAGCGCAGCAGTAGCGTGGATCTCCAGCAGACCTTGCAGAGCTCCATCCTTCCAGGCCCCTGTGTGCCTCTCGAGTTTCCTTTTAGTAAAACTCGTGAGTGCCTTTTTTACTGTTCATACTTGTACATTTTCATGTATTCCCGCATTTGCGCATATCAGTGATGTAATATTCATGTAATGTTGGATCACTTCTGGTGATAACTTTGTAATTGTACTCATGCGTTGGAATGTATAATGCACCATTTGCTTCCGTACTCTGATTCTTGTCTGTACTGATGCTTAGCGTATATACGTGAAGGTACTTCGGACTTGCGTATATACGTTGCAGTGACGTCTCCGTATCCGTGGGATCGGGGCGTTACATAGTCCCGTCACTATTGAAGGGGAGAGGACGACGACAATTATCGGGCAAAGAGGATTTTTGGAGAAGGAAAAAAGGAGAAGATCATCAACAGAGAGAGAGAGAAGACTCTTCAGCGAGCTTACTGAGTACTAGCAGCTCTTTGCCTACCTCCTCTTCTAGAGTTTTGGTAGACGGGGCTGAGTTACTCCCTCTACCTGCCAAGGAGAAGATCCCTCGACGGTCCAGAACGGTCATCTGGTCAACGGAGAACAAGATTCACTCTCCACCGTCACCCGAAGAACCCAGCACTAAACAAAGGGGGAATTCAAGATTCAATATTCTCCCTCCCTTGTAACAAGAAGATTAAGCCGGCTGTAATTTTTCATCTGATTCAAGGAAATTTTACTTCCAGCCCTTTTTCCGTGTCAAACAACTACAAGATCTAAAAAGAAAAGAAAATACAAAAGAAATGAAATGAAGAGCACCTACCTACACTACACTAAAACATAGAAACCCTAGCCTAAAATCAAAAACTTCTCCTAAAATCAAAAACTGCTTCGTTTTGAGCCTCTACAGGGGTTTTTATAGGCAAATACAGCTTCTAGAAGACGAGACAGGCCACGCGTCAAAGATCGACGCGTGGCCCCACCAGATTGCCGCGGATCCGCGGCTATAGCGGCGGATCCGCGGCCATACCAGGGACAAAAGTCCGTGGTTTTGGTACGGGGATGCGTGACGTTTCTAGGAGCTTCCTGGTATATCCCAATTCTGCTAATTTTACCCGAATATTTGTCTGACGTGAGCAAAGGTCTAGGTTCGACGTATCTTCTAGAAAATCCCTTACTTGGCCTCCAAGTAATGCAGATTTAATTACCCAAAAATGGGTTTAATTAAGCTCTTATTACTCCTTTGCCATTAAACTCTTTATTTATCTGCAAGAGAGACCAAAACACAGTTTAGACCGACATTTTATTCATAAATCGGTGGGAAAATGCGATATAATAATGCAGAATTGTAGACTAATCACTTGGACCGAGGTGGACCCTTCAGCTGAGAATCAGGCCTACTTCGAGGAGCAGGCGGATCAGCTGTAGCTTCGTCCAGTCTTTCCCCGCTCGCGAGATTCCCTTTCCAGCTCGTGAGTTATTATCTTTTGTACCCTTTATAGTCTACTTTTGTACTATCTAGTGATGTAATATTGATGTAATATTATGTCACTATTTGTGATGACTAAGTAGTTGTACTATTTTGTATTGGAATGTATAATATCACGTATTTCCGCACTCTAAACCCTGTATTGTGTTGTATTGATGCTTAGCGTACATACGTGATGGTACCATCGCCCTGCATATTACGTCGCAGTGGCTTCCCCGTACCCTCCAAGATCGGGGCACCACAGGTTGGTATCAGAGCCTAGGCTCTCACACCTTCAGTACAGCCAGTCTGCAAATTAATGTTGGATTAATTTGCGACTGAGTCACACGAGTCTTTATTATACATTCCAATCACAAGTACAAAGTTATCTATTCTTTCCTTGAAATCCATCCCTTGATTTTCAAAATCGCATGCAATTCCTCATTTCATCACCTTTTCAGTCGGCTCGAATATGGAGAGACGAGGGACACGTACCGGTCCTGACAGTTCCCGTGAAGGTCCGTACGGGGAGAACGACATGATGAGGATACTCCGGGGATGATGAATAGCCAGCAGCAGCAGACGGAGCTCTTGCGACAAGGATTGTTGACTGCACTCCGGGAGCAGAGGCCGGGTACTATATCGGATTTCAGGAGGTTGCAGCCGGCAGAATTTTCGGGTACGGAGAAGCCCCTGGATGCAGAGCAGTGGTTGATCGACATGACCGATCTTCTGAAGGTTGCCAGAATTCCTGGTGAGAACCAGGTGGAAGTAGCCAAGATCCAGCTGAGGGATGTGGCAAGGACTTGGTGGCTAGCCGAAGAGGCGAGGCAGGAGAAGCCTATCTCTTGGGACCAGTTCTCGAAGGGCTTCTATGAGAGATTTTTCCTTGCTACTGCTCAAAAGGAGATGGAGGACTAGTTTATAAAGCTACAGTAGTGGAATCGATCGGTGGATGAGTACGCTGCTGAATTCCTGAGGCTTAGTCAGTTTGCACCATACATGGTAGCCGACGAGGAGAAGAGAGCTAGCAGATTTCAGCAATGATTGAGGGTGGATATCCAGATGTTACTTATATCCCACCAGCTGAAGACATACTCTCAAGTTCGTTCTATAGCTCGTGATGTGGAGTGGGGATTGGAGAAGAAGAGGAGAGCTGAGCTGCAGCACAAGCCTGTGAAGCGCCAGTTCCAGCAGGTGCACAGAGGGAATCCACTCAGATCTTTTGGTGCCCCAGTAGCCAAGCGGCCATTTCAGCCTCCTTCTCAGCATCTTGTGTGTGGATATTGTCAGAAGCCTGGGCACAATCAGCGGAACTGCCGTATGGCCAATGGGCTGTGTTTGGCATGCGGATCCGGCAACCACTTAGTAGGAGAGTGTCCATTCAAGAAGTCCTGGAATGCAGCTCCAGCACCACCAGCACTTCCAGCACGAGTGGCACCGCCAGCACTTCCAGCACGAGTGGCACCACCAGCACCTCCAGCTCAAGCAGCTCCCCCAGCATTTTCAGCACCACCGATGAGGAGGAATTCAGGACCAATAGGCAGAGGAGCTCCACTTCCTCCCCAGCGTCGGACTCTGGGTCAGGCTCAGAGGGGACCCAGGACTGGAGTAGGCCGCGGGAGAGGCCAAGCCTACAACTTGACAGCAGAGAAAGCTGAGGCATCTGGAGAAGTAGTGGCAGGTACAATTTTGATCCACTCAGTTCCAGTCTTATCACTCTTTGACTCCGGTGCATCACATTGCTTCATATCCAGTAGATTTACTGCTTTGCATTCTATACCCCTAGTATGTATGGGTGACCAATGGGAAATTAGTACGGGAAATGGGGTAGTCATTACTAACAAGATTTGCAAGGCGTGCACTGTTGAGTTATGTGGTAGGAAGTTAGAAGCCGACATGTTCGTACTGGACACTGGAGGGTACGATGTGATTCTATGCATGACTTAGCTCAGCAAGTATCATGCGGTGATCGACTGTCGGAATAAGAAGGTGATCTTCAGGATTCCACACCAACCCGAGTTTCAGTTCTTTAGAGAACGCAAGTCCCTCCAGAAGGAAGACCAACTGGATTGTGCCACTGCTGAAGAGAAGAAGACGGTGTCAGTGTGGAATGAATTCCTGGATGTATTTGAGGAGATATCAGAACTTCCACCTGACAGAGTTGTGGAGTTCTCTATTGACCTTATTCCAGGAGCGACTCCCAAATCTAAAGCACCGTACCGGATGGCGCCAACTGAATTGGCTATATTGAAGGAGCAACTGCTAGAGTATTCGAGCAAGGGTCAGATTAGACCGAGTACTTCACCTTGGGGAGCACCAGTGTTGTTGACAAACAAGAAGGATGGTGACAAGAGATTGCGTATTGATTACAGAGAGTTGAACAAAGTCACCATTAAGAACAAGTACCCTTTGCCGAGGATTGATGATCTCTTTGATCAACTTCATGGGGCCCAAGTGTTCTCAAAGTTAGATCTGCAGTCGGGGTACCATCAGTTAAAGGTGAAGAAGGAAGACATCCAGAAGATGGCATTTAGGACTCGTTATGGTCATTACTAGTTCCTGGTTATGCTCTTTGGAGTTACAAATGCCCCAGCAGTCTTTATGGACTTGATGAATAGAATCTTCTCACCCTATCTGGATAAGTTTGTGTTGGAGTTCATTGATGATATTTTAGTCTATTCCAAGAATGAAGAGGAGCATGCGGAGCATCTGAGGGTTGTGCTGCAGACGCTCCGACTTGAGCAGCTTTATGCCAAACTTAGTAAGTGTGAGTTCTGGCTGAAGAGTATAGCATTCTTGGGCCATGTTGTCTCTAAGGAAGGAATCTCGGTGGATCCCAGCAAGATTCAGGCGGTGAAGGATTGGCCGACTCCGAAGTCCGTGCCAGAGATCAGGAGCTTCATCGGACTAGCTGGATATTATCGAAGGTTCGTGCAGGACTTCTCAAAGATTGTAGCTCCTTTGACCAAGCTTACCAGGAAGGGAGAGAAGTACATATGGACTGAGGAGTGTGCGTCTGCTTTTAAGGAGTTGAAGAACAAGTTGATTTCAGCTCCAATCTTGAAGACACCCTCAGGGACAGGAGGGATGGTTGTATACAGTGATGCCTCAGGGAAGGGTCTTGGATACGTATTGATGCAGCATGGACATGTGGTGGCTTATGCATCCAGGCAGTTAAAGCCTCATGAGAAGAACTACTCAACGCATGATCTAGACCTATCAGCTGTGATCTTTGCGTTGAAGATTTGGAGGTATTACCTGCTTGGTGACTGAGTGTTGATTTACACTGATCACAAGAGCTTGAAGTATATTTTCACTCAGAAGGAGTTGAATATGAGGCAGAGGCGATGGCTTGAGTTGATGGCAGATTATGATATAGATTGCAGTACCATCCTGGCAAGGTTAATGTTGTGCTGGATGCCTTGAGTAGGAGACCTGAAGCCAACATGGTTATGTTGCTCACTCAGCAAGAGGAGTTAGTCAAGGAGATGAGGCGGCTAGATTTGATGGTGATTCGGAGGGCCAGTGAATCCGTGCAGTTGATGGCATTTCAGATCCAGCCGACACTGATGGAAGAGATTAAAGAAGCTCAGAGAGAAGATCCCAGATTGCTGAAGTTCAGAGAGCAAGTGGAAGCGGGGCTGAGGTCAGATGTTTGCATACATCCTGATGATGCACTCTATTTCAGGGATAGAATTTGTGTGCTTCAGGGGGAGATTAGACAGAAGATCTTAGCTGAGGCCCACAGCTTAGCTTACTTTATACACCCTGGAGGAACTAAGATGTATCAGGATCTGAAGCAACATTTCTGGTGGAATGCGATGAAGAGAGAGATCGCACAATATGTGGTGATGTGTCTAGTGTGTCAGCAAGTGAAGGCTGAACACCAGAGACCAGCTGGATTACTACAGCCTTTACCAATACCAGAATGGAAATGGGAGCAAGTTACTATGGATTTTATCACCGCTCTACCCCGCAGTCCAAGGGGAACAATGCAGTATGGGGTAGTTGTTGACCGTCTCACTAAGTCAGCACATTTCATACCATTCAGAGTGGGACAATCTACGGAGCTTCTGGCAAACAAGTACTTGAGGGAGATTGTTCGACTGCATGGAGTTCCTGTGAGTATCGTGTCGGACAGAGACACGAGGTTCAGATCTCGCTTCTGGGAGAGCCTTCAAGAGAGTCTGGGGACCCGTCTGAAGTTTAGTACATCTTATCATCCAGAGACAGACGGGCAGTCCGAACGGACCATTCAGATCCTAGAAGATATGTTGAGGGCTTGTATGATAGACTTCAAGGGATTGTGGGAAGACCATCTATATTTGGCAGAGTTTTCCTACAATAACAGCTATCAGGAAAGCATTAAGATGGCTCCGTTTGAAGCCCTATACGGTAGGAGATGCAGATCACCATTGTGTTGGGATGAAGTTGGTGAGAGAAGGCATTTGGGACCGGATGTGATAGTACAGGCAGTGGACAAGATCAGGACCATCCAAGAGCACCTTCGTGTGGCACAGGACAGACAGAAGAGTTGGGCAAATTCCAATAGGAGACCATTGGAGTTTCAGGTGGGAGAGCATGTGTTTCTGAAGATATCCCCGACCAAGGGAGTGATCAGATTTGGTGCATGTGGGAAGCTGAGTCCGAGGTATATAGGCCCGTTCGAGATATTGGAGCAGGTAGGAGAAGTGGCCTACAGATTGGCGCTGCCGCCATCATTGGAAGGAGTGCATAACGTGTTCCATGTGTCATAGCTGAGGAGATACATCAGGGATGAGAGCCATGTATTGGATTATTCAGAGTTGGAGTTGCAGCCAGATTTGTCATATTCTGAGCAACCAATGGCTATTGTGGACAGAAGAGTCAAGACACTGAAGAACCGGACCATCCCCTTGGTGCTAGTTTCATGGAACAGGCATGTCCGAGAGAAGCAACTTGGGAGCGGGAAGACGTCATTCATGACCGTTACCCGCATCTGTTCGAGCCTTGAGTGGTAATATTCTCTTGTGCTCCATCTCTTGTCTTATCAATTCTTTATTTCCATCTCTTTCCTTATAGAAATTTCGAGGACGAAATTTTTGTTAGGTGGGTAGATTGTAGCACCCCGTACCCGGGATACGTACCCAGATGCGTATCCCAAAATTTTTCGACCATATTGTTCAATTTTCTTCATGTATGTGTTTTTGAGTTGTGATTACTTATATTATTGAGTATCGGATCTGGATTTTCAGACCTAGAGTAAGCCCTGACCCGGATCCGGAACCCGATACCAGCCAGTAGCCCGATTTGACTTTCGGGTAGTCTGATTTGACCGATTTCAGTTTCAGACACTGTTTTCTAATATTTTAGATTTTTCATGATTTTCTGAAATTTTTTAGAATTTTTCTGCAAAATATCCAAAACCGGTGTCGGTCGGCATCGCTGACTGATTCTCAGATTTTTAGTTTTCAAATGGGATTGAATTTTCAAAAATAGATTTCACATTACTTCTTAGAATTTCATTTTCTGTCTAAAAATATTTTTTGAGATTTTTCAAAATTTATCAAAATTTTACCGATTCTGGTGTTGGCCGGTATCACCATTAATTTGAAAAATACATCGAATTTCTCAAATCTGATTTCATCGAGTATCTTAAAATAATATTTTCTATTTTTGAGAATTTTTCGGAACGTTTCTGAAACAGTCGAATTTTCGCCTTATTAAAATAATAATATTTATTACCGGTCTAATCTTTTCGTACTTTTTCCTTCGCTACTCCCCTACCTTGTACTTCCAGGAATTATAATAAATAATTTATTTAATAATAAAAATTTTAAACTAATTTTCTTTTTTTCCTTATTTTTTTCCTTTTTCTTTTATTTATTTCTTTTCTTTCTTTTCTTTTTCCCCCATTGACTTCTTCCCCTGCCACCCTGCTCCCAGCCACCCAACCGCCCGCCGCCTGCCAACTGCAGCAGCAGGGCTGCTGCTCTCTCTTCTCCCTCCCCAAAATTCATCATTTCATTCACTTCCCATTCTCTATTAAACCTTCCAACTTCAATTTCCTTATTCATTTCAAAAATTCAAAATCAAACTTCATTTTCAACCCACTCCTTCAACTCACGCACCCAACCATGGCCGCCGCCTCCACCATCACCACCACCACCGCCGGCCGTCCCTAGGCCGGGCACCCCCTCCCCCACACCTCCTCTCTGTTGGCCCAGAGGCTTCCACTCTAGTTTTGTGATGACTAACTCATGTAGTTATAGTTTACTAATAATCTTGTGATATTTAGTTTCAGATATTTAATTAAGATATTAGTAAGTGATTAGCTTCAATAAAGGTGTTTTGAAGCTTTCACATGGTGATTCAAGAGCTCGAGCGTCAAAGTTCACATCTAGCACTCGTTGGAGTCAAGCTCGGGAATCGCGTTTGGATCGAGTCGGCTTGGAGACAAGAAGGCTTCGGTTTGTTTAGTTAAGATTTAGTTTAGATCCATTATGAAGATTAGATTGTGTGATATGCTCAAGTTCACAACACACACATGTTTCATGTTTTGGTTTTAGTTTTCGGTTTAACCGATCTTGGTTTTCATGAATAGATAGAATCAAAACAAGTTTACATGGTTTAATGTATATTAGATTTGATCTACATACATCTATGTTTCATCTACTTAGAAAAACTTATTTTGATACACTATTCATGTGTTTGGAGTTTTGTATTTAGACAAAACTTATTTTTGGATTTAATGTCAAAAACATAGATATAATACCTTTCATGTATATTGGATTCTATCCATATACTATATGCTTCAAAGTTGTTTAAATATCATGTTTTTGTATTTACATGTGTTTTGGAAAAATCGGATTTCCATTTCAAAATACTATTTTAGGAAAATACAGAATTTGGTTTAAGGCAAATTTTCTAAGTCACAAAAATGGTTCAAAATGTTTGTAACATGTTTTGATTTTTACTCAAACATGTTTGTATTTCAAAGATATAACAAGAACTGATTTTTATGGAATTTATGTGATTTTATGGGATTTATTTAGAGTTAAAAGACTAGTTTTTAAATCCTGAATTTGTCCCTACCAGGCTCTAGCGGTCGACCAGGCAGGTCGACCAGACCAGTGGTCGGTCGACCGGACCGGTCGACCGACATGCACAAGACAAGCACAAAGGCCAAGTGATTTGGCCGATGGACCGCGCGGTCGACCGACTGAAGTCAGCCCACTCTCGGGTGCGGCCAGTCGACCGGGCGGTCGACCGTTCACTTTGGCCCGGTCGACCGGGCGGTCGACCGGCCATAGAGCAGTTGCTCTCTGGATCTGGCACGGTCGACCAGGCGGTCGACCGCTAGGCTCAACGGTCGAATTTTTGACCGTTGGCCGGTCGACCGGCAGGTCGACCGGAAGGGCATTTCTGCCCTTTTCAGCTGCCCATGGGCAGATTTTTTATGGTGCTATATATACCCCATATTTGAGTTGTTTCTTAACAAGTTTTTAGAGAGCAAAATTTCTGATCTTCTCTAGTGTTTTAATACAAGTTTTCAAAAGAGTTTTTGGGATTAAAAGATCTATCTTCATTTGTTTTCAAGGGTTGGAAAAATCAAAGAAAAATAAAGATTTGGGATCTTTGTTTTGTTCTTCATTTCTATCAAATTCTAATTGATTTCCCAAGTATTTTTCTCTGTGTTTTGATTTCCAAACACCTTGATTTCTCACACTTGAGCTTATCATTCTATCCTATCTATAGGATCTTTGTTTTGTGGGAAAAGAAATTGGTTTGTGGTCTTTGTGATCACCAAGTTGTTAACCTTCCATTGATTGTGATATCTCTCTAGTGAGAGGTGATTGAGCTGTATCCCTCAAGTGTGAGGTGATAGTGGAAGTGGCATTTGGCTCCCTCTAGTGAGAGGTGGAGATTGTGTTGGAATCCCTCAAGTGTGAGGTGATTGTGTTTGAGTGGCTTTGTGCCTTACCTTTAAGTGTAGAGGTTGTATTTGTTAGAGAGGAGAGTTGTGTACTCCCAATTGTAATTGCCTCAAATCCTCAGTGGAGGTTCCCTGTGTGAGAAGTCCTGTGTGGACGAGTTAGTGAAAATCCTTCTGTGTGAAGGCGGGGACGTAGAGCTGTGTGCTCGAACCTCGAAACATATCTCGGTATTTGCGTTTGATCCACTTTCTCTAACTCTCTCTTATATTGTGCCTTGCATCATTCATATTGCTCATTCATATTTATATGCTTGGTTGTGTTTGTTTGTGTGCCTCACTTGTGTTTAACCAAGAGAGCTTCATATAGCACTTCAACTCTTATTCAGAGGAATCAATAGGAGTTAGTCCAGAGCCCTTCACCAAGAATTCGACTACACTCTTTGGTTACACTAAGTGTGTTGGTTTAAGTTTTTAATTTCCGCATCATTGTTCATAAATTAGCCGTACACCTATTCACCCCCCTCTAGGTGTACTTTCACTTTCCACTCCACCACCTCCTTCAACCTCCACCAACTCCCCACCTTCTCCAATTTCATCAAAACCATCACCACCACCTCCCTTCCTCCTCCAAAATTCACCACAACCTCCACCAATTCCACCACTCCAAACACCTCATCATCACCTCCTCCTCCTCCTCTAACTCCCCAACACCCCAACCATAACCACAACCACCATAACCACCACCACCATCAACCACCACCACCTCCTCCATCAACACACAACAACTCCACACTACCTCTCTCCCCCCGTTGGCCGTGCGCGCCGCCTCCCCTCCCCCGGCGGCCGGCCGGCCACCCCCCTTCCCCTCCTTTTCTTTTTTCTTTCTTTCTTCTTTCCATTCTTTCTTTCTTTCTTTTCATTTCTTTTCCCTAATATAACACTCATTTCCCCACTTTCCTAAAATACCCATCCCCTCATTCCAATTTACTTTCCTATATTTACATCAATACCCCTCTTCTTTTAATTCCAAATTTATTTCTAAAAACACCATATTTTCTCTCTCTTTCTCTCTCTCTTCTTCCTACAATTTTCTCTCTCCTCTCTCACTCCCTCTCTAATATTTATATAAATATTTATATTTATATATTTTAATATACAACTATGGGCTAGTGGATTTCTCGTACGGTTCGCGGGCTTCGCAGATTTTTAACCGGTATTTCACCCCGGTTTCAGGCGAGTGCTTTTTAACACACTTAAAAATAAACGCTCTACTATTTATAGCATGGAATTGATATGTGGATATTTTAGCATGCCTAGCACTTGTTACCGTAATTTTAGTACATGATATCATGCTATGTGAGTTAATATATGATATTGTACTCGGTATTTACCCGACCCTGGACATGTTATACTTGACACGTGACATCTGTCACCGACCCTAGACATGTTATACTTGATATACGATTTATGACACCAGCACACAGTATTTACACCGGCACTTGGCATGTTATACTTGATATATGATTTATGATACCGATACTCGGTATTTACACCGGTACTCAGTATTTACACCGACACTTGGCATGTTACACTTGATATATGATTTATGACTCCGGCACTCGGTATTTACACTAGTACTCGGTATTTGCACCGGCACTTGATATTTGAAATCTGTCCCACAGCACTTGATAATTAGACACCGGTACTTGATGTGTCATACTTGACACCTGCTCCTGACCCCGGTATATGATATACTTTCATGTGGTATAAATACCTGGACCTGACATCGTGACTCTTGACCGGACACTACCACCCTAGATACCTGTGTATTATATGACATATTCATGACTATCACTTTTACGGGGACTTGGCATGACTATTATATTATTACCAGATATTTGATACTCCTGAACTCCGGTACTCCCGAACTCCTGTATACTTGAACCCCTGAAATAGGGAGGATCCTGACATTACTCCTGATATCATACTCCTGTTGACCCCCGTAATAGGATAACCATGGATATTGTACTTTTGTGAAAACGCTGTGGACATTATTATTTGAGAGACTGTTATATTTAAACAACTTACACCGGGATGGAGAAAATTGATAGGTATCGAAATAGCTTCTGTGTTTATGGTGGCCACACATATGTTGTACAACTATTCCTGTGTTTATGGTGGCCACACATATGTTGTACAACTATTCCTATTGGATTCGACCTGGAGGCCACCAGGCGTTTCCGAGGGGTGTACTGGCACCCGTACCCCCTTGTCTGCCTGCCGGGTGTGCTATAATCCCCTGGGTATATCCTGTGGGGAACGGTGACACTCTATTCCTGTTCGGGCGTATACTAAGACCTTCGGGCATATAGTAAGTCCCGGTGCCTAGCGGTACGTTCCGGCTCAGTACCGGATACTCCTGGACCGTTGTCCCGGGCACGCACGGGACCATTCTAAACATGGTTCGTCGTTCCCCATCAATTTCTAATAACCAACCTCGCTCGACTTGTATGCGGAAGTATATGGCACCGGTCATATACCGAAACATACAAATTGAACGAATCTTAATAATAACTTGATAATTGACTTCATGCTATATAAATTTTATTATCGTGTTCATACTTGCTATTTATTGTAGTTACTCCATGCTTGTTAATTTGATTACATGACATTTGACCTGCTACACTTGCTTTTATTTCATGCCACATAAATTCTAATATTATTTTCATATTTCACTTTTTATTGTGGTTACTCCATGCTTATTGATTTGGGTACATTATACTAGACATTATGCACTTGCTATTATTTGTACTTACCATTTGGGTTATTCTTGCACTCACTGGGTTGCCCACTAATAACCCTGGATTTGCATGTCCAGGTTTAGCAGCTTGGACCGAGGTGGACCCTTCAGCTGAGGATCAGGCCTACTTCGAGGAGCAGGCGGATCAGCCATAGCTTCGTCCAGTCTTTCCCCGCTCGCGAGATTCCCTTTCCAGCTCGTGAGTTATTATCTTTTGTACCCTGTATAGTTTACTTTTGTACTATCTAGTGATGTAATATTGATGTAATATTATGTCACTATTTGTGATGACTAAGTACTTGTACTATTTTGTATTGGAATGTATAATATCACGTATTTTCACTCTAAACCCTGTATTGTGTTGTATTGATGCTTAGCGTACATACGTGATGGTACCATCGCCCTGCGTATGTACGTCGCAGTGGCGTCCCCGTACCCGCCAGGATCGGGGTGCCACACTCAACATGAATATATATATATATATATATATATATATATATATATATATATATATATATAAGATGTTAAGCTTCCCTTGCATATAAGCAATAAATATCAAAACTTTTGATACCAAATTATGATACCAATTGAAAATAAACAAAAAATTTTAAGATACCAATTGAAAATATCTTGTAAACTTTTGATACCAATAGAAAATGAAACATTGTATGTTTTTTATACCAATAGAAATATATATGTATTTAGAATCTTGATACTAATTATAAACATCTTGTAATTTTGATACCAAATGAGAATATTTTATAATTTTGATATCAATTGAAAGTGAAAGCCAAATATTTTTATGTAAACATAATTCATTTCAATATAGATACCAATTGAAAAACAAACCAACTATTTGGTTAAACAATTCGTTTTGCAATAAAGAAACCAAATTGAAAATACGATCGATTGAAAAAAAAAAACTAAAACATGAAGTTTTCTCCCCCTTTATGAAATACCAATGAAAATGATGCATAAGCTTGTATAAAATACCAATTTGAAAACTAATAGTCATTAAGGAGTAAATCAAGCTTAGCATAAACATAATTTGTACTTTAAGGTGTAAAGATATAGTAAGCACAATCAAATCATATATATGTATGAAAAAGTAAATACCAATAGAAATTGATACTTTTTGAAGCATACATATATAGAAATCAAAGATGAGTATACAACCATGAAAACATCAATTGGGATACCAATTGAAAATATGATGAGGATCAAGTGTATAACTCATGCTACCTCCCTTTCATGCACATGTTTAAATAGATTTTCAATTAAGAGCATACAAGGCATGGTCGCCCATCCAACAGCCCTTCGATGGGTAGGAGTTTTCAAAAATAAGTTTGAAAATAATTATAACGCGTTTGAAAACTCTACCACAGAAGAATAACGCAACTAGTTTTATGATAAACTTGAAAACTAGTACGAAATCTTTCAAGTAAGGAATAAAATAATAACATATCTATGAAAACATGAAAATTATACAATTATCAACACTCAAAGTCCATATAGCACATATGCTACTCATGAAAACAAAAATCATGAGTAAACATCAAATATAGAGTGTAAAAGGTCATGTAATCAACATCATGGAAATAAGACATTTAAGCTCAATATGAAATTCTTTTTAAAAAAATTAATTTTCATCAAAATAATACTAACTCCAAGGCATATGTATGTTTTGTCAAAACTAAAGATATACAAACATATCCAAACACAATTGAGTCCATAATAGAATATTGCATGAAAAGCAAATGACTCAAGGTTATACATGTATATCTTAAAGTTTTGACAAAATTAGCATATACATGAAGTTAAATTATATGAAAACATGTACATAAGGGAATACAAGTTTGAAATGTATGAATCATCAAAATTAGGTTATACTAGTACATCTAATGAGTATAAATGAGCAATCAATACAAACATATAATAATCTATTTGTGACTCACTAGTTGTATAAGTATATATACAAGTTTTAATGAAACATACATCTAAACATGTAATCAAAATATGAAGCATAAAACAAAACATAAATCAATAAGATCATTATGTAAATGCACATGTTTTACATCTATGATATACACAATAGCTAAATAAGTGTGTAAACACAAAAATATGAATCCATATGAATATGGGTCTAACGCCCCATCCTCAGAATACGTACACAGCTATGTGTCCTGATTTTTGGAGCGTATTTCCTTATTTTCTATTATTTAAATTCTTACTCATATAGCAGTATGACATGATTTGACCTTTCTGATATTCAGATTTGATTGATTTCAGTTTTAAACATTATTTTTTAATATTTTAAATTTTTCATGATTTTCTGAAATTTTTCTGAATTAAGTTGTAAAGCTTCAAAACCGGTGTCGACCAGTGCCGCTGACCGACTCTCGGATTTTTAATTTATAAACGGAGTTAAAATTATAGAAATAGCTTTTACATTATTTTTTAAATCATATTTTCTATCTAAATGAATTTTCTAGATTTTTTAGAATTTATCAAAAATCCGGCCGACCCGGTGTAGACACTGTCCATGGTGGATTTTAAGATTTTTATTTTGAAAACGGGATTGAATTTCTAAAAACCGATTTCATCAAATATCTTAAAATAATATTTATTATTTTTGAGAATTTTTGGGAAACTTTTCAAGATACTTCATTTTTCGGGCTTTTCCTGAGTTTTCGGTATTTTCTCAGATACCAGAATTCTATCCTGATATTTTGCTTTTTCCCTCTCCTTACTGACGCGAGGTTCACCCAACCTGAATTCAACATTTAATACAGAGATTCTCTCCATTACAGACATACTTTCCTCCTCCATTCCAACAACAGCAACAACAACTTCTCCACCTTCTTCTTCCTCTTTTTCCACCAAGAAACCCATCTCCTCTACCATCTTCTTTATCATTTCCACCACCACCTACACCACCTTAGCCACCACCAACCACGTCATCATCCTCTTCTCAGAATACTCTTTCCAACGAGCTATAGTTTCATTCTCCGAAGCCTCGTTTCCAAAACTCCATTTTCCCTTTTGAACTATACTTGCACCCTCTAGATTGCTTGGGCTTGGAACTTTGGCCACCTTCTCCGGCTAAGTCCGGCCAACTCTGACCGTCGCCCGCAACCGCCGGCCAAGCCATGATCGGCCTACCTCCCCCTTCTCTTCTTTCTTTCTTTCCTTTGCTTTTCTTCCTTTCCTTCCTTCTTTCCTTTCCTTCCTTTTTCTTTCTTTTCTTCTCTAATTTTTCCCCTCAAACCTGCGCCTCTCCCTCTCCCATCACTGCGTCTCTATCTCCTCCTTTCTTGCGTCTCTCACATCTCCATGTCTCTCTCTTTCTCTTATTGTGTGATTGCTTGACGCGGAGTTTACCCCCTGCGTCCAATTAATTATTTAACGCGATCCTCGCGTTCTTGTGTTAACGCGACGCGGAGCACGTGCTCGCGTCTGTGTTCTTCCTGTGTTATGACTTAAACGCAGGTCTCAGACCCAGCGTTTGTGACATCAACGCGACGCGACCCCCGCATCTGCGACCCCTGCGTCTTCATTCTCCTTTTTCTGATTCATCATTTTTCCTCCTCTTTTAATATAATATCTGTTATTGAACGCGTTGACGTGTTGGTTACCTAGATTCCGGAGTTTGAGATTTCCCGGTGTTTCCTGAAGTTTTAGGCGAGTGTTCTCGCTTTCTTTTTGGATCTTCCCGCTTCGTCGTGTTGACTAGTATTGTATTATTTTTCTAACATACTTGCATGTATCATGCTGTCACTTGTCACCTTCCTAATATCACATCCCAGTCATATGTCTCATGGCACCTGATATACTACAACTTGATACTTGCCCCGTTATGACATATTGATACTTGGCTTGAGATTGTTATACTTACGGAAATCCTGTATTTGTTATCATGTATTATATACAGCGACTTGAATTTATAATACTCATGTACTCTTGAACTCCTGAAATCCTTGTCTTGTACTTGCTTTCCCGTAAATTGATAATTACGTAATAAATCATAAAAGGGAATAACTTGCATCGGGTTGGGGGAAACTTGCGGCTATCAATATATGTTCGTGTTTACAGTGGCACTAGGTATGTTGTGCAACTAAAACTTCCGGTCTGACCTGTGGGCCTCCAGGCGACCGAGGGGAGTGCTGGCTCCCTCCTTCTTGGTACCATCTTAATAAGGGCATTCTATAAGACCCTCCTGTAGGCCTTGCGGCCGGTTCCATACACCAGCAATGGAACGCCCTGGACCGTGGTCCCGGGCATATACGGGACCCATTGTAAACATTATTGTTAATACCCCCGTCGGTTTCCAATAACAGCCTCGACTTACTCATATGTAGATGTATGTGTGCTGGGACGATATTACACATACCTAGACATATGGGTAGAATAAGTAATAAGTACAAATATTAAAAATAGTAATGATAGGTTTATTCAGGCTTTATCACTTTCATCTTATGTCTCCATTGTATGCTTACTATATATGTACACTTGACACAGTTCTTGATGCTTATTACTATTCGGATTATATCAACACGCATATACTTATCTCTACACGACACTTGGCATTCACCTGAATATTTGTTAGGGAGTTTCTGACTCCCCTAAACTTGCATGTTCAGGTCCTGAAACTTAAATTGAAGCGGACCCTCCATCGAAGATCAAGCTTATCTCTCGGAGCAGGCTGACTGGTTCTAGCTCCTTCTGTTCCTGAATCTTCCTGCAAGCTCGGGGATCTTCTTCTAAGTCCATGAGCGAATTTTTGTTGTACAAATTGTAATTCTTACTTTTGTACCTGGCTGTGATATAATGTACATGTACCAAAATATCACGCCCTGTGATAATTTTGTAATCCTTATGTTGGAATGTATATATGACACGCACTTCCGTACTCTGATTCTTACTTATACTGATGCTTAGCGTATATACGTGAGGGTATTTCTGACCTGCGTATATACGTCGCAATAGCATCTCCGTATCCGTCTCGACGGGGCGTTACAGGTTGGTATCAGAGCCAGGCTCTCACACCTACAGTACAACCAAACTGCAAATTTATGGGATCTTAATTTGCAATTGGAATACATGAGTTTCGGTTATATATTCCAACTGCAATATAAAAGTTATCCATTCCTTCTTGATACTCCTTCCCTTGATTCCTAAAGTCCATCTATCTTTTACTTTCACTCCACTTTTCAGACATCTTTTACTAACATAGATATGGATAGAAGGACAGGACGTAACAACTCTGGGTAATCACAGGACGGACCCACAGGGGGAAATGCAGATATTCTAAGGGTTATCCAAAATATGGTGGAGAATCAACAAAGGCAGACAGAACTCCTTCGGCAAGGATTGATAACAGCTCCTCAGGAACGGAGGCCGGGCAACGTGTCAGACTTCAGGCGGTTGCAGCCGGCAATATTTACAGGGGGGAGAGACCGCTAGATGCCGAGCAATGGCTAATCGACACCACATATCTCTTGAAAGTAGCACGGGTTCCAGAGGAAGATCAGGTGGAGGTCGCCAAGATCCAACTAAAGGATGTGGGAAGAACACGGTGGCTATCTGAGGAAGCAAGACTGGATAAACCCATCACTTAGGACCAGTTCTCTAAAAGCTTTTATGATAGATTCTTCCCTACCACGCTCAGAAGGAGATGGAAGAGCAATTCATTCGATTTCAACAATGGAATCGATCTGTTGATGAATATGTTGCTGAGTTCTTAAGGCTGAGTCGTTTTGCTCCGTATATGGTAACCTACGAAGAGAAACAGGCAAGCAGATTTCAGCAGGGCTTACAAATAGACATTCAAGTCCTTCTGATTCCGTAACAGCTGAAAACATATTCCCAGGTCCTCACTGTAGCTCGAGAAGTGGAGCGAGGACTGGAGAAAAAGAATCTTGATCAGATGAGGAAACAGACCATGAAGAGGTCATTCCAGCAATTAGGCAGAGGAGGTCCAGTCAGAGCTGCAAAAGCCCCAATAATTAGGAGACCATTTCGATCGGCCCCTCTTCGGATAACTCAAACACCTCCTATATGTGCTTATTGCCAGAGGACTGGCCACACGCAGCAGGAGTGCCGTAGGGCAAATGGATTATGCCTAGCATGTGGATCTGGTGATCACACAATAGAAGGTTGTCCCTATAAGAGAACTAGGATGATGAACCGAACCCTACCAGCACATCCAATAACCATTACCCCTCTCCCTCCACGACAACAAGTTTTTCGCCCAGCTCCAAGGGGAGGCAGAACAACAGCAGGTCATGGAAAGGGACGAGCCTACAACTTGACAGCGGAAGAGGCCCAAATTTCTGGAGAGGTGGTAACAGGTAAGATCATGGTGCACTCTAAACCTGTTTTAGCCCTCTTTGATTCTGGCGCTTCTCATTGTTGCATATCAGATAGTTTCACTACTTTGCATTCTATACCTTTTGAATATTTAGACCACCAGTGGGAGATTAGTACCGGTAATGGGGTAGTCATCTCCGATAGAATTTGTATAGATTGTCCAGTGGAACTGTGTAACAAGACATTAGCAGTGGATATGCTCATACTAGATACTAAAGGGTACGACGTAATCTTAGGCATGACTTGACTTAGCAAATGCCATGCGGTTATTGATTGTCGAAACAAGAAAGTTATTTTCAGAATACCGCTTCAGTCTGAGTTCCAATTTGAAGGAGAACATAAACCTGCCAAGGAAAAAACACAGATGACTACTGCTAAAATCCAGGAAAAGGGAGTACCGGTTTGGAATGAGTTTCCAGAAGTATTTAAAGAGATCTAAGGACTTCCACCTGACAGAGTAATTGAGTTCTCCATTGATATCATTCCGGGCACAGTCTCAATATCTAAAACCCCATACAGAATGGCGCCCATTGAGTTAGAAGTTTTAAAGAGGCAGTTACAGGAATATTCTGATAAGGGATTGATTAGACTGAGTACTTCACCATGGGGAGTTTCAGTGCTATTGGCCAACAAGAAAGATGGTGGTAAGCGGTTGTGTATAGACTACAGAGAATTAAATAAAATTACCATCAAGAATAAGTATCCCTTACTAAGAATTGATGATCTTTTTAATCAACTTCATGGGGCCCGAGTATTTTCGAAATTGGATTTACAATCTGATTATCATCAACTAAAAGTGAAGAAAGAAGATATTCTAAAGACAGCATTCCGAACTCGCTATGGTCATTATGAATTTCTAGTTTTGCCCTTCGGAATGACCAATGCCCCAGCAGTCTTTATGGATTTGATGAAGCTCTGGACCATCTCCTCCAAATTCCTCTAAATAAGAGTTGAGGTGCTATGTAAAGCTCTCTTGGTTTAATACAAGTATGGCACACAATCAAATCCAAGCATATAAATGATATGAACAATATGAAATGATGCAAGACACAATATAAGAGAGAGAGAGTTAGAGATAGTGGATCAAACGCAAACACCAAGATATGTTTCGAGGTTCGAGCACCCAGCTCTACATCCCTGCCTTCACACAGAAGGATTTTCACTATATCGTCCATACAGGACTTCCCACACAGGGAACCTCCACTGAGGATTTGAGCAAATACAACTTAGGAGTACACAACTTCTCTCTCACCAATACAACCTCTACACAAGAGGTAAGACACAACACGAATCACCTCTACACTTAGAGGGATAGGCACTTAGCCAAACAACTATCAACCTCACACTTGAGGGATAAAGCACAAAGCCACAACACCACAATCACTTCTTCACTAAAAGGGATACCAACACAACCTCCACTATCACCTCTCACTAGAGGGATATCAACACAATCACCTCTCACTAGAGGGATATCACAAATTATGGAAGGTTTACAACTCTTAGTGGTATCAACAACCACAAACCAATTTTCTCACAAAATAGATCCTAATAGATAAAATAGATAGATAGCTCAAGTGTGAGAAAAATAAAGAGTTTGGAAATCAAAATCACAAAGAAAAACTCTTTGGAAAACTTCTATAGCTATAGAAATGAAGATCAAAAACCAATCCCAAAGACTTCTCCTTTTCTTGATTTTTCCAACATTTTTAAAAATGAATGAAGATCAAATCTTTAAGCACAAAACTCTTTTAAAAACTTGCTGCAAAACACTTGTAAAGATTGAAAATTTTGCTCTCTAAAAACTTGGTGAAAATAGCTCAAGAATGTGGGATATTTATAACCTCAAACAATTCTGCCTTGGCAGCAGGAAAGGGCAGATTTCCTCTTCCGGTCGACCGGCCCAACGGTTATTTTTATGACCGTTGTGCCTCCGGTCCACCGTCTGGTCGACCGGGACTGGATACAGAGAGCAGCAGCTCTCTGCCGGTCGACCGGGGCCATTTCCAAATAGTAGAGCTCTCTGGACGGTCGACCGCCCGGTAGACCGGCTCACCAGCCCAGGCTGCGTGCACATCCTGTGCACGTCAGTCGACCGGTCCGGTCGACCGACTTCTGCTACGGTCGACCGGCAGGCAGCTAGGTCCAACTATTATAGGGATTAAAAACTTGGGTTTTAACTTCAATTAAATCCCATAAAATCACATAAATTCCACAAAAATCAGTTCTTATTAGATCTTTGAAATACAAATATGTGTGAGTAAATTTCAACACATATTATAAACAATTTGAACTATTTTTGTGTTCTTGAAATTTTGTCTTGAACCAAAATCTGTATTTTCCAAAACCTGAATTTTTGAAATGGAAATTCGTTTTCTCCAAAACACATGTAAATACAAAAACATGATATTGAAACAACTTTTAAGCATGTTGTATATGGATAGAATCCAATATATATGAAAGATATTATATCTATATTTTTGACATGAAATTCAAAAATAAGTTTTGTTTAAATACAAAACTCCAACTCATGAAATAGACTATCAAAGTAAGTTTTTTAAATCGATGAAGCATAAATGTATATTGATCAAATCTAATATACATTAAACCATGTAAACTTGTTTTGATTCTATCTATTCATGAAAGCCCTATATATGAACTAGAAATTCAAAACTGGTTAAACCGAAAACAAACATGAAACTTTAAACTTGTGTGTGTATGTGAACTCGAGCACATCAACACTATCTAATATTTACAATGATCTAAACACAATTTTAAACTAAACAAGTCGATGTCTTCTTGTAAAACTCCGTCTCCAAGTCGACTCGATCCAAACACGATCCAACGAGCTTGACTCCAACCGAGTGCTAGATGCGATCTTAACGCGCGAACTCTTGAATCACCATGTGAAAACTCCAAAACACCTTTATTGAAGCTAATCACCTACTAATATCTTGATCAAATATCTGAAAATAAATATCACAAGATTATTAGTAAACAATAATTACATGAGTTAATCATCATCAAAACTAGAGTGAAGGGCCTCTGGGCCAACAGATTGTACACTTGCCTAACGACATCAAGTCTTTAAAGAAATCAAACTTATAATAATTTTAAAATATCATGAGAATTGTTTGTAACGTATTGCTTTAGAAAAATCAAATACATCGTAATTAAAATTATTTATGTGTTTTGATCTGGAGAATGAATCATGTTATTATTTATTTAATTAAAAGATCCCGATAAAGACCATTCGCATTTAGAAAGTTTTTGCGTGTGTATTTGCATGCGCACACGCACAAAAAAAATGATTAACTAAATCACACCGACATGTCTTTTAATTGGACTGGAAGAGAGATGTTTCTGCAAATAATTATTTGATAAAAAAAACAAACATAGGAATTGTTGAGATCCTGGAATTGATATTTAAACACTGAAAATTTACTAAAACTCATGTGCCAAACTGCTAAAATGCTATTTAGGTACGCCATAAATTGTTCTTTTGGGGTTTAACCGAAAAAAACACGAAATCAAGATTGAGGAATTTTAAGAGAGCTGATAGAACATGTGATTAGAGCCGAGGTGTAATGGATATTCAAAAAAATAATATTAGACTCTATTTACTATTTGCG
Source organism: Agave tequilana (assembly GCA_038442645.1). Classification (NCBI taxonomy): domain Eukaryota; kingdom Viridiplantae; phylum Streptophyta; class Magnoliopsida; order Asparagales; family Asparagaceae; genus Agave; species Agave tequilana. The sequence continues at coordinate 117,204 of JAVJIF010030490.1, read as the reverse complement.
TGTATATTTTTCAATGTTTGGTTGGTAGTTAAAAAATGAAAGTGAAAAAATATATTATATTTTTTGATATTTAGTTGGTAATGTGAAAGTAGAAGTGAAAAGGTTGACGGTAAAGTTGACCATAAAATAATGTCAAAATAAAAATTAATTACCAAAAAATTGGATTGTAATTAGAATGCGAGTACGATTTACATGACCACAAAATTAACTACTTTGAGCTACATCTTATTACAAATGAGATTTACATGATGACAAAATTAACTGTAACATCCTGAAAGTGAGAAAATGTTTGTGTAAAAGAGAAAGAGAAAAGAAAAAGGGTTTTTCTAATTTTTTCAGTGTTTGGATGGACAATGGAAGTGGGAAATGACACTTCCCACTTCCTTACTTCGCCCACTTTCTTGAAACCAAACAACCCATATGTACGTATAATAAAAACCGATATACGATTATTATACAAGTGTTTCTTGTTCAATAAATAAGTAATGCACATTTTGAATTTGGTGGTATAGTTAAATATCCATTTTGATGAGTATAACAAAGGAGAACACTATTTATGAGCCATTTTTTATAAAAATATGAGTTATGATATGAAAAAAGTAGCGAGACTTATGCTGGGAGTTTGAAGAGTATCTTGTTTTTTATTTAAAATTCAACAAAGGAGAAACTTAAAAAAAAATGCCGAAAAGCAAAATTACAAGTAATTGTAAAGAAAATTACAGGTAGATCTCCTCTGAGATTTCTGGGAAAATGTGTCGGTAGGAATCTGATCAGCGCGCGATCACTTTATCCCTTTGACGATGCGACCGGTTAGAAGATCGAACTGCTTCCTAATAAGACTCCTTTCTCACTTGGTTCGGAGAATCGGAGAACAGAAAATCAGTAGAGCCTTTTTTACTAGGAATTCTGCTCTTTTCGAGTCAATTTCCTCTCTGTCTGTCCTTCGTCTCGGTCTCCGTCTCTCCTCCATGTCCCTGTGTCTAGTAAGGGACTATTTATAGGTAAAAGTGGGGTGTAACCACCCCCTTAAATTCAGTAAGGTCGAATCAGCTATTAGTTTCGCGCGAGACACACAAATGACCTTGCCGCGAATCTCTTTGCAAGCTTCTGGCGAAGTTAGAGGGTTCGTGCGAACGTCCTCATGCCGTTATGGCTTAATTCTCTCCACTTAATTTTCTTTTGGCCTGTTTGGTTAAGGGTGGAACTGAGGAAGTGAGAAAATGGTAATAGTTCCCTTTGAAATTTGGGAATTGATTAGCAAGTTTTCCGGTGTTTGGATGTTATTAGGAAGTGTGGTTTGAAAAATGTTATGTCTTTTCCAGTGTTTGAATGAAAATGTGAAAGTGGAAGTGAAAAAATTGACCACAAAGTTGACCGCAAAATAATATTAAAATAAAAATTAATTATGAAAAAATAAAAAATGGACTATAATTAGAATACAAGTGAGATTTACATGACCAAATAATTAACTGTTTTATGTTACAACTTATTACAAATGAAATTTACATGATCACAAAATTAACTGTAACACTTTGGTAGTGAGGAAATGGTTGTGTAAAAGAGGGGAAAAAAAAGAAAAAAAAAGTTTCTTATTTTCCTTTTCCAATATTTGATGGATAAGAAAGTGAACAGTTATACTTTCCCGTTTCCTTACTCCCGCCCACTTCCTTGCAACCAAACACAAACACGCCCCCAAGTCACACAAGCCAACAAATTGATGTTAGAGGCGACGTAACAAACAAAAACCTTGGAGGAATAAATAACCAGCGCCCCATCACTCAGCCCATAGCTTAGCCTTTTTCTCTCTAGGTTTTGAATGCATACATGCATGAGTTTTGTCTCGGTCTTTCCTATTATTTTATCTCTCTAGGCATCTAATAATATTATCTCTGTGCTGCATGATGCCAAGAGAAGCACACCATCACAGGAAAATAACCTCAACATTTTCCATGTGAATCCATGACTATATTATATAAAATTGACAATTGATGGCTATAATACATATGAAACCGAGACAAATTTTGATATGTTTTAACTTGTGAAGAAATTTTTACTCCATCTTCCTCAAGTTTTCCACCCAAAACGCTCACCATCAGTACTCCTTGTTAGAAACTTTTTAACAAAGACTTGAATGGTAATGTCAGATAACAAGTAATTAGGTCAAGTTAAATGACTAGCTTTCTTTTAAATTGGATTGAATTAGTATAAGCGCCCAATGTGAATCTAGATCACATCATGAAATTTATTGAGGGAATTTAAAATATTCTTATATGGACTCTTATTAGAGCTTTCTCCTCTATACAAGGAGGACAATCCCTCTCTCTCACTCTCTCTCTCTCTATATATATACACATACAACAATTGTAACTTCGGGGCCGTTTGTTTCGCGTAAAACTCCGTAATTCGTAAATGACTTACTACCCAGTTACAACTACGGCGTTTGTTTGGACCGTAATTCGTAAAAGACTTACGTAACTTAACTAACACTCACTTGCAGCCCAGTTACCACTCACTTACAGCCCAGTTACAGTTAATTTTGTGGTCATACAAATTTGTATTATTTTTTTATATTAATATTAAAATTTTTTAATATTTAACTTTTTTAATATTTATTTTCAGTATTAAAACTTTTAAAATCACCAAATAGTTAATTTTGTGGTTAACTTTTTCACTTACGACTTATACATTACGACAACCAAACACCGTAAAGTACAATACACTTTCCCACTTTACAATTTTATATTACCAACCAAACATCATAAAATTTACATACATGTAACTCATTTACAATTGTAAAAGACTTTACCAATTACAATTACGAATTACGACCAGTTACGACAATCAAACAGACCCTTCTTTTCACCTTCAAGTCCCCAACAATAGTTGCCTATTATGCTTGGATTATGGATCAAGACGAAGGATTCTCGCGGAGTTCGCTATTAGTCCTCCCATCGTTAAAAGGAAGAACACTCTTTCAAAGAGAAACCCTTTACATTAAGAGGTACACTTTCGCGACAGTATTATATGTTCTATGTATATGTGTATATGCATATGCTGAAATTATTACTTTTTTTAACAATACAAAAAATAAAAAGTATACAAGAAAGTCACGCAAGCCAACAAATTGGTGATGTTAGAGACGAAGTAACAAACAAAAACCTTGGAGGAAGAAATAACCAGCACCCCATCACTCAGCCCATAGCTTAGCCTTTTTCTCCCTAGGTTTTGAATGCATGCATGCATGAATTTTGTCCTAGTCTTTTATTATTTTCTCTCTCTTGACATCTAACAATGTTATCTCTTTGTGCTGCATGCATGATGCCAAGGGAAGCACACCATCACAGGAAACCAACCTCAACATTTTCCATGTGATTCCATGACTATATTATACACAATTGACAATTGATGGCTAGCTATAATATACATGAACCCGGGACAAATTTTGAGATGTTTCAACTTGTGAAGAAATTTTTACTCGTTTTCCTCAAAGTTTTCCATCCAAAACAGTTACCATCAATACTCCTTGTTAGAAACTTTTTACTTCACCTCTATTTTATATCTTTAACTATAATATGGTGAGCAATTGCTAAAGTTAATTATCCCGTTGTGAGCCCGTATATATATATTTTTCACTAATTAAGGGAGGAGAGTCGCATGAAGGCGACCGATGTCCGCGCGGCATGAGATTCGAGCCGTCGACCTCGTGAGTGAGCGAAATTCTTAACGAACTCAAAAGTGCCACTGGGCCACATGCGATATACATAATTCACATAAAGATTAGGCTTACAGATCCTACTATTTTGGTATTGGCACAAGTCTACTCTAGGCTCTGCAAATAGCACATGACCCATGGACCATTTCTCTCTTAAAGGCCTACTTTAGACCTCACTGTTCAGAAAACAGCAGGGTTTTTTTTTTCTTCTCTTTAATGCTAGCTAAAAGTAAACGTTCATACTTCTCTATTAAAAGAAAAAGAAAAAAAGGGCCAAAAACGTACGTAAATCTAATTAAGCTTGCAGATATCTGAACATTCCCCAAGTAAATGACCTTTCAGACCCATGTTCTCTGTCAAATTCTAAACTGTAATTTCATTAGATAACAAAGAGACATGCGCTCTGAAATTGATTAAGGTGTATTTGGTTGCAAGGAAGTGGGCGGAAGTAAGGAAATGAGGAAGTATAATTGCTCACTTTCTCATCTATTCAAACATCGGAAAGAAAAAATGAGAAAACTCTTTTTCCTTTTCTCCTTTTTTTTTTACATAATCACTTTCTCACTTTTAGGGTGTTACAGTTAATTTTATGGTCATGTAAATCTCATTTGTAACAAGTTGTAACTCAAAACAGTCAATTTTGTGGTCAAGTAAATCTCACTTGTATTCTAATTACAATCTAATTTTTATTTTTCTTAATTAATTTTTGTTTTAATATTATTTTGCGGTCAACTTTGTGGGCAACTTTTACACTTTCACTTTCACATTACCATCCAAACACCGGAAAAGACATAACGTTTCTAAATCACACTTCCTAACAACATTCAAACACCGAAAAATTCACTAACTAATTCCCAAGTTCCAAAGGGAACTATTACTGCTTCCTCACTGCTTCACTTTCTCATTTCCACCCCTAACCAAACAGCCCCTTAGGGCTGTTTGGGTCTCCGAAAACCCAATGTTCAAATATCCATATCAAATCTTTTCCCATGCAGTTTGGTTGCACAAAAAGAAAAAAATTTAACTCTGGTGGGGGTTGTATGCACTTTCAGAGCAATTTTTCACTCTTCTATTTTGGGGCTGTTTGGTTGCAAGAAAGTGAGCGGAAGTAAGGAAATAAAGAAGTATAATTGCTCACTTCCCTATCTATCCAAACACCGAAAAAGAAAAATAAGAAAACCTATTTTCTTTTTATCTTTTCTCTTTTACACAACCATTTCCTCACTTCCAGAGTGCTACAGTTAATTTTGTGGTTATGTAAATCACATTTGTAATAAATTGTAGCAGAAAACAGTTAATTTTTGATCATGTAAATCTTACTTGCATTCTAATTACAGTCTATTTTTTATTTTTCTTAATTATTTTTATTTTAATATTATTTTACGGTCAACTTTGTTGTCAATTTTCCACTTCCACTTTCACATTACCATCCAAATACCGGAAAAGACAAAATATTTTTCAAACCACACTTCTCAACAACATCCAAACACCGAAAAACTTACTAACAATTCTCAAGTTCCAAGGGAATTATTACTACATCCTCAATTCCTTACTTCCTCACTTCTACCCTTAATCAAACAGGCTTTACGTCTCTGATCCAGTGAAACCGTTATGAAATCTGACACGGTGAGCATACACGTGAGAATCTGCTGATAAGTAGCCGATTTGACCTGCGAGCAAATTTCAGGCTTTTGACTTTACATGGGTCACCAAAATAGCTCTACTTAGAAACTTAATAATGAAAGAACTTGAAAAAAGTAAACCTCATTTTCTTATTGAAATTGAGGAAGGTGTAAATACATGAAACAAATGAAAATAAAAAGACTACAATATAATTAATAATATTATCTAAGAATCGATCATTCAAATTCGATCCATGAATTGTGTAAATAAAAATTCTTCACTCATAGAAGCAAAATGAAAGACCTTGCTATCAAGATTATCACAATTAAAACTCAAATAAAAGAAATCACAAAGGCAAGAAAAAAATACTTCTAATTTGCAATGATAAAAATAAAAAATCTTATTCACAAAATTATTCGACAAATATTTAAAAGAAAAAATATTCTATTAATACATAAATCGTATTATTTTTATCATTGCTTCGTGTACGAAGTTGATCGAGACAGATTTCGAAGAAATCGCAGTCAATTAAACAAAATCAATCAAACAAAATTGATCAGTTTCTGTAGCACGTGCCTTGAAACCTCATACTAACTTTTTTCCTTTTTTTTTCTTTTTTTTTTTTTTTTTTTTTTGCCAATAGAAAGGATGATTACAACTTAAAATCTGAAATACACTTCAGCGAGCCAAGTTTAAAACTAATCAGAAAAAGTCAGAAAACCAAATTCATGATCTCATCCGCTTGTAAGTCATACCCTACCATCCAATTAGCACACTGATTTTCCTCTTGAACTGTCTGGTTAGAAGTGGAAATGAGAAAGTGGGGAAGTCGTTCTCTATCTAAATACTGGAAAAAAAAATGAGTAAATCTTTTTTTCTTTTCTTTTTACACAACTGTTTTCCCACTTGTAGGGTAATACGGTTAATTTTGTAGTTATATAAATCTCATTGGTAATAAGTTGTAATCCAAAATAGTTAATTTTGTACTCATGTAAATCTCGCTTGCAGTCTAATTTTTTTTATATTAATGTTTATTTTAATATTAATTGTGATCAACTTTGTTGTCAACTTTTTCACTTTCACTTTCATATTATCATCTCACACCAGAAAAAACATTAACTTTTCTAATTACACTTTCTAACTATCATCCACACATCAGAAGAGATATAAAAAATCTCATTTTTCAAAAAGAAAAAAAATACTACTTTTCACTTTCTCACTTTCACCCGCTTCAGGGCATCCAAACAACCTCTCTAGGAAAATGAGATACCTGCTGCACGTAATGAATCTTTGAGAAAATAATGTACTAAAATTGGTGTATGTTGTGTACGTGTAACAAACATAGATTGGTGTAAAAAAATTTTATAAGTTTTATACTTTAACCCTTGAGAACTCAAATCTTAAATAGGAAAGAAAAAAACTTCTCAACAAGTGTTAAGTTTTCCTCTAATAAATGTTGATTCTTTTATTTTAAACTTCAATTTTGAAACATAGATGCATAATAATTTTTTTCATTATCTAAATTTTTATGAGACAAGGATGTGTAAATGTTATGGTTAGATTTTCGGGAATTATCTTTGTATTTTACTTCTTTATTTATATAGAGATGAGAGAAAAAGAAATGAGTGAGACAATTTTTTGAAATGTAATCATAGAGGCTGATAAGCATCTTGATTCTCTCTCCAATAAATATTTTTTAATTTTTAAATTCTTTATGAGATGGAAATACAAATGTATGGGTAGATTTTAAGATACATAAAGCTTTTTAAATCGCTGGATGGATTTGTTTGGACGTGATAACACGTGAGTCACAGACAAATTAAAATTCTAATCTAAAGAGTTGTGATTATAATAATATAATATTTCATGAACAAGTAACGCCTATGTATTTGACAACTAGGCACCGAACCGTCTGTTTTTTCACAAGGCAAGCAAAGTATATCTCCTAAATAAAGCCAATGTAGACCAAGATGGATACCAATAGCCGAATATCAACACACAAATCCCCTCAATTAATTGATGACTCCCATTAGAAAAGGTTGGTGAGCACAAAACCAGCAACCTGAGGAGGAGAAAGTGCAGGAATCTATGGACCTTTGTCATCACAAAGAGAGGCATTTCATTGTCATGAGGCTTGCTTTCCTTGGCCTTTGCTTCTTGAATCATTGTAGGTTCTACATAAAAGGAGATTAGTGTGCATGATTGATATTATTTTAGAGAAATGAAGTGCCACTTTAGTCAGAGGAGGTGGATTAGCTTGTTAAGCATGTGGGCTCGGCCTAATCATCATTCCTAAAATTTGGGAGAAATGGGCCTAAATTTATGTTGAATTTGAATAATAGTACACACGGGTCACAACAAATCATGGAAAGTGCACCAACACACGCGTGAAAGACGAGGGAAGTTAAATGTTATGTAAATTATGCAAGCTCAATGTATCCACGTAGAAAAGGTAGGTGTGGTGTTTCTTTTCTTTTTTTAGGAAACCGCTGCATTTTCGGGAAAGAGCAAACACAAACTTGATCAGTAATCGCGGTGATCGAAATTAAATATATTATAAATATATCACTGACGGGCTCAAAATGGTGGCTTGTGTGTGAGCGAGGCTCTTAATTAATGAAGTCAAGATCACCACTAGGTCACATGATGTAGCGTCTTCTATCGTAACAATCCTATACGGTACTAAGTGTTTGGGGGCTGTTTGGTTTCAAGAAAGTAGGCGGAAGTGAGAAAGTGTGGAGTAGATTTTTTTTTCTTTTTGAAAAATGAAAATTTGGGGTTTATCTTTTTATTGTTTGGTTGATAGTTGGGAAGTAGAAGTGAAAAAGTATATTGTGTTTTTTGGTGTTTTGTTAGTAATGTAGAATTGAAAGTGTAAAGTTGACCACAAAGTTGATCGTAAAATAATATTAAAATAAAAATTAATTATAAAAAATTTAGACTCTAATTAGAATGCAAGTAATATTTACATGACCACGAAATTAACTGTCTTGAGTTTCAACTTATTACAAATAAGATTTATATAAATTAATTATAGCACTCTAAAAGTGAGAAAAATAACTATTTAAAAAAAAAAAAATTTAATTTTTCTTTAACGGTGTTTGAATGGGCAATGAAAATGACACTTCCTCTTGCTCACTTTCGCTGACTTTCTTGAAACCTAAAAACAGTTAACACTTTTCGTATCCGTCGAAGATGTGATGTATGTTGGTGACATGCCGGAGGACCCATTTGTCAGTCTCGCAGGGGACAAGCAAGAAACGAAATTCTTTTTCTACGTAAATAAATAAGCCATGCATTTAAACTTTTATAGGATTTTATATAATTTTAATTGGATTGAGTTGCAGCTATTGGCTTGTAGCGCATGGTACTTGCACCAGGCTATTCAAACATGGATTTAAAACTTGAGCGCTTCTCACTTACGGGCCTGTTTGGTTAGGGTGGAAGTAAGGAAGTGAGAAGTGAGAAAGTGATAATAGTTCCCTTTGGAACTTGGGAATTGGTTAGTAAGTTTTTCGGTGTTTGGATGTTATTGGGAAGTGTGGTTTGAAAATATTTTTCTCTTTTCCAGTGTTGGGATGGTAATATGAAAGTGGAAGTGAAAAAGTTGACCACAAAGTTGACCGCAAAATATTATTAAAATAAAATTAATTAAGAAAAATAAAAAATGAACTGTAATTAGAATGCAAGTGAGATTTACGTGATCAAAAAATTAATTGTTTTGTGCTACAACTTATTAAAATGAGATTTACATGACCACAAAATTAACTGTAGCACTCTGAAAGTGAGGAAATTGTTGCGTAAAAGAGAAAAAGAGAAAAAGAAAAGGGTTTTCTTATTTTCTTTTTCCGGTGTTTGGATAGATAGGGAAGTGAGCAATTATACTTCCCCATTTCCTTGCTTCCGCTCACTTCCTTGCAACCAAACACCCCTACATATGAGCATGTTTGGCAAAGAGCCTGTTTGGTTAAGGATGAAAGTGAGAATGTAATAATAATTTTCTTTAAAATTTGAAAATTGGTTAGTAAATTTTCGGCGTCGAATGTTATTAGGAAGTGTAATTTGAAAAATGTTATGTCTTTTTTGGTATTTGGATTGTAATGTAAAAGTGAAAGTGAAATAAACCACAAAGTTGACCACAAAATAATATTAAAATAAAAGTTAATTAAGAAAAATAAAAAATGGACTGTAATTAGAATGCAAGAGAATTTACATGATCAAAAACTTAACCGTTTTATGTTACAACTTATTACAAATGAGATTTATATGACCACAAAATTAACTGTAGCATTCTGGAAGTGAGAAAATGATTGTGTAAAAGAAAAAAAGAAAAAGAGAAAAGAAAAAATAGGTTCTCTTATTTCTTTTCGGTATTTGAATAGATAAGAAAATGAGCAATTATACTTTTTTATTTTCGTACTTCCGCCCACTTTCTTGTAACCAAAGACGTTCGAACAGAAAAGAGTCTAAAAAATTATTAGTGAGATTCAAGTTGCCAATTTTTTAGTTTTTTTCTATCAATTTTTTTTGGTGAAAGAGATAAGAAAAAAAATGCTAACATTTTGCAGATGTCAGCATTATTTTCTTTAATTTCTGAGCTTTGCAAACAAACATAATTTGCCAGTGGTTGAAAAAACTGACAATGAGAAGGGTTGCATTTATAAGCTAGTTTCTAATCTCACGTGAATCTGAAAAGTTAATAAATGCCATTTAAGTTTGAACCCAATCTCTTGTCTGATGTACACTGTACCCAGAGCTCAGTTGGCAAATCAAATAGCATGTATGCCCTCTCTAAATGTAAGAATAAACACTACATGTAATTAGATGTAATTAGAGTTACAGTGCAGCTTCAGTTGCAAGTGACATTTCAAACGGTCTTGAGTTCAAATCTCAGCGCGCAAAAAAAGGCTACATCGGGCCGTTTGTTTCGCGTAAAAGTCCGTAATTCGTAAATGACTTACAACCAAGTTACAACTACGGCGTTTGTTTGGACCGTAATTCGTAAAAGACTTACACAACTCAATTACCACTCACTTGCAACCCAATTACCACTCACTTACAGCCCAGTTACAGTTAATTTTGTGATCATGCAAATTTGTATTATTTTTTATATTAATATTAATTTTTTAATATTTAACATTTTTAATATTTATTTGCAATATTAAAACTTTTAAATCACCAAATAGTTGATTTGTGGTCAACTTTTTCACTTACGACTTACACATTACGACAACCAAACACCGTAAAACACAATACACTTTTCCACTTCCAACTTTATATTATCAACCAAACACCATAAACTTACATGCATGTAACTCATTTACAACTGTAAAAGAGTTTACCAATTACGACTTACGAATTACGACCAGTTACGACAACCAAACAGGCCCCAAATCAACCGCATGTAAATTAACTCCATTGGTGTTGTAAGCAAACTAAAAGTACTCAAAGTACCAGTTGGAGGTGCTAACACCTAATCCGAGCCCAACTTATTGAGCCCTGGATTCTTAAAACTACATTTGCTACCCAATTTGATGATATGCAGCTCTTATAAATAGATCTGATTTCTTATTGGATATTACATGGAAACTCGACGACCCAAATCTGATAGCACATCACCCAATCGAATAACTATCAAATTTAACTCCCCTCATTTGAGCTAATAACATGCAATGATGAAACCGAACTAACCTTAATTAATCCTAATTAATTAACCTTGTAGAAAAAAGTCAAATCTTTGGGGCTTCGAACTGAGAGTCGCACGCGCAGCGCACGCGAACGACCGGACCGGAGTCGGCTGACCCCACCGGTATCAATAAGGAAGGTCAGGGTAAAATGACCGCCAAGGCGGAACCGTGATGAGCCATTGATAAACACGCGGCCCGCGCCCCGGTCGGGTCACCATAGGTGAAACTAGAGCGGCACTTGCCATTACGATCACCGCAACAAAAAAAAAAAAAGAACAATGTAGCGATACATTGTGATAATTGTGATCATAATGATCTCTCCCCTTTTACGTGTCTCTCTGTTTTGTCGGAGATATTTGAAATTTTTAACAATTTATTTATATGTAAGAATATCCATCAGAGGGTAACTTAATGAGATTTGTTCTTTGATTATTAGCATTAATATTTAGATAATTCAAGAGAGACAGTCCGCATATAAAGATAAAGAGATGAAAGTAGAAAACATGCGCACAATCTTATCCAACATATTCAGCAATGCGAATTTCTTCGCGTGTTCACTTTGAACCCATTTTTCTCTCTACATTAAAAAAATATTGATTTTTTTAATATCAATAATAATGAGTTTTCACTGAAAATAAAGAGATTTAAAAAATGACCGCCTATAAAAATTTGTCAATTTAAGAAGAGTTGAGTTATACAATGCATTTCAATTTCAACGTGTCCTTCTTCAAAAGAGGAAAAGGGAACGGTGCTATTAAAAAGAAAAGAAAAAAACAGAGCTTTAGATAATTCCTCATTCAAGACAAAGAAATTGTTGTTTACAAAAGAACAACAGTGTTGGCCAATGATCAAGTCCATACAAATTTACAATATCCATGGGTTACTAGACTCCAACCTAAAAGGCACATGAAGTGAGAGGTGAACCTAAAGAACAAAAAAGGTCCGAGATTTGACATGAGTCTTTGAGTCTGGCCCCAAAACTTGACCAGCCCACTTGCGCCCCAAATCAGGAGTTTTTTTTTTTTTTTTTCCCCTCACCGCCCTTTGCTCACCGCGCTCACCCGCGCGCAGTGAACCGTTGGATTAGGTGGGCCCCACAGAAAAGGGTCCCACCCGGTGGGGCCCAGCACATCGAACGGTGCGGTGAGCAAAATTTTTTTCCCCAAATCAAGAGCCCTCCCATTCACAGTCACAGGTCCCTTTCCTCTATTTCACACCCCCACATACTCCAACACGTCACTTTGCTCACTCTGTGGCGTGACAAAATTAAATAAATACTGGAGTGGGGTTAGCATCACCACCCACTCTCAAAGCAAGGTATCTATCCCCACTAAATGGACACGAGCCTTTTGCACACTAGTCCCTTACAAGTGTGAATATATCAGTAACATTACTTGTTGAATTTAAAAGTAAGGCTATCCACTATCCGTTAATGTAAACATGGGCAACTCTCTAAAATTTCACTTTTTCAATGAGTTCGTAATACAGCTTCCAGCAAAATAATCTCATTCTGCTGTAAATTCCGTTTTAATTTTCATTCTGTTTAACCCGACTTTTATAACACTTGATCGTCGTCTAAGCATTGAAATATTGTTATTAGAATATTTTCTTAAGAAGATGAATTGGTTTTCAATACGTCTAGATTAATTATTAGTTAGAATATTTTCCTTCATAATAGATTATGTTTAAAGGAGGTCATACTTTCACAACGAGGTTGCGACAAGTTTACATTAAAAACGGAATGCTTAAGTAGCTAAAAAGTCGGAATTTTTGAAGGGGCAATTCTTAGACATAAATAAGAAAAATAAGAGGGGTTTATGTGCAAAAACCGACAATCAGCGGACACGTGTCCTTCCCTTAACCCAGAGCATACTGTTAAACAGTTACAGTTACTGGCCGTACAAAACATTTCCGGTAGAAACCCCAACCTCAACTAGGACCAGTACAGTTCCCTCTCCCTCTCTCTCACCCTATATACGATAAAAAAAGCTTCGCTCTTTCTCGATCTCTCTCCCCCACTCTCCTCTCACTCTCGCGTCTCCCTTTTTCCTATCGGATCCACAAAAAAGTACGGATCACTTATCGGATCCCCCCCGCACCATGCTGACCTGCATCGCCTGCTCGAAAACCCTTTCCGGCAGCGCCGCCCCCTCCCTCCCCGACCCCGACGACGACATCGACACCTCCGCCACGCCCAACACCCGCCAAGCCCTCAAAGCCCTCACCTCTCAAGTACTCACCCACCATCCCATTCCCAATGAATCAATTAATTGACTAATTAGCGTTTCTCTCACTCGCCATTGCAGATCAAGGACATGGCGCTCAAGGCATCGGGCGCGTACCGCCACTGCAGCAAGCCCTGCAGCGGCTCGTCGAAGGACCAGCACCACCCGCGGTTCGCCGACTCAGATTCGGCCATGTCGGGCTCGGATCGGTTCCAGTACTCGTGCAAGCGGGCGGCGGATCAGAGCGTGAGCTCGACGCCGCGGGGGTTCTTGATGCGGGGGTTCTCCAGCGGCGACGGAACTCCGAACTCGGCCAGCGGGAGGATCGAGGAGGAGGCGGCGGTGGCGACGATGGTGGTCGGGGAGGAGGGGGAGGAGGCCAAGGAGTGGGTCGCGCAGGTGGAGCCCGGGGTTCTCATCACCTTCGTCTCGGTGCCGGAGGGCGGCAACGATCTCAAGCGGATCCGATTCAGGTACTTTTGCTTCTACTTGTTTCAGTCTTAGATTCACCATCCGGTGACGGGACCGCGGTCTCGAGGGGGAATTGCGGAGAGACGTTTTTTTGTTCTTCTTTTCTCTTTTTTTTCTCCTCATGGTCGTTGGAAAAAAGGCCAAAAATGGTAACTGTTAGTGTTTTTAGTACCAGAATCGCCGGCCGGTGAGTCGAGGTTATTCTCACCGGACGGGTGCTGGAAGGCGTCGGGTCCCCGCATGAGGAAGTTGCAAATTTGCCTTTTGTTGGGGGTAGGATGCAAATTTTGTCAAATTTTATATTTTGTTCCTTAACGGTAAAAATGAGACTTTTGTTGGGTGGAATTAGTATAAGAGGTCTTTTTTATGGATTCGAAGCTTGAGTTGGAAGTTAATGACTGCACAGCAACTTGGCTGCTGTAGGCACGGATCTCAGTGAAATCCTATGCGATGTTTCGCAACTTGAAAGTTTCCTCGACTCATATTTCTTCACTTTTAAGATAGAAAAGAAAAAGTAGGGCTAAAGATGAAATTTGGAATTCTGAGGTTGAGATTTTTTTAGCCCATTTTGAATTTTTTTGCCTGGTTCACTGGGAAATCTAGAGTGAGGACAGGGGGTCCACACTCTCACTGAATGAGAACAAACAAGAGAGCCCCATGGTTGCACTTTGTTAATAGATTGAAGAGGGAGGGGAGCAATGAGAGGGACCACGGAGGTTGAGATGCACTTTTGAGCTGGCGATGATTGTGGGAGGGGCGACTAGGAATTAATCTGTGGGCGAGATCTTTTCGATGGCTGAAACCTCTTCCATATGATATGCATATTTTGGTTGGGTTGAGTGAAATTTTGACGTATATAAGAAAGAATTTTCACACATTACTTTTTGGTAACTTGGGGTGGGTGTTGGAACCGTTTTCCAAGCGAAAAGGTTGGTTTAAGGTTGAGCTATTGCTAAATTTCGTGTAACACACATTTTTGAGGGGCGTTACGTGTTTCCAAACAATATATTTTTATTTGATGCTTGCTCACAACAATATATTTTTATTTGATGCTTGCTCACAACTGATATATCTTAAGATGCAATTTGATTGGTTGATCCTAGGTAAAGTGGAGACTGTTGATCTTCGATAAAGAAAATATGAGGGGAGAGAAATCTATGAAAAAAAAAAAAACTTTATTTTATTGACTTTAATAAGTTCTTATACAACTTTTTCATACAAAATTGATTCCTCTTGTGCTCTATTTATAGAAATACGAATTCTTCAATCTCCTACTACTACACAAACTTTGGTCACTAAATAATACTACTATTATATGAAAACCCAAATAAATAGAAACTCTTACTACAATCATAATGAGACTTTGACTCCTAAAGAAATAGATTTTTTTTAATAGGTACTCCTAGTTTAACTCAACTTTGACCAAAAGGAATGAATTATATTTTCAACATCCTCTCTTAATTCAATTCTTTCATAAAAAACATGTCTAGCAATCTTTATAGCTTCACAAAAGTGTCCTTGAGTAACTTTCATGCACTGCAAACGATCTCGTTCTTCACTAGTTAGCTGTAGAAGTATTGAGTCATATGCAAACTTTGATAAAAACAACTTCATAATTGTTGTCGCTGTAATACATTGTCGGCTCTTTTTTATTTTCTTTATTCACTTAACTTCTGCTAGCTTTCAACTATCAAAGTAAGAACACACATTCGATTCAACTGAATATTCTTGCCTTCTTCATTCATAATTTTTTTTGACTTTTTGTAGTCTTTCTTGGATTTTCTCAAAAATTTTCTTTTATATCTTCTTTTGTAATAAGTAAATTTACTCTTACCTCTCTTTTCCTTTGACTTTGGACTCCTTTTTGAATCTTTTCTTGATGATGGTCATTGTGCTCTTTGATATTTTTATCTTCTTCCTTGACTTTGCGGTCCTACAAGATAAGATGTCTTGTCTCTTTTTTTGCTAATCTTTTTGACTTCTTCAAAAGTCCTCTTCAATTTGCAATCTTTTTTTAACTTCTGATACAAATATGAATTAAAGTGTTTGATTTTCTATACTTAGAAAATTAGCATTGTTTATCCTATTTCGTTGTTGTAACTACCACTTATTAACGATTATTGTTTCTTTTCTTCATGTCTTTCTTTGCTTCCTTTTGTTCTTCTTCACCTTCTTCTCTTTCTTATTCCCTTTTTTCTTCTTCCTTTTCTTCTTTTTTATCTGTTTGCTTCTTTTGTTTCTTATTCTTTTTCTGTTTCTGTTTCTTCTTCTCTTTCTTCCTCTTCAGAGACTTGGGCCTGCTTTGGTTGGTTGTAAATGTCATGGAAAAGTTTGGATGTGCCATTTTTGTCACTTCATGATGGTTGATTAACATTTATTAGGTCAAAACCTGGAATAAAAAATTTTACCTAGAAAAGTTTTTCAAAAACTGGCAAGCCATGGGACCTTTGTTAGCACAAAAGTATGGAATGTCTATCTAGATAAAGCTCAACTGACCCTTGGAATGCATTTTTCAGATTGAGTGTTTACTGTTTCTCTTTCAGTTTCAGGTCAAATCGTGTGAGATTATCAAAAATTTGCAGATATTTAACCAAACAATTTTGTATGAAAAATGCTGGTAAAGTTTTCCAAACCAAACGGAGTAGGTAGAACTTCTTTCCTAGTCATAAATATTTCAATCTGTCAAACAAACAAATGAAAAACTTTCATCAAAATGTTTATGTGAAAGACTCTTCAAGCGACTGGAAAGTCTCACGAGCAACTAGAAAAGTCCCAAATTTGGCTAGTTTTTTGAAACGTGCCTTCTACTGTTACATGTTTGGCTGTGTTATGGACCCTGAGACAGAGTAAGTTTCAAAAGTGGTTTACAATCATTTATGAAAGGCACAAAGAATAACGAATTAAACCTAACACATTAAATGCCCATTTCACTTTGTTATGTACTGTCCTCTCATTCTATCTTTTAGTGGGAAGCATGGCAAATATTGTTTTTCCGCTAACCAAATGTAGCTTTGTTATTGGGACTCCCCTTAGGAGATCACAGGTTCTGATGTTAGTGGATAGAATATTGTAGCATTACAGCATAATAACGAGCGTAAGACTCATCATCTCAGGGCTATGACTTGAAGATGTGGCTCTTTTCTGAATGACAAAAGTCAAGTCTCTCTCAAATTACATGATGATGCGAAACCTAAATACGTGCTGATGAAGAGCCCAATTGACTACAGTTTTTGGTTAATAACTAGCACCTTTGGTCCATAAAACCTATTCTTACAGGTTGTTTGCATGCGAGTTTGTCCAACTAGTTCCTTATAGCTAAGAAGCAATAAAGTGCAGGCAGCCCTATATTAATTGAGAGAGCAACTTTTTAATGCTGTCATCTTGCATATTGTCTTTTTATTCTTCCTTTCTTTTCCTTTTCATTGTGTCCTGGATAGACGTTTGATTTGGATTTAGTTTATGGAGCATCTTCCTAAAAGGAGTTATGCATATGATTTTTTTGGGTGAAAATGACATATTGATACCACATAATCAATGCATGTCTATATAAAAAGAGGACTACGGTAGATTACTTGTGAGATTAGGTTGACAGAAAAAAAGGACTAAGGTAGATGTGAGCTAAGGTTGCGCGGAAGTATCTTTTTTGTTGCCAGTGATTCTCTGTTTGCTAAGTGAAATAAATCTAAAGGCAAGATCATTCTTCTCAAAATCACTATGCAACTCCGTATCTGATACAGAAATTCCTTCACTTTTGCTAGAGAGCTGAAGTTATGGGGTTTTTTCTCACAAATAATGGAATGGAAACCTTCTACTTTCCTCTGCAGGACTGGGAACAAATAAATTGTGCAATTACTGTAGGCTTTGACGCAGCTAAGCAGTGTCTTATATGTATGTCTAGTGAGCGGAATATACCACTGAATTGCATAGGAGTGTAGCATTGGAGCATTTCTACCCCACGGATGCATGTTTCTTGTTGGTCAAGATGTTGATGTCCAACCAGGAATTCTCACATTGGAGAAGTGGAGAATTGACTCTGATTACTACATTAAACAATAATATCTGTATGTAGTTGTATACAATTCATATACGACTCATACTTCTATTAAGGACTTACCATGTAAGTCCTAAGATCTTGTTTGGCAACCTCGCTAAATCCTGCCAAACGACCAAAAATTGGCAAGAGTTAGCAAGTAATAATTCTGAAACTAGATCAACACCACCCCTAAAATCATCTTGAAAAGCACCATATTGAAGAGTTGCTAGTTCCGTCAAACCCTTGGAATTAACCTTGCTCTTTCTGTCTCTCTACTTAATTCCTAACTTTTGTTAATTCTAGATCCAACTAAACAACCAAAAAAGGCCAATTCCACTTGCCAAACACAGCCTAATAAGAGATTCCTATTAGAGTTCTAATAGGAATATGAGTTGTATATGAATTGTATACAACTATATACTGTTATGAGTTGTATGCGACTACATGCAGCTATTTACAATCTTAGTAAATACCATGAAAGTAGCTTTTTAGTGTCATCATCAAGGAGAATGAATAAAGCTTAAACCCACAATTCATTTTTTGAGATTCTGCATTCACTAGAGCAGAAAAGAGATCATTGTATCAACCAATAACTTGGTAGGTGAACTAGTGAGAAACTAGGCTATAACTCACTCCCTTTGAGCTTGCAAGAGAACAATTAGAATGCGAAAGTTTCAAATATAAAATATACGGTCCCACTCAAAACTCTCCAAGAAAATTTAGTTGTTTTTCATACGTCTCTACATCTTCGTAGCCATCACCCTCATCTACATTATTTGAAGTGACTTAGGTGGTCAGACTGTTATTGGAAAAGAATATGTAAGGTGGACGGTGGGTATAATTGTAATCCTCGGAAATCATTTCATATAGCTGGAAGAAAAACAAGCATATACTGGATGAATGATGGCTCTAGCCTCTAGGTGTGTAAAGTGAGACGATATAAGTACGGGGTTGTTTGTATTTATTTTGTTTTAGCAGTGTTTTCTATAAAGTACAAATAGTAATGTTAAAATATTGAACTCAATATTCATATTAGTAAAAGTGTATTTATATTCAAATCACATATGGATGCTAGTCAGTTAACCCCTTCTTACATTAACATAAGAAGAATATGCTACACTTGTTTGACTTGTGATTAACCAGGTACTACATAATATAATATTGAAGAGACTTTAACGGGTAACCCTGTATGAAGTTGGATATTTTCTAGTCTCTACTCTATACAACTTCAAATTTTGGAGGGAACATTTAGGCCAGTTCATGCCCACAAAGGTAGACAAAAATTTAATCCTTCCAATTCTGATAGCATATTCTCGTTAAATCCGCACTTAATAATCCCCAATTTCCCATGACATATCCCCGTTAATTAATTAATAAACAGTGATCTATCTTTCTTTTAAATATTATAGTTCTATAAATTGAGATTGCATTTGAAGTCCACAACTTTGCGTAAAATTTCAAATTTTAGTTCACGTGCATTTGCAGGTGTCCAGAAATCTAGTATGTACATATGTGCATTCTAATGTTTTAGATAGCTAATGATGGCCATATTCATATCCATATTTTAAACTGATCTATATTTAAATAATACCCATATTTGCATCCAATTTTTAAAGTCATGGATGTTGGATATCAATATTAGCCAAAGAACGAATACAGGATTGGATTCTGATCAAATTATATCTGTATTTGTTTCCACCTCTATATAGGTGGAGCACTGGGCTCACTTGCCAAGACCATTGTATAGCTTGTAGCAGAGTTTGTTTGTCTGTTGTTCTAAATTGGGTTTAAGTGGGACAGATTGTTTTGAGGTAGGACCAAGCTACAATTTATTTTGTTATCTCTGGTTTGAGTGTAAATTAGAGCTTAAGGGTTATAATTTTGTCAGATGAAATGGACTGGGTTGATAGGTTCATTTTGGATCCTGTAGGTGCCAGTGCCAACACACCCCAGTAACATTCTGTTGGATCCAACATACAATGAACTTTGGGCTGTGCTTGTCCAGTGAAAGATTTTAGATAGGACTCATTAACGTGTTGGACATAAAAATTCTACATGTGAGCTCATAGCTGGCTTATGTAATTGGTCCGGATTGAATTACAATAATTTGTTCCAGTGGGACTTTGGATTCCTCTAACAAAACTGTTATTTGGACTTGTTCCTTCTTTTAGTTCTCCCTGAGAAATGCGGGATGGTTTGCTCGGTTTGACAGAATTCGCACCGTGCATGCGTCTTATTTCAAATTAGGAAATATTCAAATATTCCCATAACCTACTGTAATATTTCTAGATATTATTACCTATAAAATTGTATTTTCGATTCACTTTTTATTTTTCAAGGGCGATTACAGATTACTCACTTGCAGAATGAATGTTGATAAAACCTTTAAACATACTACTCATAATGTCTAAACCTAATTGCAAGCTTTTCTTGAGAATATCAAGAGCATAGTAAATTTTGTGCTGAAAACTAGTTGCCTAATGGCTACTGGTTGGAAGTGCATGTAGAAGACTTTCTGATAAGACATTACAGAACCTCCAGATGAAATTAGTACTTTGCTTGATCGGTGAAGTTGAATTAAATAGTGCGTAAACTGATCCAACTTTAGTGCTAACCCTCATGTTTGGAAGTTCTACAGTGAAACAAAGTCTTAAGAAAGTAATCAACATATGACAAAGTTTTATCCCCAGTCTTAATGTTCTAGTTTTCTTGTTATGTTTGAGAGAATTGTTTCTTGGGGAAAAAAAAACTTAACTTTTGACTTCATATATAAAAAAAAAAATCTTCAGAGTCGCATGAATTTCTGAGACTTCTCTAATGCTGAACCATAAATAACTGTTTAAGTTTCACTAGTTCTATGGTTTGTTAGTGGCTTTTTATGTTTTTCATTTTCTGAATTCTTTTTTTTTTTTGTCAGATTGCTGACAAAAATGATAAAGTAAAATTATAGATGTTAATATTTGTGATATTTCTAATGTTAAACTTGTTCAATTGTGTAACAATAAAGTATTTAAGACCATTTATTGTTTATGTCAACACCTATTATTGAAGTTGATATCACTGAGTTTTTCTATGAGCCTAATGGCAACTTCGGGTAACCCCATCCAAATTGAAATCCTGAAATTTCTCTGTGTTCATCCAAAACAAGCCAAATTTCAAAGTATAGAGAAAAGAGCATCCTTTAATTGTATATTTTCGCGGTTAAAAAGCATCTGTGTAAAGCAGCTTTTATTTAGAAAAACCAAGTTCAATCAAACACCTGAACCTGTGAAAATTTCTACAGAATATTTTTACTGATTCTTTGTGTGTTTGAATTTGATCTTAATAATAGCCGGGAGATGTTCAACAAGTGGCAGGCCCAGAGATGGTGGGCAGAGAATTACGACAAGGTCATGGAGCTCTACAATGTTCAGAGATTCAATCGCCAGGCTGTCCCCCTCCCAACCCCTCCCAGATCAGAGGACGAGGTACACCAGTGACACAACATAATGAACTTTGTGTAAAGTCACTAGTTTGCTCACTGCTTGCTTCAATTGCTCACTTTTTCTATCTCCTAACAGAGTTCGAAGATGGAATCAGCAGAGGACAGCCCAGTGACTCCTCCACTGAGCAAAGAGCGGCTCCCCCGCAACTTCCACCGACCAGTGACAGGCAAGAGTATGGGATATTCATCCTCTGATTCTCTAGATCAACACCCAGCCAGTGGACGTAACAACTGCCATAATGGCCATAATGGACGGCACTACTATGACTCGGGATGCCTGGCATCAACACCGAAGTTGTCAAGCATTAGTGGAGCAAAGACAGAGACATCGTCAGTAGATGCAGCATCGATGCGAACAAGCTCTGAGGCGGACATGTCTGGCGAACTGTCTGTTTCAGCAGTAAGCAATGCAAGTGACCAGGAGACAGAGTGGGTCGAGCAGGATGAGCCCGGCGTCTATATTACTATCCGGGCATTGCCTGGGGGTATCAGGGAGCTTCGCCGTGTCCGCTTCAGGTCTGTCCCTCTGCAACCGCCTCCTCCCTATGCTTTCTAATTTGAATTTCTGTCTTCTGGTTCTAGCTTGTTTTGAACTTTGAAATTGATCCCGTGCCTGCACCTCTAGCTGAAAATGAGGGGTTTCAGTGTGCCTGGCTTTAGTGTCCATTTTAAGCCACATCTGGCCTGAAACGTTATACCATTGTGTGCTAGTGTGGTCCTCAACAGCACTAGCTAAAGCTTTGTAGAGTTCCATTCAGAAAGTGCACATTAAAATACTGAAATATGAGTCTGGGTTTTTTAGGGGTTAGGTTAGCATCACACATTCACATTGCAATACTAAAGGTCAAAATTCCTAGATTTTGAGTGTGAAGTATTGGTATTTCTGAAATACTGTGTCAATCAGCATGTGCAGAAACACGCTGCAGAAACCAAACAGCCCCACAACTTGTTTAACCATTTTTCGTAGAGTACAAACTGCTCCAAAAATAATTCTTCGTAGAATATAAGCTTGTTTTTGGTTAATGGGTCTCTAAACTGATACTGTACCAAAGTCTTGTCGATCCTTCTAAGGCTGTGTGTATAGTTTTCAGCCTCCCATCCTCCCAAAGCAGCCCAGACCTAAGTGTTTTCAATCTGCGTAAGTGGCTCATACCAAATTTGACCGGAGCAATAAATCAATTAATGCATTTAGGATTTGAATATGATTATAACAACTCGTTATTCTCAGTTTTCGTATTGTTCTACTCAATCAAAGTCTATTTCAGGTTTTGTTCATTGATTAAAGTTATTGGTTTCTGTCCAGCCGAGAAAGGTTTGGGGAGATGCATGCTAGGTTATGGTGGGAAGAGAACCGAGCAAGGATACATGAACAGTACCTCTGAGAAAAAGGAAAAGTGTCAAGGAAAATGAAGATAACAGATTCACAGTAACGTTCCTCTTCTCCCTCAGTCCACTCCCAAGCTGAACAACAGCTTTTCCTCGCCGCTGTTTTGAGTACATATTCACACACTTTCTGCACAACCAAGTGTTCTGAGGATGAGCTTCATCATGGGTCCTTGTCAAATTTTAGGCTTTCGATCATTGTGTTTAATTTGTATTTGTTATTATTGTGTGTTTAACATGCATGGGATGCTTGTATTGGAGAGACTGTGAGAGTCTAGATAGGGTTGTTGATCTACACCTAGTGGTTTGTAGTTTCTAAGAAGTGGAAGAGATGTTTATATTCACTACAAACTGACTGTCACCTGTTTTCCTTTTGTAATTTATCATGATTTATTTATTTATCATTTTCAAATTTCACATTTTATCTGCGAGGAAAAAATTAAAGGAAGCTCTGTGCAGAAGTTTGAGTCGAAAGCAGCGGCTAATGCTCGTTACTCTGTGATTTTAACAAAACCACAGTTTATGTGATGGAAATTTGTTGTGAAATATAGTATGATCTGAATTTTACAGTCATGAAGTGTACAAGGTTTCAGAGAGAAAAAAGGCTGATGATCGTTGAAATTAAACCCTGCAATGGGGCCTGATAGTGTAACATATTCATCACCTCACACTTGAAGCATTTAAGAAAATTGCAAAAGAATTCTCCTAAAAGAAGAGGCAAAATAATCCAATATTAGGAGGATGAGGTAAATGCTAGAAAAAATTACTAATGAGAACTCATCTGGATCCAGTATTCCTTAATTGTTTAAAAAGATAATTTCTATTGATTCATTCAACCATTGATTGTCATATCCTTGTTATATTTGTTTTTTTATAATGATTTTTCTCAATCTCTAGTTCCAGTGATTTTTCTTTATTAGATTTTTATGCATGTGTGAGTGTGTAGGGAAAATAAGATCTATATGGCTTGCAAGATTACTATCTACAGGGTTCTATGCCATGTTGCCCAGAAGTGGGCCATCTTCTGGATGATCCGCTTTGCACATCTTGATCTATACATGTTAAGTAGTGTGAGGACTAAAATTCAAGTGGTTTGAAGATCATTTACACATTCATCAAGTGTGCTAAATGTCCATCAAAACAAGCTTTATTACAATAATATGCACATATTGCATGAGTAAATCGTGTTCAAATCGCTTGATTTTTTAATCCTTACAGTACCTAACGTATATAGATTGAGATGTTTGGAGCGAATCTTTCAAAAGATGACTTACTTGTGGTTGACGTGGCACCCACTGTAGATAGCAATCGACAAGGTCACTGTAGATTACGTTTTCCCTGCACATATACCGGTAAAATTTGTGCATTATTGTATTATACATGGACACATGCATACATGCACATATCATGTATAAATTTTTATGTAAACAGGTACAAAGTCCACACATGCCCTAAAAGGGTAGGTTCGGATTCAAGTTCACTTTCGGATGACTGCGGAGCTGGTACAGGTGCAGAAGTCAAGTGGTCGAATTGTTTGCAATACTTGCATTGAATTTGCTGAGTTGAGGAGCCACGAGGCTATTATCCTCGGTTCATTAGCCCATGAAAAGATGGCCCACGAAAAAGTGGCTCACGATAAGTAGGAGAATGATTTGATGCTGCAATAGCTGTCGGTGAGGATTCTGACTGAACTGGAGTAGATAATGATGATAGTATCCAGAGACGTATCTTCTCATATGTGAACTCAGCCACTGCTTTGATGAGATTGGGTAGTGGATGACTATGAAGAATGCTGCTGCGAAGTTCCTCAAATTCAGGACGAAGTCGCATGGCAAAGTAGAACAAATTTCGGCGATCTCTCTGCTTCTGGAATACTAGAGCGAAGACAAACTGAAATCTAGAAAGGGAATATCCATTATTTGCAGTTCCTCCCGATATTCGAAAAGCAGAGAGTAGAAGTTCTGAATGGAGCGATCCTCCTGCTTGGCTTCCTGGAGAGCCTGACACAGCTGATACTCCCGAAGCAGCACCGGTCTGTATGAACATACGACTTAGGGCTAATCACCACTCTATGGATGAGATAGAACATATGATAGACAGATGAATGGGAATCGAGACCGATCACATAATATATGCCATGATTTGTTCATCAGTGCAAACCCACTGATCCTGAGTAACTGTTGATGTGGTGTTAGATTGAAAGTCCGATGTAGAAGCATATGATGATGAGAGCCAATGCAGTGTAATTCTCAATGCTTTGGAGTTAAAAATATAGAATAGAAAAAATTGAATAACCCTTTCTTATCCATGAGAAAGCCTGATAAAAAGGCTAAATAACACCCAAAAAATGGCTAAACAGAGCCCAAAAAGATTAAAATAGATCCAAAAATGATAAAAATCAAAGCCCAAAGTCTAAACCTAAAAAAAGGTTAAACTGGAACCCAAGAGAGTTAAAATAGATCAAAAAAAGATAAAAATCAAAGTCCAAAAGCTAAACCTAAAAAAGGTTAAACTGAAATCCAATAGAGTTAAAATAGATGCAAAAAGGATAAAAATTAAAACCCAAAGGCTAAACCCAAAAAGGTTAAACTGGAACCAAATAGTGCTCTGATTTCGTGATAATTTAGAGGAGAAAAAGTTTCAGTATATTTATAAAGCAATTATATCAATACACACACAAAAGATAGAATAGATGAATAAGAAAATGAGTAACAAGATAATATAAGATAAGATAAGAGTATCTAACGATAAGGGTGTCTAACAATAAGATAAAAATATTTAAAGATAAGAATATCTAACATCTTAGTTCAACTTAGACGGGTTTTCAGAGAAAATGAAACCCGCCAAATGAGTTGGAGGTGTTTGGGGGTCGCGGGGGGGGGGGGGGGGGGGGTATTATTAAATCCACAACTTGCAGACGGTGTTTCAAATAGCCAGAAAACTCCCCAGTTCCTTTTGTGTTTGGATTCAAGCAGAAAAATCAGAAATAGGAAGCGAAAAGACCCCCTTTTTTCATTTTCTTTGCTTGTTTTGAACTGGAAAATCGGAAATGGGAAAATTCTTTTTTCTTTTCCATTTACACTACCATTTTCCCACTTGTAGGGTACTACAATTAATTTTGTGATCATGTAATCTCACTTGTATATTTAATATATAATTTTTAAATATAAAAATATCAAATTTATTGCTTATTTAATATTTAATTGACAAATTTATTACACATTTTAATTTATAACAACATATTTATTTAATAATATTTGTATTATTTAAATAACCAAACAGTTAATTTTGTGGTCATTTTTTTCACTTACACTTTCGCATACTAAGGGCCTGTTTGTTTCGTTGCAAAACGTCGCAAGTCGCAGGTCGTAAAATGAGAATGGAAAAGTGAACTGTAGCAGAGAAAATATATTGTGTTTTACGGTGTTTGGTTGATAAAGTGAAGTGTAAATGGAAAAGTATATTGTGTTTTACGGTGTTTGGTTGATAAAGTGAAAGTGTAAATGGTAAAATATATTGTGTTTTACGGTGTTTGGTTGGTAATGTAAAAGTGTAAGCGGAAAAGTTGACCACAAAACTAACTGTAGCAGTGATTTAAATATTATAAATACTATTAAATTAAATCTACTATTGCAAATTAAATTGTATTAATAAAATTGAGATAAAAATTAATAATCTTAATATTTTATTTATAAGAATAATATTAATAAATATTAGTATAAATAGTAAAATATTACTAAAATATTAACTAAATAAATAATATAAAATTTTAAGAAAATCTAAAGAACATTAATAAAATTTTAAGAATACTAATAAGATATAAATATTAAAAAATGTTACAACAATAATAAAATATAGTTATAATATTATAATATTAAAAGTACTTGAAATTATTATAATATAAATTTTATTATAATATTATTTTAATATTATAGAAATATAAAATTAATAAAGTAAAATATAATTATAATTTAATAATAAATTATCATTATAGTATTATTATACTGAATTATTATTACAATATTAACATAATAAAATATTAATATAATAATAAAATATTAATATAATAATAAAATATATTATGATATTAATAAAGTATTTTTTATATTAAAAAATAAATAATTAAATATATAGCAATTTTATATTAAAGTATAATACTGTTATATTAATAAAATATTAACTCTAAATAAAATAATAAAAAATAGAATAAGTATTAATAAAATAATAAAATATTAAATTAAAATAGTAAAATATTAAATATTAAAACAATAAAATGTTAAAGATTAAAAATATAAAATAATTAAATAATTAAATAAGAAATTGAACACCATTAAAATATTAAATATTTAATAATATTTAATTATATATTGATTATCAAGTAACTGTTTTGAACTGTAAGTGTACTACAAGTGAGAGTTACATGACCACAAATTAATTGTAGCAACTGTAAGTGAGAAAATATCAGTGTAAAAGTGAGATTTACATGACCACAAATTTAACTGTAGCAACTGCAAGTGAGAAAAAAAGAGTTACAAAAGTTTTTACATTTTGCATTTGTAAACGAAACCAACCAAATGTAAAATGTAAAGTTGTAAAAATTTTGCATTTTGAAAACATTTTGCAAGTTATCAAACACGCCCTAAATAAAGCCTCACACAAGTCAAACCCTACGTTTCCCCTAACTAGCTTCTCCCTTGTCTCCCTTTGTTGTTTCCTCTTCCGTTCCGTTACGAAAGGGCACCGTCGTAATCCCCCCTCTTCCCAAAATACCCCCAACAAAACCACAAACCCCATAAGAGCTCTTAAAATTTTCCTCTCTCCTCTCTCTAAACCTCTCGCTTTCCCCAAAAAACCTCTCCGCCTCCTTCCCAACTCTCTCGCTCCCTTCTCTCCCTTTGATGCCCTTTCTCTCGCTTCACTTGGCCAGGGCTAGGGTCAGGGTTTCAGCGTCCTTTCTCTCGTCGAACCGTCAATCT
The DNA here is from genome assembly GCA_038442645.1 of Agave tequilana. Lineage (NCBI taxonomy): Eukaryota > Viridiplantae > Streptophyta > Magnoliopsida > Asparagales > Asparagaceae > Agave > Agave tequilana. Next base: position 89,610 of record JAVJIF010030490.1, on the reverse strand, counting down.
TTCGATCTCGACAACGATGGTCGCGGGCTCGCGAACCGACGGCGGGAACCAAGCGACCTCGTTTAGGGTTCGGAAGATCATACAATCCATTAAGGAGATCGTTGGGAATCACTCGGACGCTGATATTTACGCTGTTCTGAAGGAATCTAACATGGATCCTAACGACACGGCTCAAAAATTGCTCAATCAGGGTTAGATTCTAGTGCTTGGCTCTTCTTTTAGGGTTTATTTCTGTTGAAATTGGCATTGTGTTACTATTTTGCTTTGAATTAGTAATTTTGTTGATATTGCTCGAGGTTTTGAGTAGGTTCGATTGTGTTCAGAATATCATGAGTGCTGGGTTTTACTAGTTATGAAATTTATATGCTCAAAGACGTGATTTTTATGGCATTCTTATCACTAATTCTTTATTTTAGTTGTCAGTGCTAATTTTGACTAGCTGGGTCTAATGACACTATTAAGACAGAAATGTGCTTCACATTGCGCTCCTTTGTTCTTCCATATTTATTGATTCTGTATTTCCTATTATTTGACCGCGAATTTGGACTATGTAATCTGAGTTTATGTTTTAAGCGAGTCCAATGGTACTTAAACAGTTACAAGGGCTAACTTTAACTGCTTGAAACTCGAGAATATCATAAGATTTAGATATGACCAAAGGTGCAATATTTGTGGCATTATTTTGGTCTTCTACAGAATATGCTGTCCTTTTAGTATTATTCTGTTGAACCATTTTTTCTCCTTTGCGAAGTAGTACAGGCTCTATAACAGTGAACCTGGCATCAATGCTTTATGAGTTGGTGCTAAATTCTTGGCCAAGGAAACTATGAGGGAGGATGTTTAGGTTGGGTATGATGACACTTTAACTGTATGACAATGTCTTAATTGTTGTTGAGTTTATTATTTTTTTTAGGTAGTTCTAAACCAGCTTAAAGGCCATTTGTTTTCTTTTTTATATTTTATGTTTATGGCATTGCTTAGTTGTGCTTAAGTTCTAATTTGCCAGTAGCATTCTTACATTTAGTGGTCCTCCATTCACAATTTAACATTTCAGTTGGATTTATTTACATTAGTTTAGGACGATCTTACCAATATGGTTGGAGTGAATTTGACGACATTTGCCATACATGCTAAACTATGAAGCATAAACACATATAGGGGAATGGTAATTTTGTAAAAGTAAGAATGGGCACATACACACATGTATAATATAATATGAATAAATACCAAGTGATATCTAATAGTATAACTTTGAGTAGACCAAAATCAATCAATTTCTTAAACAAATTCAAGAAAATTAACTTACTCTCTTTTAGTCATTGGTGGCTAAAAGTGAGTGGTCAGTTTTGTCATCAAATTCAAGACAATTTCATTCCTCATAGTCAATAGTGGCTTAACAATGGAAGGTCAGTCTCGTTGATAGTAGAGTTAATCTCGTGTTGAGTTTGCATCACATATGGAGCTTGCAAAAGGCATATAGATGAGGTATATATTTCAATTTATTTTTTAACTAATGGTTATAGGGTGAACATGATACAATCGAGACCAATTTAGATATCACGGGCCCAATCAAAGAAACAATGTTCACTCACATTTTAAACCCACAAAATTTTAAGTTTTAGCTTGGAACAACCGGGCGTGTCTGACACGGTGTTCGTGCCATGTCATGGAGTGTTGGTGCCCAACACCTGTCATACTGAGTCAGAGCCATAAAGTAGTTTCCAATGCATTGTAGATGTTAACTTAATTATTCCAAACCACATCCTTGCAGGCGTGAGTATTATGATTAGCTAAAAAAGAAAAAGGTCATGGTTTGTTAGAATATGCTTAGTTCTCTTACTTGCTTGGTGTTACTTTTGTATTTAATGGCTGTCTTCAGCTAACAAGGTGCCTTTGTTGAGATTTTGTCTTGGAACTGGACAATTTCTTTATTACCTAATTGGTAGTTTATATTAATATTTTTTGTTTTGTTTTGAGCAAGTATGATGACATTCAAACTGTTCTAAATGTTAAAACTAATTGTTAGGAAAATGAATACCATAACATTGCCAATTTTTAGTTTAATATTAGCAGAAATTTTATATCAAACTTTTTTGCACTTCTAATTTTTGTTACTTTGCATGGCAATTTAAGGGTCTGAACTAGTAATTTGATCCTATGCGTGCTATTTATTATTTTCTATCAATACAAAGAGAGAGAAATAGACTTGGCTACTTTCAGGAGGATTTGAAACCAATTCCTTGCCATTTAAATCTAATCATAGGCCATCTAAATATAAAACCCACTCAGTTCAAGTTGATCTAAAACCATTTAGGGCAAAAGAAAGAAAAACCAAAAAACAAGCAATTTTAGGTTTCTTGCATATTCATCTTTTAGGCAGGAAGACCGAAATTGAGTGTTGCAAGTTGTTTATATTTATGGTCGGGAATGTTTAAAACTCAAAAAAAATTGCATGCAAGAGTTTTGAAGTCTCTGTCATGATTAAAAGTTTAGATTAACAACTTATATGTACCAAACCATAGATCTAAGCGACATGCTTCTTTTGACCGTAATTTTTGCCTAGTCAATTCACATACAAGAAATTTCAATTTTGCTGGATTCTTGATATTAAGCACACTCAAAACTATTGTAGGTTAACTTGCATGGAATTAATTTTCTATTTCAGTTGCCTGTCAATCGGAAGAGTTTGTTTTCAAGTCCTTCCAAGTGTAACCAGCCTCACTCTCTGTGAGCGTGCTCGTGCACTTTAAATTATTTGGGAGTTGAACCATTCTAAACACTGCCTGTATAACTTAATCTACACCTACTGGTTGAGTCAAATAAAAGGGCCTGCTATCTCGATCATCTTTGCCTTTTCTATTGAAATGGGGTCAATTTTGGAATAGAAGACCTTGTGAAATGATTTGGTAAAATCGTATTACTGTCTCCAACCTTATTGGTCATGCAGTTTAAGCTCATGCAACCGAGGTGCAACTGGTCGGATCATCCACAGGCCAATCACCACCCATATCAGCATGACCACCAACATAAAGGCATATTGAGGGTATGCCTAACCCCTCAAAGTGGGCAATGAACTTGATGAGTGAAATACAACTGTTTTGTTTTTAGGATGTGGATTAATGCTCTCATGTTTAACTTCTTAGTTGGCCAATGAAGGTATAACTTTTAAGTAAGCCTATTAAGGTCCGTCTTATAACTTAGGGTTTATTTTTTATTTTTATAGTTATTTGATTCGTTTTTTCAGTGTACAAGGAATAGAGGAGGATTTTGGAATAGGGTTTATTTTTTGTTGTTGTAGTTGTTTAATTCATATTTTCAGCATACTGCACCAATCAGGATATCTGCCTCCATTTTTTTTCAATTAGTGCATGCCTCACAATTGGCCTACAAACTCCAGGTTAAACTTTTTATTGGGTTTCTGAGCTGGTTAACATTATACTGTGACGTCAAACTTATGGATCCCTTGTTTGCTTATTGCTGCTATTGTGTAGATAAAGTTCACGGCAAACATTAACAAATTATGTCTAAATTCATACTAGTTAGACTTTCAATAGGCAATATAGCTATAGCGTTCCCTTTGAAATGAAGTAGCTTGCCATGACACGCCATGGCACCCAATCTGCCTTCCATCATGATTCTCTTGTGCTATCTACCTGCCATATGCTTTCTGAAACCCTGACAAATAGCTGTGCCTTGACGCCTTTGATAAATTTCCATCCAATTTATTGCACTTGGATTATCTTATATACGTCACATGTTCTATATGAGGTCACTTGCTTTATACGGTCTTTTTGTATTTTCTAGATCCATTTCATGAGGTTAGAAGGAAAAGAGACAAGAAAAAAGAGGTATGTTTCATGACTTTCTTGCTCTATTTCTAGAATAATTTTGTGCGAGTAGGGAAGTTTGTTTGGCATTCCATTATGGTTCTTTACTTAGCTCAGTTCTAATTATCTTCTGCACATTTTTTTATTATTTGTTTAGATTTTTTTTACTGTACCGATGCTAGGTTTACTTTCTGCTTACATGTTCTCACATGTCTAGCTGGACAATAATATTTTTGGTCTCTTTTAATTCACTTTGGCTTTAATGCTTGCTCTGTTATTCTTGTTGTGAGGCAGATCTACACGTATATTTCCATATTGAATTTATTAGGATTGTTAAATACGGGGATCTTCGACAACTTGCTAAGTAATGTCAACAAGGCTCCCACTCAGAAGAGTATAAATAAGCATACTTTTATTAGCCAGTAAGCTTCGTAATCGCTATATTGTGTCTGGAGAATGGCTTGGAACTGCTGATAATTTTGTGAAAATTTTCTTAAGCTGAATTGTAAGAGGCACCAACAAAATGATGTTTTTGAACCATAGCTAAATAATTCTAAGTTAAACCACTGCTGCAGCAATATTCGCTATATTGTATCTTACTGCTTGAGAATGGCTTAGCACTGCTGATAATTTTGTTAAAATTTTCTTAAGCTGAATTGTAAGAGGCACCAACAAAATTATGTTTTTGAACCTTTGCTAAATAATTCCTAAGTTTGGCCACTGCTGCAATAAAAACTTAAACAGATTCAGTACTCTTCCGGTACAATTACATTCATTGCTGCTAACATATGAAATAATGGATGGTGACATTTGTAAGGTTATATTCATGTCTATCTCTACATGTGACAACAAATATTTTTTTTTTTAAAAACTTACTTTGCATATCATACTTTATATTAAAACTCTCTCACTGAATATTATTATTATATGGGTCCAACTCTTTAATAGCTTTCAATTTTTTCATGCCACATTTATTATACCATGCAAGTTAAAAGTTATTTAATTAAATATTTGACCACTCAATTAATGAACTATATAATTTTATTTTGAGAATATATTATAAATAGTTAACATCTTAATTTCATCTAAATAGTTTTTTCATCTAAATTTCTTCTCGTTAGGATATGGATTGTTTTTCGTAACATGTGCATCACATGTGTCAATAATTTAGTTTGCCTGTTGATCCGTAAATTTATCTCAATTTTGACTCTAGCTGCATGCTTACAATGATACTACTATTTCTTGATCTTTCTTATCAGAGTCTTCTGCAATTGGAAACAGTAGTTTTTTTGTCAATGAAATAAAGAACCTTAGTTAATCCTCTTTTTCAATCGCTACATAGATGAAGCATGCCACTCTGCTGTTAAGTCCCTGCGCCAAGGATCTGATCTATCTATTCCTTTGTAGAACCACAATAAATGCTAATGCAGAGACCAGGCTTGTTGCCAAAATGTAGAAGAAATTTTAACCTGTCTGGGGTGGATTTGAAATTTGGCTTTCTCCTCTTTGAGAATAACCACGATAAGGGAAAAAAGGAAAGGGGAAAAAAGTATGAGAAAGAAGAGTGATTTATTTCATCCTTTTCCTTTTCCTTTTTTTTGCATTTTGTGAGGTTTCTTCCTTTTTTTATCCTTTGTATTTTACTGCCTCACTTTTTTTCTTCATGGCAGTTTTCCCTGGTCAATGAACATTAAGCTTGAGATCATATTAGGATTTTCTTTTTGATTGCTTTCAACAGCCTTTTTGTGAACAATGGCTTCCTGATCCTGCTCTGTTATTTCTCTTATATTCTTGGTACTCTGCACAGGTAGAATCTTTCTCATCTTGTCATATACCAAACCATGAACCTTTGACCTCCATAATTTTCCATCTGTGTAGAACCAGACGCTATATGTATATATATGTACACACATATAGGGTAAAGTTCTCCTAGTGTGTCTCCTTAGATAATCCAAGGAGTCGGCCTAAAATCTTACCCTAGACCATCTCTCTAGGGATGATTTGTTCCATCCATCTTCATCAACATGTCATTAGATGATTATGTAGAATAATTTATGTACTTCAGAAACTTTTTAACCATTCATTAAATGATTACAAAAATGAACGGCTTTCCAATAATTAGAACAAATGACATCATTTGAGCAATGGTAAAACAATGTCCAAATCACATGTAATTTTCTACACAATCACCTTGTGGCATGTAATGAAGACGGATGGAGCGGATCATCCCTAGGGATGGTCCACAGTAAGATTTTAGGCCGACTCATTAGATAGTTATTTAAAGAGACACGCTAGGAGCACTTTACCCATACACTCCACCATTTATATGTTTATATGTTTATGTATATGCCTATATGCGCGCGCGTTTATTTATATATTTAGGGACATTTGTGTCAGGGAATGGGTGTTAGACATCATATTGCATTGGGAATTTATAGCTTGCATCAGGGATTTATATGGCATTGCTTCTGACACTCACAGGATGCTGAGTTTTACTGTTAGCAATCCTTTTCTGTTAGTTGCGAAATACTTGTTCGACATATCTAGGCAATGACTTCATTATAACACACTTGGAAATTTTTGTGGTTGAAAAGAATTTGATAAATATTTCCTTGAAACACACTTGGAGTATTGATTACCATTTTATAGAAGAGAACTTCTAAAGCATAAATCATACAGAAGAAAATTTTGACAAAAAGGTTTAATAATATTGATAAATGTAGGATGATTTTCACAAACAATTATTGAATGAAGACACACTAGAGATGCAACCCTGTCAGGTTGGTTCGGGTTTTGGATATTTTTCTATACTTGACCCAAGATCAGTATGCTGTCCAAACACAACCAACCTGGCTGGGTTATATATATTTCCAAAAGCCAACTCTACTCGGTTAGATAGGGTAAGTCGGGTCCAGGTTCAGGCGGGTTAGTTGGTTCCGGGCTGATCCGCTTTGGACCACCATATTGAGGTTGTCCTGTATGCATCTTTTATTTTCTGATATATATCACACCGCTCATGAATTAGTATCTATAAAAATTGTATCACAACTGGCAATTTCCTAAGTGGAGATGTGAAGATAGTCGTTTAAGTAAATATTTGACTCTTACAGAGATGCATTATGACCTCAGCCTACAGGATACAGGGCTTTGTCTGACACTAGGAGACATGTGGAGCACAATGTACAACCAACAAAATCTCAAACATGGGATCAAAATGTCAGGAGAGGAGGTTATGTCCGAAATTCAGTTCGTGGTAACAAAATTTCTGTCTGCTACAATTTCTTGGCACCTCAATTAATTTTTCCTCAGTTGTGAAGTCTGACTTGTGTTATTTTCTTACTGAAGGTTGATAGTACCACCACAGTCATTGCTGACCTTTAATGCCAGAACTTATCTTAATCTAATGCTGGTCTCAGAAAAATCCTGATCTTTTTATATAAGCATGAGAAAATATCAATTAGGGAGGCAACATATTGTTTGAATTGTTGATACTTTCTCCTTTGTTTTTTAGCTCTATGGACTTGTCTAGTAGGTCAACTATACTACAAAAGTGGTACAGATTTTAGTTGGAATTTTGAAAGAACATCAAGCTTTCTTATTTGGCACGATTGCTCTAATGTAAATTCCACACATTTGTTCTATGTTGATTAGGGAGGCAACTTATTGTTTGAATTGTTGATACTTTCTCCTTTGTTTTTAGCTCTATGGACTTGTCTAGAAGGTCAACTATACTACAAAAGCCGTATAGATTTTAGTTGGAATTTTGAAAGAACATCAAACTTTCTTATTTGGCATGATTGAACTAATGTAAATTCCACATACTTGTTCTATGTTGATTCTTGTGTTTTTTTCTTTATTATTTGGATCTCCGTCTGCTGAGTTTAACATCTCAATGAAGCTTGCTTGCTGAGTTCTTTGCTGAAAACAATTATCATTTGCTTCTTCTCGATACATATTTGGCGTGCAAAATCTAGTGATATACATCTATTTGTCTCTGTTTTGGAACATCTTTTTGTCTGATCTTTTTGTTTGTATCATTCCTTTATGCTATTCCTCAATTCCTGTATTAATCTTATCATCACCCTTTTCCGTAACTCAATAGTTTAAATTTTGGAGGGATACTCTGTGATTGCATGTGCTTAGACTGCATGCACAATCATTAAGGTAGACTTTCCATAAAAGAATGATTTCGTTTCGTTTCTCTCTCATCCACAGGTGCTTTCTCAATATGTAACTTCTACCCATGGCTAACCCTATTTTGATGGGAGTTGCTTGATGTCATGATGGTGCTTTATATTTGGCTTTGTATTTTTCACAAGTTGATTGAATCAAATTAATTAGTCTCCAGCTACTGTTAGATGAAGTTTCCTGTCAATTTCAAAATTTATACCAGATATTGATTTAGTGATATCTGTGTTAGTTTCTATATATGCATTTGGTTTGGATCCTACCTATTGTTTATTTTATGGAATGAGATGAAGCTTCCTGCCAAAATTGAAAAAAAGTGAGACTCCAGAAGTTTTTGTGCTTCATACCTTCTTTGCACTTATTTAACTTGGTGAGTTTGTAATGTTGTTATCATGGTCTGTTATGTGCATCCATGGTTACTAGAAAACTCAATGGTTTGTTGTTGAGGACCGTTTAATCATTTACTGTGGAATATTATTTTTTGTGCTGTTCTAGTATTGTATGCTTGTATAACTTGTATTGATATGAGAACGTCTATCCTACTTGCAGCATTTTTTTAGAGCTGATATTTTGGATTTATATCCATCGCTGAACTATAGTTTATGATTGCATCTTATGATAGATCTTGACTAGATGCAGGAGTTAGTCAAGAATTTCGAATCGTGAGGGATAACAGGGTGAATCAAAATGCCAATGGCGATGTTAAGCCAGAGCCAGTTCAGCACTCGGCTTCTGGGAAGGAACAAATTAAATCTGATTTCCCAGAGAAGAGGTGTGGAATATCTTTTCTGTGCAGTTTATTAGGTTTCCGGAAAAAATAATAAACTTATCTCACCTTGAATGTATCTTTGCATCTTACCATTGCTTAAAGTAGCACATGCTATTCTTGTTGTGTCCATTTCCTTGCCCTTCACATATCCACATGCAGTGGCTTAAACAATATTAGTATCTTTTTCATTTTTCAAGTATATAATATTTTCTTTTAAACGCTGGTGTAGGAACAGAAAAGCAGTCTTTTCCTTAACCTGTAACTTATCCTGTGAAGATAACTTACGGATATAACTCATGTTTCTTTTTCTTTCTCAATAGGCATTTATAAAAGTTTGGTCTAAAAGAATTCGTATCTATAGTCGTGAAGTCATGTCAATTGTACTTTTACAATGACTGCCCAGTCATAGTGCCAAACATTTCTAACTTTTGTGCTCCTATCATCATGGATTATTTTGCCAGTACTAATATTATATTCTTTACCTGTAGTGCTGCTGGAACTCTTGATCAAAAGCACTCAGCTTTCAGCAGTTCAGAGGATTCAGTGCTACCACAGTCTGTAAATAAACCCTATGATTCTGCACCTGATGGCCGTGGTCACAAGGAAGAGGTGGGCCAGGGCGGCACTTATGGACCATCAATATCTGAAAAGGCCTCAGCAACCGCCATTGTCACAAGCTCACAGGCACAGAGAGCGGTTAAAGACAATTCCAAAGCGCATTCTACTTCAACATCTACAAACTCCGTTATTGGGGTATACTCCTCATCTTCAGACCCAGTTCATGTTCCATCTCCTGCTTCCAGATCAGCTGGAACTGTTGGCGCTATTCGTCGCGAAGTTGGAGTAGTTGGTGTTAGGAAGCAACCTTCAAATCATCCCGCTTCTAATTCATCTGTTCCAAATAGTTCATTCTCAGTTCCGTTATTGGGTAAGGATGTGTCCTTATCGTCACGGTCATTTGGACAAACTGTTGCCACATCTAAAAGCAGTCAGCTTAACCAATCAGCTGCATCAGAGCCTACAGTGCCTAGCATGGCTGCTAGTAGATCATCTTCAGCCAGCCAATATAATGCCAAAGCACACCAGCAACCCGTGGGGCATCAGAAAGGTAACATCATCACCGATTTCCTCTGTGCATGTGTTTCTCTTGTTTTTGAAAATGAAGATTGTCAATTTGTGCAATACTATATTTATCATGCAGTGTACATAGTGGCGGTCTGTTTTAAAAAAAAATCTTGCTGGATCCATTCATTTTCTAATTTGGTTATATGTTTTCACACCTCGCATTATCACGCTAATGCGTCAAGTCTGATAAATTTTTAGCTAATTCTGGTATTATCTTGAAGGATGTTTCCTTTTGTGTCCATAATATATCAGACAGTGTTTGAAAAGGTTTGAGGCAAGTGTTTGACCTTTTAGGAGGCGAGGTGCAAGACTTTGGGCGTGAGGCATGAGCCTCGTGAATTTTTTATATTTTTATTTCAAATTTTTTAAATATTATAAAAATATATGGAATTATAGTACTCTATAAATGGACAAAACTAGGACAAGACATTAATCACGAATGAAACTAGGCTTAGAATAGAAATAAGGAATACAATAAACTAAATTGTATGCCATTTGTTCCATTTATAGCCACTTGGTCTTACTCAAAACCACATGGCTAAGAGTGCATATAAAAACAAAAAAATAGAGAACACAGATTAGAAAAGAGATGAAAGAAAGCAACCACTGCAAACAGATGCAATTCTTTGTTTGCAAGAGGAGAATTCAACTGGAAATAAAAGTGACGCAAAGAAACCAGAAATCAATTTTAAATTCAAAATCACGTGGAATGGAAGTCAAATAAAGCATAAAAGTTGAGGTTGCAATATTCATCAGAAAAAAAAGGAGGATGCTAACCTGTGTGAACGAAAGAAATATAGTTGCTTGGAACACCAACCACTGTAGATGCGAAAGTGGTGGATGATGATAGCGTGTCCAAAAGGTAGATGAAAAGGTAAGAAGCGCGGGATTGGATTGCTTCATTTCCTTTTTTTTTTTTTAGTTTTTTCCCTCTTTGCACCTTTTCCCCTTAAAGTGTGTGTGACGAGGGACGGAAGGGGAAAACTATAGTTTATTGTGTGATTAGGGATAAACTAATATAGAGATTTAGGAAATTAGGGAGAAAATAAAATTCAGGCATCACACCTAGTAGAATCAATCACCCACTCTGCACGTCTCACACAAAGATTTAGATTTAGAGCTTCGCACCCAAGGGAATTGTTTCCCGCACTTTATGCTTTGCACACAAAGATTTCATAAAACCAAAATTAGGGTTTCAAAATTATCAATAGTTCGATTATTCCAAAACAAAATTATACAAGTATATTTATAATGCAAGGCCACATGCACTACTCGTGTCTTTTTCCTAATCATAAAAGAATTCCTAATCATAAAAGCACTCAAAGGAAATAATAAAAAGGAAACCCAATAAAAGAAAAAAAGACTACTTTTAATCCTAATTAAATATAACTACTGCTCCTAATCAATCCAATCGTAGGCTTTCTTTCTTCTGCGCGGATAGGTTTTCCAATAGCTTATTGGATCTTCATTGTCTCCATCAGTGTGCCTCATCAGAAAAAACGCTTCAGGAGGCATGAAGCGCACACCTCAAGGAACGGCGCATACGCCTCTCAAGACAAGTTGCTTTTCTCTTGTGCCACGAGGTGATTAGGCTCAAAACCGCCTTGAGGGTGCCTCAAATACGCCTTTTTAAACACTTACATACGATGGAGATGAGCCTAACTTTTTTGTGTCATAAAAATGCTTTGAAGTGGGCCTGAATGATGTTTTTTTTAAACACTGATATATGATGGGGATAAGCCTTGTTATTTTGAGCGTCATATATCATTTGAAGTAATTTCCTTGCCTTTTAAAGCTTTTGTTAATTCTTCAGTTCTGTTATGACTAATCATGCAAATATATGAACGATTGCTATCCATAATACAATAGATTGCCTGCTGGTATTTGTAACATTTGGATGCAGATGTTCTAGAACTATTGTTCAGATATACATGCATATTGTATCAAGGTAATTAGGTGCATGGAAATTTATGGAGGCAGATTTATCTGGCTTGTTTGAACCCTGCTTAGAAATGAAATTATATCATCTTCCCATTTCCTCTTTACCTTTGTCAGTTTTGCTAACTTTTGGAATGTTTCTCTTAGTTACATCAACTTTAAACTGTGTGACCTTCTAATCGGCCTTCTAGGTTATATGATGTTGCTTTTAGTTGCATCAACTTTAAACTGCATGACCTTCTAATTGACCTCACTAGGTTATATGCCATCCTCTGTGGTCAATGGTCTCATTGACTAGGAAATTTTTGCCACTTCCCTTCATGTCCGCCAATCAATCACAGAATTTGGTCATTCATTCTCAGTTTCAGTGCTAGTGGTGCTCTTGGTTATGATATATAGTAACAAGTCCGATGATGAAATAGTGGTCATGACGATGATGCGGCCTCATACAATTTTCTTTGAGATTGTTGATGCATCTCTGCAACCTATTCATTAGACTATAATTTATATTCTTTTAAATAAAAGTCACCGATTGGGCCACTTATATGGTCGCATTTAATTAGTGAGCCAAAGTTTTACAGAATAAACTGGTAATAGTTGTTAACATCAAAGTTCTGAAAAAGGTAGGCTCAGTTGGCTGCATAGAAACCTGCCTAGTGAGGCAGCCACCTTTGCACCATACCTAGGGCAAATGCTGGTTACCTATGCAGTGATCGCTTGTCCATTGAGAGCGGGGAAAAAAAGAAGAGGGAGTGGAAAGAAAAAATATACCTTTACTTCCCAAGCTATGCCTCTTGCCCTTTTGCCTTTCATCTCTGATCTCCGCATCTTATCTCTTCTTGCGTTTTGATCACTGTTTTGCCCTTCATTATTGAGAGGATTAAAATTAGGAATGGTTAAGGCATTGCGTTAAAGCATAATCAAATTAACACCCCAACCAGACCAGACCTGAAGTGTATTGACCTCGGGTAGGGTTAAGTTCATTTGGGTTACATTTAATCCACTTTGTAACGTTAACAATCACCCTTTCCTCCCTCTATCCATTACACTCTTCCTTTTCTTTTTTTCCATCTTATTCTGTTTTCACCTTCCCTTGATATGCACCGGCTTGCATTCTGTGTACTTGCTTATTACTGGCAGACACTTTGTTATACCTTGGTTAAAATCGAAGAGCAAGAAACATTAATGCTTAAGCTTGGCTTCAAGTTGATGGCACAGTGTTTGTGGCAATTAATTGGGCTTACCTCACGTATTATTATCATTGTTTGCGTTGGAAGTACGAGGGAGGTTGTTGTACCATTATACTTGTACTGACTTGCTTGTCTTTGCTTTTAATATTATTATTATAGCGATGGATGGAAAGCCTAGGAAGATTTTTAGATAATAAGGCCCCCCTTAGGGTTTACCTTCAAGGAAAAACACTGGATGCTCAGATGATGTCATTTTGCTAAAATTTTAGCCCTGGAGTTAAACTCACTTCTATGTCATTTATGTTATTTTTTGCCAAATGAGGTAATAGACTGCGATGTTATCAGTGAATAAAAAATTGTAAAACTACCACTTAATTACTCCATCTTCCCTCAAAATGGAAATATATTCTTGTTATAGCTGTCATTATAATCTGACGTTCCCCTCGAATTGAGGCATTGACTGCTACATCATCAGTGAATAGAAAAATGTTGTAAAACAACCACCTTTTCTATTCCTTTTTCTCTATTAGATCCCCCCCCCACCCCACCCACACACACACACACACACACACACACACACACACACACACACACCAGAAAAAGAAAAAAAAAAGAAGAATGAACTATTTCTTGTTCTAGCAGACATTATGGTCTGACATTCCTGGTCACTGCACACGGCTGATAGCTCTGCTTTTAAGGGTCATCCATGAGATGGAAGATGTCTTCGATTATATCTAATTCCTGACAGTTGACAATATATGGATAAAAGTACCAAATTCTAGGTAGAAGTTGCCTTGTTTTAGAAATTCAAGACACTCATGTTTTGCTTCTCCTTAATGATTAGCATCAAACATTGTTTCTTTTGTTATTAGATATGCTAGGATATTGAACTGAATAGATGGTACGTCTTACTTTTCTGTTCTGCAAAATCTGAATATTTTGTTATGCAGCAATGCAGTCCACCATGGAGTGGAAGCCGAAATCAAGCCAGAAGCCTGCAATTATCAGCCCTAGTACGAGTGGAACAGCTTCAACACCTAACTCATCTCAGACTGACAATTCTAGTAGCTCAAACGCAGTTGATGTCACTAACTTGACCGAGAAGCTTTCAAATGTTAATATTTTTGAAGAGCGGCATGTAATTATACCTCAGCACCTTCGAGTGCCAGAGTCTGAGCGGACACAGTTGACATTTGGCAGTTTTGGAGCTGGGTTTGACTCTACTAAGACGTCTTCATCTGTTTCTCAAGCATTTGAAAGTGCGGAAGAGTCGAGTGATGGGCCTTCGATTAGGTTGTTTCCTTTTAGCCATAAACCATAATTTTATATGCATAGAGAATACATGGCATGTTTCAATTACCCATCATTGAATAGATCCACATTGTTCACATTCTACACATTTTATAGACACATTTTAAAGGTTTAGAGATATTTTATTAGTGCATTCTATTGTTATATAAATTTTTAAATGGTATTTATTTTGACTTTGATGCACAAGTTTGAGGTTTCCAATACTCTTAATTTTCAATTTACAAGCATTTTAAGGTGGTCATCGTGATTTGACAAACAGTGTGGATCATTCCTTTGGAGGGGCTTGCGTGTCAATATATGTGCAACAAGTTTTATACTATTTTCATAGTATACCTAATTTACATTTGAGTTTGTCTTAAGATGAGCATCATCAGTTATTTAAAGTTCATTTATTGTTTTGTTATATAACCTTGTATATGTTATCTGGGTTTAATTTCATTTTCCTATATCTTGTTCTCTCTAGGGCTGACTAACATTGGAGTGGTTGCAACTCCCTTTTGTGTTTTATTTGTTGAAATAGCCATGAGTATATGGTGAGTGCTAACACAACTTGGTTTCTGACAGTATATCAGTATCAGTTCCAGTGGGATCAAGCGGGAATACCTCTGGTGATGACCAGGGAGATCCAAGTGACGGCCAAGCTACAACTCGGTCCGACTCTCCTGCATCAGCATCAGAATCTGAGCAGGCACCACCTGGAAATATCGAGCCATTGAACCATCAACATATTGAAAGTTATGCGGATATTGGATTGGTTCAAAGTCATAGCCCGGCCTATACTTCATCACATACACATCAGCTGCAAGCTCCTACAAGCCTTCCAAGCTTTTCGGTCAGTTCGACCTTACTATGCAATGAGACTATATCTTTATCTTTTTCACAGTTTTTAGCTAACTGTTGAATACAGCTTGTATTTTCATTTTTCTAAGAGTAGCATTCTATTTTAAACAGGAGTATGACTCCCAAAAAAGTTATGATGATCTTCCATTTCTGAGGACAGTGATGGAAGATAATGTTCGTGCTCAAGGATTAGCTTCATCCTCTGAGGTACTTTGCTTGTTTTGAGGATTTCTAATAACATTTTTTGGTTACTTCTGAAACTGTTTTATCAGAACACATTTCAAAGCTAATCAAGACCTTCTACTGGTACATCCTTGAGATATTTGAGATAGTGGCAATGTGGCATATTGTTAGCTTGTCCTTAGGACGAACGGCATACTTCATGGAAGAATTGACTGGAAATACCATTCATATGGTTCTATTTTTATTGTTTCCCCCGATAGGTGTAAATGCACAGAAAGGTTTGAACACACATGCACAGGATGCTTAGCTCATATTAAGCTCGATGAGAGCATCTTTTCATGTTTCAGTGATACACGAAGCCTCCACAATCACGAATTTCATCTCTTTGTTAGTATAATTAAAGTAATACAGTTTGCAATTCCAACTATTTCACCATCACATTTCTTTGAATACCTGTCTCCCTCGACTACAGTCACATCGAGTCACATTTGGAGCAGATTTAAGCATTGCCTATCTGTATTGGTTTTCTTTTAGGGGATGTAGAACTTAACATCCATACTTGTTGATTTAGGAGTCGATAATGTCGAATATGGATATTAGTCAGATACTAGTTGGACATTAATGAGGTCTAAAAAAAATCTCATCGAAAAGATAAATAAATGTTTTTTTCCTATACTAGAAATGGAGAATTCATTCTCGTATAATCTCATAGCATATAATCAAACAATAAGTTTCTATTGCAATATGGAGTGAAAAAGACAATATACAGGGTATGTATAGAGGGCCCCTCCTTTGGCTTGATCTATGGCCTGAAACTGTGGGACAAAATGATCCACCAATCTCAATGATTCTTAGTTAATCCTATGGATCCGGCAATAAACAACAAAAGGATTAAGTTGTTTAGTCTTCAATTTTTTTCTTATATTTAGATCTTGTATATATAAATCTGTACTTATGAAAGATCTATGCAAATACATAGTATAGGATGTTCATTCTTTATTCGGCTCAATCCTTTTTTTAGGAAAGGATTGGGCCTCAAAAAACTTGCAGAGAAAATGAGTTAGACCCTTAATTTAAGTATTTTCTTATGTGAAAATGTTAGGAGTATATGAAATCACATTAGCTCGACTTATTTTTAATCAAGATACCACATCATGCATTTATATTGTTTGCCAGTACCAAATTCTTATACATAGTTTAAATGGACAGATACTTGGATATGTATTTGTCAGAAAGAAATACGGACTCTGATGCTAAGGAAATGATTCATATTGGATTGCACCTGTAGTCACGACTCACCATCATATCCATACTCAAAGTTTTACACTTGTTCTATTTGTTTACTTATACGCTGTTAACCGTAACTTTTCTTGCAATCATTGTCATAATGTGATAATTGAACACATGTTTTTTGTCGTAGGCTGTAAGCTCACATGCAACGAACAGCAGTCCCCGATCCACTGTCGCCTTGGCACAGCAGCAACAACCGCTACAACAGCAGCCTCTATCTAATATGTACCCCCAAGTTCACATTTCACACTTTCCAAACTTTATGCCGTATCGGCATATATTTTCACCCGTTTATGTGCCACCAATGGCCATGCCAAACTATTCTAGCAATCCAGCATACCCTCATCCCTCGAATGGAAGCAGTTTTCTCCTTATGCCTGGAGGCAGCTCACATATAACTGCCGGTGGCATGAAGTACGCAGCCTCACAGTATAAACCAGTCCCTACAGGGAGTCCCACTACTTATGGAAACTATACCAATCCAAGTGGGTTTACCATCAGCCCCCCTGGCAGTGTTGGAGGTGCAACTGGCCTTGAGGATGCAACTGGGATCAAATACAAAGACAACAATCTCTATGTGCCAAATCCTCAGGTGCTGTTTATAGTTGCTGCTTTAATTTATTTGGGTTTGTTGCTGCATTACATTTATTGTGATTAAGTTGCATCTAGGCCATTCTCTCTCTCTCTCTCTCTCTCTCTATCTATATATATATATATATATATATATATATATATATATATATATAGTGAGTTGATCCCCTAAGAACGGTTCTCACGAATTCATGTGAGAACTTTCACGTGGGCCGTCGGATCTGATAGAGATCTAGTTTTATTTGATTTGATCTATCAGATCCGACGACGTGAAAGTTCTCACAAAAATTCGTGAGAACTGTTCTTAGAGGATCAGCTCCCTATATATATATATATATATATATATATATATATATATATATATATATATATATATATATAGACTTGTGTCCTTCCAAAAGGATTTGAGGCCGAATGCTTCCCACTCAAATGCCAACATCTGACATTTGAATACAAGATCCACTCCATTGAAGTTGATCTATATTATTTCAAGTATCTATAAACCAAAAATCAAGTGTTTTGATTATTTTTTTGCCCATGCATCAAGTAGGAGAAAAACAGACGACCCAAATAGCGAGTTGGTTAGTTTAACGGTGTGGAACATTTGAAACCCAAAAAAATTGGTTTGTAGGGGTTTTTAAATGTTTAGATCATAATCAAATGTCCGGATCGAGAATTTTTTATGTTTAAAGACATAGATCTAACGAACTCACTACTTTCGGCCGTCCATTTTGAGCCGCTTGATAGATGGAAAAAAAATATACAAAACACTTGATTTTTAGTTTATAGATACTTGAAATAATATAGATCAACTTCAACAGAGTGGATCTTGTACTCAAATGTCAGAGGGCTGTATTTGAGTTGGAAGGATTCGTAATTCTTTTGAAAGTACACAAGTCTAGACTTGTGTCCTTTCAAAAGGATTTGAGCGACTTTTGTGCTTTTAAAAGAATTTGAGTCTGAATCCTTCTCACTCAAATACCAACATCCGGCATTCGAATACAAGATTCACTTCGTTAAGTTGATCTATATTATTTCAAGTATCTATAAACCGAAAATCAAGTGTTTTGAGTATTTTTTACCCATGCATCAAGTAGGGGAAAAACGGATGGCCTAAATAATGAGTTGGTTAGTTTAACTGTATAGAATATTTGAAATCTAACAAAAATTGGTTTGTAGGAGTTTTTAAATGTTTAGATCATAATCAAATGGCCGGATCAAGTATTTGTATGTCTAAAGACATAGATGTAATCAACTTACTACTTTTAGCTGTCCATTTTGCATTGCTTGATGGATGGTCAAAAAGTATTCAAAATACTTGATTTTTGGTTTATAGATACTTGAAATAATATAGATCAACTTCAACAGAGTGCATCTTGTATTCAAATGTCGGATAGTTGTATTTGAGTTGGAAAGATTCGGGCTCAAATCCTTTTGGAAAGTCTATCTCACAAATCCTTTTGGAAGGACATAAGTCTATATACACACACACACATACATACATACGCACTACACACACACACACACACACACACACACACAGATCTTTCTATGGCGGCTAAAGCTTTGTCTGGTTCCTGGAAAAGCTACCCTATGTAATGTCTAAATCTTCCAGATTTTGTTAGGAATGGATGAAGCTGAAGCCATTATGTTCTTGCTAATGAATAGAAGTCGGTTGCTGATATATCATCATCCGTAATAAGAGAGAGTTTTTTTGCATTATTGATTTGTGATCTGTATTTCACACCCTCTTGAATATATCAATCAATAAAATAAAGAGAAATAAATGGTTGAAACTTCACATTCAAGCCACACCTATTCTAAACCAAACTAAACTCAGGTCAGGTTTTGATAGGGACTGGAACAAGTTGTGCAACACCATACCATCATTTACCCTTTTTTTTTCTTTCCAGGTATTGCTGTTAACTACACTTATTTTTCTTCCTCTCTCTTCTCCCCCTCCCCCCCTCCCCCCTCTTTTCTTTTTCTTCCACTATGAGAAAAGCATGTTGCCTTTCATCATGTTGGCATCTAGGAATCAGGAATAAATTTTGAGGTGGGCTGCAATTTTTTACAACATATACTTATGAATTATATGAGTTTGCTAAAAGAATAAAACAGTATTCTCCACTAAATCAAGAGTTGAACTAGGAATAAATTTGTTAAAAGAAAATCAAAATAGAAGAGATTCTAACACAATATATGAGAGAACAAAAATAGAAATGAGTTTAACACAATATGTGAAAAAATGGGCCGGGCTACAGCCCGGCCCAGCCCACCATTGGGTCCGCCCATGTTGGCATCAACGAGCCTCCACACACACTGCTAGTAGCCTCCGTATGTTGTGAGCTTGAGTTGCTCCATAATAAGCCTGTAATAGTATTGCCTACATTTTTTGACACTTTTGTTGGGGAGTTCCGAATTTACAACCTCTCACACAGGAAGAAAGTGTAGCCTGAGCTAAAGTAAGCTTACTGGGTAGTACTGTGATTACTGCAGCTTATTATGGATACTATTAGCGTCAAATCATTGTTCGTTTGTTTGAACTCCCAAATTTCCTTCTGTTCACATTTTAGTTTGTAATGTATGCGTCAGACATTGACAGGTGTTTGAGGTTCACCATAGACTGTCTGAACTTGGCCCTGGAGTAACCAACCAGAATATTAATAAGTATTAAATAATATTAATAAGTAATATGTAAGATTAAATAATTTTAAATAATATTAAATAAATACTTATACATTATCAATATACTATATATTAATATTTGGATAATAGGGGTATGATTTTCACCACAGCTTTTAGTTAGCCAGGTGTAATATAATACTTATACATTATCTCTTTCTTTTTTTATTTTCTTCTCTTATTTTATGATACACCATCCACCATCACAGTCACCTGTACGTTAGGTCCTTTCTTGAGAACCCAAGTTTATTCTGTTTGCACTCTTGATTATGATTTTATTCTGTTTGCACTCTTGATTATGATTAGTTGAAAATTGAAATATGATGGTTTGTAGTGGTTTTTTCTTATATGACATAGGATACTGGCACTCTTTATTACTTTTTTCTTTGCCACTGATGAGTAGAGATTTTTTTTTTTATCACTTAAATATTTTTTTTCTTTGGCGAGTTTTTTTAAAGTTCAAGATGTTTTTGAGATTCTTGATCGGAATTGTTGTGCTATGCATTACAGGCCGAGGCATCTGACGTCTGGATTCAGACACCACGAGAGCTCCCGAGCTTGCAATCAGCCCCATACTACAACTTAGCTGGCCAGCCACCGCATGCTGCTGCTGCGGCCTTTGTCCCAGCGGCCCATGCTTCCTTCAATGCGCTGCTGCACAGTCACCGCACGTGCAGTACCCGGGCCTCTATCATCCTCCGACATCACCGGCCCCCATAGCGGGCCCTCACCACCTGGTCCATCAGTCGGGCCTCGGAGGCAATATCGGCGGAGTTGGAGTCGCGGCGGCGGCCCCGGGCCACAGGTCGGGGCCTATCAGCAGCCTCAGCTAAGCCACATAAATTGGCCTGCTAACTTCTAAAGGGAGAAGCGCTGGCGTAGCAACATGCCTTGTCTGTGATGAAAAGGCAGTTTATGGAAGTAGAATGATATATATATATATATATATATATATATATATATATATATATATATATATATATATATATATATATATAGGTGTTATAATGTTTTTGTGCAACTAAACCACAATATTTCCTCTTCGTTAATTGAAGTTATATTTTCTGTTTAAAGGAATAGAATCGCAGTTATTGCTTTCTGTCTTGACACTGAGTTTTTGGCTTCTATATTTTACCAGCAGGCACTGACTGAAATTTGAAGCTGTCGCAGGGTAAAAAAGAGGAATAAAGAGGACACTCCACTCTCTAATGAAAGAAAGAGGAGAACTGGAGATGGTAATATTTGTTGTTGCAGATTGCTAAGATTGATTATAACCCCTTCTTCCAACAATCTCTCCTGTCAAATGACATTATTTATGCACAAACTTAAGACGTACAATTGCCTCTTCTATCAATAACACCATTTATGCACAAAGTTATATTAGAATGCCAAGTGTTGTTTATTACTGGATCTGATAGTATCTATTTTCTTGAAACATCTGTTGTCGAAGTGTCATTGTTCTAAAAAAAGAGTGATACAATTTTACCTTTTTTTCTATATTTCTCGGGAGTTGGGGAGTATCACATATGTTATAATTACTCTATGTTTAGTTTTTTGATAGTTAAAAGAAAAGAAAAGAGAGAATTATACATCAACTTTACAAAAGAAAAATAAGTAGATTAATCAATGCCATTCTGCAGTCTAAATCTTTTAAATTTTTCATGGCGAGATGTTATTGTTGAGTAGCGTGTGAGGAACTTGATCGGAGAAGATGATGGTTCAAATAAGGTATCGGATTTGACAATGGGTAAGCATTGTTTTTTTTTTTTTTTATAAATTTCCCCGTAGGTGGGAGCTCGGTTGTCCCAGGCTTATTAGAGCACAGCTCGGCTCTGAGGTCCCGAGTTCGAATCTCACTGCCCCGTGGACATTAATTAATTATTTTCAGCCATCGTGACAGTCAGGTGACCACTTCTGATCACGATTTGCGATTAGTTTAGCAGAAAGAAAAAAAAAAACCAACTACTTCATTTGTGAGAAAGACCCGTGGCTTATAAGGACAAGGAAGGATAAAGATTACAAATGGATCATAAGGATGCAATCTAAACAAAAGAGAGAGAGAGCCCCACACTGGAACTACATAAAAAAACAAACTCTACTCTAAGATAGAGAATTATTGCCATGCGCTCCTGACATCATTAACTTGTCATTCATGGAAGTGGGAGGGAAATGTGAAGTGGGAAAACACATTTCTCACTTCTCTTATTTGTTTTGAATCGAAAATGAGAAATAAGAAAACTCTTTTTTTTCCCTTTTTACGCATCTCTTTTACATTACCATTTTCTCACTTTCAGGGTGTTACAGTTAATTTTGTGGTCATATAAATTTCACTTGTAATAAGTTATAACTAGCATTAAATTTAAATGTCATTTAAATCTTACTTGCAGTCAAATTGTAGTCCAAAAATATTATTTCAGAATTAAAATTTAATTTAATATTATTTTATGATCAATTTTATGGTCACTTTCTCACTTCCACTACGACATTACTAGTCAAACACCGGAACACACAATATACTTTTTCACTTACACTTTCACATTAAAATCAAACACTGAAAATGAGAATTGCACAAATCTCAGTTTTTCATCACTCTTTCACATTTCTCATCCTCATTTCTCACTTACCATAGCCATTCTGTGATAAGTCATGTAAAGTTGAAGCTCCCCTAAACATGAAAACTCACAACTTTCTATAACAAAAAAAATTACTATGCCCTATTGATGCACGGTTATGAGCCTGACAAGTATATCATCATTGGAGAAGACGAGTCACTGAGATTTTGTTCGAATAGTTCAAGTAGTCTTTATGTATATTTTTATTGTATTTTTTGTTTTTTCAGTTTTTTTATTAGTTTTAGTAGCACTTCGGATGTATTTTGAGAGTTAGATTTTGTAAAGCCTATAAAAAGCCTCATGTCCTAGTTAATTGAATCAATAAAAAATTTAAAAATTTTCAGTTAAATTTTTTAGATCTGAATTCTTGTGATCTTAAGATCGGTCCACGAGGTGTGAAGATCGATCTTGTGTAAGAGGTGTGAAGCTCAAATCTTATCAGGTTCTTGTTCATCTTTCATATTTCTTTGTTCATTTTTTCAAACCCTAATTTTTCTACTTCTATTTGGATTGAAGGCGATTGCAATCCCAACATTTTGCATCACCCATGGGCCTAAGCTCAGTTGTTATTCATAGTTTTAAATAAAATGAAATTAAAAGAAATTCACTGTTAAAAGCAAGTGTCCGGAAAGCTTTTGGCTTCTTTTTTTTTTAATAAAATGACAATAAGATTGACTAGTGTCTATTGGATAAAATTGTACTATTTTCTAAATATGCAATTTTCTCATAAAATGAAATTAAGACAAAACAACAATTACTTATTCTAGCATGTAATAACTATCATAATTAGGAATATAATAAAACAAAAGAGAATAAAATCTCTTAAGGAATGCAATCATGATGTCGCTATCCTAAAAGATCAAAGTCCGTCCTAATCGTCCGAACGTTGAATCAGCTTTGTCCACTAGTGCTAAAAGATCCTCCGGATTCATCAGCACCTGCCTTTGGACGAGAAATACAAGTTTTTGCTCAGATAGAGAATTGTTAACCAATAATTTGAAGAATAAGTTTATTTTTAAAAGAAGCTTCTCAGACTACAAATGAGTGCAGTAGAAAAACTCGAAAGAAGAAAGAAAGAATTTATTATGCGTTGTATCCCTTACTGCTGGAGGAAAGAATTATTTATAAGCTTCAAATCTCTCCAATAATTATAACCGCAAGAGAGATTCACGAATACACAAATCAGTAAGCTGAGAGATTTTCTCACCCAAACGGATTTCATGAGACTTGATTTCATTTGACTTGATAAAACTATGAATAAAACTGAAATGAAAGCTTTTATTTGATTTTTGAACTCAAAATTCCAAGAGTTTCACCTATCATACTGCCATAATCGCAGTTGGGAAAAAAAAAAAAAACTCATGCGAAAGCATGTGCCTGCCAAGGAATCATCCATCAGCAGTCTAATCTTAATTTTAAAACCAAACAATTCAGTTCTCTTACAAGCTTATCTTCGGAAGGAAAATTATAACAAGTTATGAGGGAGACTCCAAGTGTGCAACAACCATTCTTACAACATCTCCTTATCTCTCACAGTTGGTATTTGTTAGTAACTCTTGAAGGTTCGAGGAATCAATTTGACAAAATGGCATCTTCAACGACTCCCGAGCAGGACTGAGAAAAAATAGCAAAATTGTCGAAGGGATCCCTAAACTTGAGGCCCAGCCCCAACACTTGAGAATGGTTGAACTGCAGCAGCCAAAATACAGTTTGTGGTGTGTATTGATTGTTGCAGATCATTGTGCCGTCAAATCTGAAAGGAAAAGGAAATAGGATCAATTAAATTTTTGTATGTGTTACCCGTGAGACTGCCCGGAAAAGGATTCAATCAATGAAAAGCTAAATTTATACTGTAGAAATTGGAGAACATGCAGCTGAGAAGAGCAATTAATAATATCCCCGACTTCCCCGTCTAAAATAGTGAATTGGACCCTAGAGTGGATTGACACATGGAACTGTTGCTGACATTTAAATGGCGTAATTTGCTTAATTTTGCTGTTCTGGTATTAATTTTTCCTTTAAAGCATCAGTAACCTAGTTTTGATTTGGGAGTAACTTATATGGTCATACATATAGAAATTTATAACAAAACATTACCATTGTTGATATCATCACCATCTTTGCGATGCAAGTCGTTTATTTGCGTCTCTGGGACATATCCATCCAAGAATATCTGGATTGTTCTCCAGTACCGATCCCCACCAGAAAGCCAAGTGTCCATATGCATGCCGGTAGGAAAATCAACAACTAGGCACTGCCTGTTGGCTTCAACTGCTTTTGCATGCAGCATTCGCATGTGTGAAGGTGGAACCATCTCATCTTGCAAACCAGACAGAAACAGAATTGGCTGCTTGATCTGCATAATGGAAGTTTGACAATAAAGGTACTTAGATCCAGTTCAAGAAGCAACACAGAAAGAAAGCCAGAAACATACAAATATCACTAGGGTCACACCAAGAATCTGAGCTCAATCCTACTAGCAGAAAATAAAACTGTGGCCCATCTAATTTAAGCTTCCATACCACTAAGTATAATCATGATATACTAAATATGTAAAAACTAGAAACCATTTTTTTAATGTCTCATCACCCTGCAGAGGCACATAACTAAAATTTACATTTGTAAGTTGATTAGATGTACCATGCGGGCCATGTAATAAGAATGGGGATATAAATATGTAACTAATACACACGGATCTAACCTTCCCGAGGAACCATAAACAAATAAACTCTTCATTGACAGTGAGAAATCTGAAAATAAATTAGTTCATGTTACGGCCTAGTTTAAATTGTTTTATATCATAGCTAACGGTGGCTTCTCAATTTAGATGGTTAAGTCATTTATTGTGGCAAGGAGCCAGGAAACTTGAGATACTCCTGAATGGAGAATGTCAATATTATTCAAGAGACTGGCAACACAAGCAACAACAGGAAAAGACCATCCCAGATCTTTTGTTGTTTGTTACATGAATCCTCTCTCTCTTTCGCTCTATTTAGTGCAGGCTCCTGTTGTCAAAAACTTACGTCCCTTTTTTAATACCTCAGCCCTATTTAGTGCAAGCTCCTATTGTCAATAACTTGCGTCCCTTTTTTAATACCTCAAAATACCTCAATTCAGGTGCATTTGATCCACTCCTAGTCCCGGTAAGACTGGACCAAGAAGAAGAGTACACCTATGGCTAAAATATGTTTACTTCCTCTAATATCACTACACTGTCTATGATTGCGCGTCTTGCATATGATTTGACTTAAAAACAAAAAAACAAAAAAACCCTAGAATGCATGAAACTTAAGTCCACAAAGCCAAATGATGAACTTTTGAATATTATTAATAAAAAGATGTCAAATTCCTTCCAAGATCCTTTGGCATCTTTATATAGATAAAAAAAAAAGAAAAAAGAGACTCCCATTCATCAACCTCAAATTGCTAACTAATACTTGCTACAAAAACTAAGCCAAACAAAATAGAATATAATCCTAATTGAATCTAAATTCTAAGAATACTTAACTATTCATCATCACAGACAAATGGGCTCAGTCACCACGTCTGTAATCGCAATCTTCTATACCTGGGTGACCTTCAATTCACAGATGAAATGAAACCTGACACAAACATGTCACTCTCCTATAATACTGATCTCTAGTCAAATGTATAACACTATGGCTTCAAAAAATCACTATCGTTCTCTTTTGGTGTTAAGACAAGGTCACCGATGAAACCTCTTCACCAGACACTTTCACTGCATATAATCTATTACCTAGTAGATACTGCAACTAAGGGCTGTAAACTAGCCTTCCGACTGATGGCATAACCACACTTGATTGAAGACACAGTGATGCAACACAAATTCAACTCAAAATGAGTGTTTTGGTTCAGTTATTTTAAAATTTTTTTACTGTAGCAGCTGCAGTAAGCCACAGAAATAAAAAAATATTTATATTATAATTTGAAAATAATCTTTTTGTAGCCTGAAACTATAAAGAGCAACATTTTCTTTTCTTTTAGCATTTCAGTTGGTTTTCTTGAGCATTAAGTTAGGAGAGAGTTTTCTTGAGCCTTAAGTTAAATTTGATTTATTTCTTTTAGATTATAATTAGTTTCTAAATTTTAAGAATTAGCTTTCTTCATAATGAAGCTTTAATTGTTATAAAAGACTTTAAACCTTTCTTTTATATAATGGTGATTTTGATGAATGAATTTTTTTTACACAATTTCAGAAATTATCTCTGTGATTGAGATTTTTGTGGTGTTGTGAGACCATCTTGATCGTGATGCCAAATCCATCTCTGGATCCTAATTTTCTCTTCGCCTTTATTTTCCTTGCTCAACCACCACTCCGTTCTTCATCATTTGGTGTCATCAGAGCAAATTCCAGATCCAACACAAATTAGAGCTGAAGAGATCCATCATTTCAACATTAACCATCTCAAGATTAGATCACGATCTGCCATCAAAACAGCTTATCTGCCACCACATCTAGATTTGTGATTGCTACAGTTGTCATCATTGCTATAGTGTTGTCATCATTGCTATAGTGTTCGCAGCTGCTACAACACCCATGCTAGAGTAACTTCTAATTTTTATCATGTTTTATTCCCGATCATCTTTATATTATTCTCTTCAATATTATATGGTTATAAACATTCCGACAATAAAGTACCATTGCCTCCTCACAAATACATTATTATAATCCTTACAAGTTAGGATATGCACCTTGTTTTTAGGGTTTTGATGATTCATATGGACATAAAAATTGGATAGATGATTTGGAAGAGTTTTCTACTCATTATGATATGATGGACGTTCAAATGTATTTGCATACAAAGTGTAGGTTAAAAGGGGAAGTGGAAGATTGATGGTTGAGAAATCACTCTAGGACTCATTTATGAACACACATGAAAGTCTTTATTAGAGATTGACATTCTCAACACCTTATAGTTTCCAGTTCATCCAAACGATACAATGATCCTCTGCCTTTGTTTTGCCTACCATTCTTCGAAGAGTTTTCATTATTTTTCTGCACCATCTGAGTTCAAGTTCAAGCCGCCTAAAATAATCAAGCTATAGATCTCGAGGTAGCAACATATCCAAAGTCTAAGCCAGAGCAAGAGCGTGAGCCTGATCCTTAACTAGAGCATATGAGTCTGATTGTGAATTAGAACCCAAGTTTAAGCCAGAGTCAGATCTCAAGCCAAAACTTGATCTTGAGGCAAATTTTGAGTAAAACTGTGAGAAGAGAAGAATCCTCCACTGTACCTAATTGAAATCAAGTCAAAGCCAAATGAATTGATGGATGCAGTCCTTGAATCCACAATCTTGATTGCAGAAGATAAAGACTTTGATAGATGTCTTCCTCTTGTTTATGTCCCGATACCAACAAGTCGTTGACATCATCATCCCAGATCCCCCAGCTATTGTATTTCACTCTCAACTTATTTGCTGCTCGAGCAATGTCATGTTCAATTTATTCTATTGAACTACATTCTATCTCATATCAAAACTCGAGATTTGAGTTTTTTCTAATGAAGGGAGATTTGATGCGACACAATTCAACTCAAGATGAGGGTTTGGATTCAGCTAAAAAAAGAGTAAAAAAACATGGATACAGCAGCAACAACTATAGTAACCTACGCAAATTTTAAAAAAAAAATTAGATTTTTTTAGTCTATTTGAAAATAATCCTGCTGTAACCTCAAACTACAAACTTTTTCTTTTTAACATTTTAATTAGTTTTCTTGGTCACTAAGTTAGAAAATAATTTTCTTAAGCTTTAAGTTAATTATTTCTTTTAGATTATGATTACTTTCAAAAATTTAGGAATTAGTTTCCTTCTTAATGAAGCTTTTGTTGCTATAGAACGCTTGAAGCCTTTCTTTTACGTAATGGTGATTTTGATGAATGAAAAAAAAAAGCTAGATTTTTCGAAAATTAGTTCTCTGTGATGGAGATCTTTGTGGTGGTGTGAGGCCATCCTGGTCGTGTTGTGAGGCCACATGTGGTGTGATGCCAAATCTATCCAGGATCCTTATTTTCTTTTCCCCTATCTTTCCCCCGCTCACCCACCAGCCCGTTCCTCATCACACAGGCTATCAAGGATTCACGTTATCTAACTAGCCTGCGTGTCCAGGATTTGTAAAACCAAGATTACTCCAACTAACAACCATTCTTCTACCATAAAACAAACCAAACTTTTGTCATCCTTGAAATACCCACATATCACTTCATCACTTGCCAATAGGCCTTGGCAATTTGCTCCAGATATTTGTTGGCAACATAACTGGTGTGTTTTATCCAGACACATGCAAAACCATAGTACATGATGCTCCCAGCAACATTCGCACAAGGAACAATGGTTATGGCATCTTCTTCTGACTAAGATGAGAGGGCCAGTGAAAGGAGAACATGTGCAACAAACAGGTCCTCATGTTCTTAGCTTTTCACATGTTGGATCAAACTAACACCTTATTGACATAACTCCTCCACGAAGAGAAGCTTCATATTCCCCGACCCTTGTGAATCTGTGTATCAAGAATCTTTTTAACTGATCCAAGATCATATTGAATTCTCCACCAAACAGAGCCTTCAAAATATTGATCTCAGATGCAAGCTGTAGTGAATCATTCATATACAATAATACAAAGACAACATCACAAACAAATAAGGTTCTTATGGTATACACAATTGTCAAACAGACCCC
Source organism: Agave tequilana (assembly GCA_038442645.1). NCBI lineage: Eukaryota > Viridiplantae > Streptophyta > Magnoliopsida > Asparagales > Asparagaceae > Agave > Agave tequilana. Next base: position 60,364 of record JAVJIF010030490.1, on the reverse strand, counting down.
AAAAATAGTCCTACATCATTATATAATGCTAAACTTCTTTTTTAATATCATTATCTGGGGAATAGTTCAACCTATAAAAATAATTCTTTAATCTGCAAGATGGTCATATTCTCACTAGAAAGCTAATCCCTCTAGATGATTCTTTAAGATATTCTCCTCAGGCAAATGATACTATCCAAGGTATTTGGTGCAAGTTTGTATTATTGATACTGAAGAAGGCTCTGAAAATTTCCTTCCATGAACCAAGAAAATTCAATGTCCCAAACAGTATACTAGAAATCTAAAAGAAGCTATTGGAATTTGTATATACAAATATAATAGGATTGGACATACAATATAGATGTATTAGGTCAACTACAAATAAAGGAAAACATGAAATTGCATTTTGTGCGATTCATTTTTAGTTCTATGTTGAAGAAAAAATTGGAAAGTTTCAGTCAAACAACTGTCTTACATCAGTGGAGATCTCAACTTAGCTCGATGAACAAATTTTGATGCATGCGAGGATATTGGGTGCACTATTAGCAAAGCAAAATCAAAGAATCATTGGATTACTATATATGCTTCAAGTTGGGGCTCGAGCACATTTTCTCTATTCACGAATCTGATCAAATGCATGCGAGAACCTAAACTATCTGACTAAATATTTATGATAGAATTTGGTGACAGAACTTTCATTCTGTTAGATGCATGAGAAAACAAAACAAAAGTCAACATCACCATAATAATTGCTAGATTTGGAAATATTCAATTTGTTTTTGTTAGTGTGCAAGTTCAAAGAATGACACACACAGAGAGAACATGAACATCCGGATGTATATAATCTGTAGCTATGTTCAGGCACTTTTCCGATTTGAACAATTTATCCTCAAGTTCATGAATGCATATATGCACTGTATCCAACTATTTACGGACTATATTTGGTTGAAAAGATTTGTTAGTGTGCATGTTCAAAGAATGACAGACGCACAGAACATGAACGTCCGGATGTATACAATCTGTAGCTATGTTCATGCACTTTTTGGGTTTGAACAATTTATCTTCAAGTTACATAAATGCATATATGCACTGTATGCAAATATTTATGGGCTATATTTGGCTGTAGTGTTCTTCTCTTGTTTAGTCATTTAGGTCATCAATATTCATATAGAGATATTAGGTTAAAACAAGCCTATAAAAAGGGTGAAGCTGACAGATGGAGATGGCAAAAATTAGCTCCATTAGGTTACTATTTACATGAGTATATATGCATACAAGTGCTTTACCCTGAAACTACTATGGCCATTAACAACACCCACCTGATGTTCTGTATTCTAGGTGTATACACGGTGCAAACCAATAATTGAGTTTGCGGCAACGACCTTCAGCATGAGAAGACATATGTTGAGCTCCTTTTTTTAAATTCTTCAGGCAGAACTTGCATTTGAGGAGCTTGACATATGTCCTGCCATACTGAAGGTCTGTTGCTGGAAACTCGACCATCATGGTGTGGCCATACAGCAACATTATGTCGAAGACTGAGCTTGCAGCAGGTTTCAGTGTGGTAGTCCATATGTTGAGTGCCTCAAATGCATGCTCGGCTTTATGGTAGAAATAAGAAGCGAACTTGCTCCTTGTTTCACCTAAGACATGAGGCATTTGAGATGCTCAGCATGTCTGACCACCATCTCTCTCTCTCTCTCTCTCTCTCTCTCTCTCTCTCTCTCTCTCGGCGCGCGCGCGGGGGTGGGGGGTGGGGGGGTTCACACTTTTTTACAACAAGTTTTGTTACAGAATATCCCTACTGAGTAACACAAAAACATTCTCTCTCAACTATATAAGCCATTATTGATATCTGTCACAAAATAAGTTATAATTTCAAAAATCATAAGAAACATAGCAAGCAATTTTGCTTGATTTAAAAGACGTGGTAATTTGAAGCCAAGAAAATAATTACTCACTTTTCTTTCATATCGAGCAAATTTACCCCATGTATAGATCTCTTCAGATTATTGCCAAACTATCTTTTGACCTTTGTATCTTCCAATCATATTTATTTAGATTTTGCCAAACTTGTCCCTCGCATTTAGAACATCCAACCTTCAAATGGTTTAATTAATTCCAGATGAGCAACTAAATAACATATATTGAAATCTTGAAACTAGTTTGTATGCTGAATGAGGAGAAAATTTGAATAAATAATAGTAAAGAAGTTCAATTGGCCCTCGAACATCTCGGCCCAGGGAGAGTGGGTGGGGAGGGAGTCAAAACTAAATATTCCTCCTTAGCTCACCAATGACATCATTGATAGGTGGAGGAAGCTATGAGAACCAAAACATTAGATTAGTGATAGCTAATTTACTCCATACCCCCATCTAACTATGATCCAGTCATGTGTTTCTATCCGTGGTGCGTTCCCCATCAGGATCGCCAAAACTGTGACCTGAGAATAAAAGAAGAGATCTAGTGGCTAATTGATCAATGAGTTCTGTGATGTATTTAGCGCAAGAATTCTCGTTTTTGAGACTTAGATTGTATCTTCAATAGTTTGGAATTTAAACTCTGATTTTTATTTAATGAAATCAAAATTGTCATCATATTTTAATTTAAGTGGCTTGCCTTCTAATTTTTGAATAAGTATCAAATCAAGAGTTGCTTTATAGATATTCAAAGAAATTTATTATCATAACTCTAAACTTTACATGTCTTTGCATGCATGTGCATTTCTCTTATTTGTCCACATGTACACAAATATTACATGCATAAATATTTAAATGAACCTAGAGAATGCTCACTGAAGAAGTTTATGTTTTTGGGAAAAGTAGTAAGTGAGATCAATTAGATTGCATCTGCTATCTCTTATTTAATATAATAGAGTCTTTTACATAAAACACCCTTCACATCCTTATATTTTCTAAGACTCACAAATGTACCATGGCCCGCAACATAAATCCAATTAAGTTTGCTGCCTTTGTATTGTGTACCATTCAAAGTTTTGTACTGAATACTCGTACTAGTACTGCGAATCAAAGCATACCATGAATCTAGTACCACTGTTTCAGATTGTACTAGTTTTTGGCAACCAAAACAAAATGTGGCGAGATTATCACACTTAATGTAAATATATGTTTTTCCCCAATATATTTTGATAGTATGAATGTAGTTTAATTTATTTCATTGTATTAAGCAGGGAGAAAAGCATTATAAACAAGATCTTTTTCTTGTTCATTATTGGCAAGTTCATGCTTCTTCTGCTAAACAATTTTAGATACATGCTCTTTTAGCAACAACCTCCCAACTAGTAGCGGTGCAGAATAATATAGCAGGTGGTAGTCTATGTTGCATGAACATTTGGATAAATGAATATACAGCATCGGATACATATCAGACTCTTGGATACTCCGAGACTTCCTGATAAATGTCGAATACTCTTAGGTGTATCCTGAAATTTGCAACGTGCCTTACATATTGTATCAAAGACCTAGAAGTTAAAAATCAAATGTGTGAATGATAGATTCAAAATTCTATTTAATTTATAGAGCATTGCATTTATATAATTTGTCTAGTTTCTTAATAAGGAATACTATTTTTCATGTAATTATTAATTTATACAATATTCACAGTGTATTTGTATCCCAACAGGATTTTCTATATCTACAAACATAAATCATGTCATATTTGCATCACAAATCCGCGTGTCGTGCGCGCGCGCACAAGTTGCCATATCCATGCCCTAGTTTTGAAACTTTGCCATGTCATCGTGTCCGTATGGTATCCCATATCCATGCCTATGATTCACAGTTTGCTGTCTTTCTATTTCCTTGTTGGGCTGGGAAATTGGGATGCTTGAACTTTTGGACTTATTTTTGCTACAGACTAACCTAATATTCATTCATTTTTATGTGTTAGTTTATTACATTTATGTGACTTGATGACAATGTGTGTTGTAGATGGATTATGAGACGCGGTGATGTTTCTTTCTGTCCCCGCCTTTGGCTTAGAGAATCCTTTTGTGTTAGATTGTTGGTATATATTATCACTTAATAATGAAACAAAAGTGGGCTATTTCCAATGTTCCTTCAACAAAAGCGCATTTATAAGCCCAGTTTATCAGTAAGTTCAAATTGCATAAGTTATAGGTTGCAATGAGACTTTACTCTTCTTTCTAGAGGAGCTATTTTTTTTTTCTTAATTCAGTTCCAGAAAGAAAATACTGCCTCGACAAATCTTCAAACATGTTTCAATAAAACTATTACTGACCATACTTTTATCTTTTGTGACTACCAAATTTTCAGTCTTTAAGAAATGTTTGGACTTCCAAGCTTGCTCGGTGGTTACTCATTCTTGTTTGGTGGGGAAATAGCTGGCCTATTAATTTCCCTTTTTCTTCTGTACTTTCTGGAACTCAGCTAATTACAATGTTGTATAGTGGATCAATCCCTATTCTCTTTAACCCAAATAGCTTGGCAGTCATGCCTTCTCCAATCTCTTAGCATTTTTCTCAAGAAATTATTGGCATTGGGTCTAGATTTTCTAATAAATATCAGCATATAGGTTGTTGTTTGACACACTAATTGGTGGAAAACCTTCACTTGAAGGTCTTCACTTTGCCAAATGCCAATACATTGCATCTAAGAACTGTTGTCTATAGTCACTTCTTGGTTATACTTTGGAAAACCATGACAAGTAGTTTTATGAAGTTTAGCCATCATCTGTCCTATTTTCTCGGGTATCAATCTGAGGTTCTGTTTTTCCCCCTTCTTTTTTTCTTTTATTAACACCCCCCCCCCCCCCCCCCACGCGCGCGCATATGCAGCTTATCACTATTTGACACTTCATATTTTATTCCTTTGGAATCTTGTGAGTAAAGTCATATCATGGCATGCCTGGCACCTGTGTCCAACTTGTTTGACACTTACAAACGTATAAACTGTTATTCAATCGCCTTAAGAGTATATGTAAGCTGCCGGTATGTTATAGCCCCCTTTGACAAAAGCTACCTATTTTGTAGATCATTTATTACTATTAGGTTCTTTTATATATGAATAATAACATAATGCATAATTTGAGAGTCAAATATACATATATTCAGAAGAATTAAGCATACACAACTTGACCTTTGTGTTTGGATTTTTGACAATTGTCGTATTTGATATCCTGTGTGTCCCTGTCGATGTAAAACTGATGTGGGATGGAATCCTAAATCTCAACCAATTCTACTCAAATCTAAACTCAAATAAAATTAACAAATCCTACTAAATCTGAACCATTTGATTCTCCCATAAAAAACACTCGTGTCCGTATGTATAAACTTTTCTAGACCACTTTGCACTATCTATATTTCGTTTAAAGTTGCTGATTTTATTCTACTTAGAAGAAAGAAAAGAAGCTTAGGAGGCCCCCAATCATTAAGAGGCCACCTAGGCACCTAAGTGGCTGATTAAGAGGCCAGCTCAATTGCCGCACCTCATGGGCCACTCACCTTAACATTAAGCAGATCACCTCTCCTAATAAGCAAAAATGCTAGGCGCCAGCCAGGAACTTCTATAACGGATCTACCATAAAATATGATTGTGAGAAAAAGGGATATCCCAAATTTTTGATTCTTTTATAAGTTAATCCATATGTTTCTAGTAGGATCTTTTGGCACAAGTAGAAACCAGGAACCACTTTTTTTCCTAGTCAAGGATTTGGACATGAACTACACACTCAATATTCAGGTCAAGTCTTCCATGTACACCACGTGGATCGTTTCACCCGTGGCCAGGTCAAAGTGGCTGGGTCAGGAGCAGGCTACTATAAAACATTCTACGCATTACAGAAGCTTCCTGAAAGCTCTGCTCTCTTGTTTTTCTATATGCACCAGACCAATCAGAGTAGGCACAAACCTTACTCGAAATCTGCTGTCAGGTCTAATTTTTGGACCTAGATGTGGCTCATCTATTTCTAGGATAGACTGGGATTGATCCGGGGTGTGGGTCAGAGTTCAAAGTAACAACCTAGTTTTTATATGTGCCACATGGGACAAATAAGTTGAACAACGTGTACTTCATAACACAAATTTAACAAAATTGCCAACATTTCGAGCAAAGCATCCAAGAAATGATTCAGTGACTATTTAAGTTGTCGACATTTCAAATTCCCTATGTCCTGAAAGGGGCTTCAAACATATGAAAAAAATTGAAATCTCGAATATAATTGCAAGTAAAGAACGGTGCAGAACAAGCATGATAAAGAAAAGGTCTCATTTAAACCGAATGCTGATTAAACCACCATTGTGGAAGAGATTTCCTAGTAAAAGAGCTCACCTGTCCAATTATTTCAATGGTATTCCAGGGTGATCGAACAAGAAAATTTAGGAGTCTTGGTCCTTTAGATGCAGTTCCACCTATGAACCATTTCAGGAAGGGTAATAAAACTCCAGCCATGTCCAGGATAGAGGTGAAGGTGTTTTCCAATATAAGAGCAGAGACCTGCAATTCGAAAAGAGTGATAATGATTCATTCATTATGTATTCCAAACTTGGACATGATCAAAGAATATTGTAAATAAATCAAAGCCATAACGAGTGTTCCAAATAGTGGAAAGCAAAGCATAGCAGTTACTATAAAGAGCGAAGCACTTAGCAGACACTTTAGCAGCCACTAAAGCAAAATGATTATTTAAATTGGCATATTAATACAATTAATATGTACATATAATTTATATATACATATACAAAAACATACTCTTAAAAATTAAAAAGATATATATAAAAATAGAAATATGTTAAAACTTACTTATGATGATTGATGACAATTGCTCATAAGTCGTAAGTATATTTATAGTTATCTAATTGAAAATTTTAAGAGTCAATAAATAACATCCACATGATAATTATATTAAGCTAAACTTTTTTTTTGAAATTTAGGTTGAATGTTCTATGCAGTATGTGTGTAAAAAGAACATAGAAGGAGGAGACATAGGTCTATCCCACATGGTGTTGATTCATAGGAGGACATGGAGGAGTTGAGGTAGAGAAAACCAACCTATAACCAAGAACAAAAAACTAAAAGAACATAATTGATTAATAATCACAAAAACTAGAAAAAGATTTCTAATAACAAAATAAGAAAAAACTTGAACAATTATTGATTCAATCCTTGAAAAAGATTAAACAAAAAACAAAAATTAACTAAATGTTATCAACAATGAGGAACTCATTGTAGACCCTCACAAGTTATGATTATCACCCAAGTGGAATCAATCTCCGTTTCCACTTCAAAAAAATAAGAAGACGAATTTACAAGAAGTTGAAGAGGTCGCTTTAGCAAGTAGTATTTTTACTCAAAGCGGACACTTTAGGGGTTAGCGGGCGGTAAACACTTCAAATTCTAATCATTATGATAGATTGCTAAGGATAATAGCGTAGCGGTCCAAGACACTACAGTGGACGCCACGATCCGTCATTTGAAATGCTGGTAATCAATAAGCCATGTCTCTCAACTATGTTATGGCTTCATAAATCTTTCTTTGCTGATAATTCCCATTTAACAAGCAAATGTTTTGTAAAGTTCCATGCCTAGTATGTATAACTAAATGTAACAATCTGTTGTTGCATAGGAAAGTTGTTTAGCTCCAACATCAGGAAGACTGTGTGGCTCCACCTCCACTTACACAATAGATAGGGTTTATGCTCACCTATTCGTCTTGGACCTCTTTTCTACTCTTTATAGTAATAGATCCTCATCCTTTGCTTAAGATGAATTCCCCTTCAATTGTGCGTAATCGTGCCCTCATCTCTTCCCCGTCAACTACTTTGGAGCTATCTCTAGAGACACTTGCACTATTTCATCGATATGCCTCCCAATAAGGGGGCCTCAGCATTTATGGTTGGACCTCAAAGTGATGGCAAACAAGAAGATACTAGCATATAGCACAAAGTACAATTGAGAGAAGCAGATATAAAGACGAAGAGTGAAGAGTTTTCCAACATTTGCCATATGCTTGCCAGACTTGATAAAGTTGTTAAACTGAAAGGCTTTTAAGATTATTAGCAACCACTGGACCCAAAAGCTTGAGCTATTGAAAAGTGACACAATAGTACATAATTGTCAATTTTATGTTATTTTATACCATAAAAAAATAACTATGACAACAACAAGCATTTATCCCAAAATTTGAGACTTGGCTATATGGATCTTTTTCTTCCACAACTTTATTAAGGCCATCTTCTCAGTTAAATGAAGAACTATCACATCCTTTTTATTTGCGTCTATACGAGTTCGTTTAAGTCTCCCTCTAGTCGTCATTGTTGCATTAACGAGCACCTGTACTATTTTACCTATATGCTTCCCAACAGGGCAACATGAACCCCTGTCCATAATTAGGGCAATTTGCATTCATGGTTAGACCTCAAAGAGATGGGAAAGAACTTATCAGCATAACAGAAATTGTAACATAGAAACATGATGAAGAAGAGGGAAAACTTTCAGCATTTGCATATTGTGTCTAGAATTCATTGCAGTTGTTAAGAAAGGCTTTATTTTTATTAGCAACCACCTGACCCAAAAGCTTAAGCTATTAACAAGGGGGCCAATAGTATAAGATTTCGCTTTTGAGTATTTTATACCACAAAATAACAACACCAATAAAGCCTTTATCCCAAAATTCTGGGTCCGCAACATGAATCTTTTTTTTTCATCCGGCTATATTAAGGGTCATCTCCTCAACTAAATGAAGCACTATCATATACTTCTAAATTGCCCCCATCCAAGTTCGTTTAAGCCTCTCATTGCTTCATTAAGTACGTCCTATCATTTTGACTAATCGGTGCATTTATTTGCCCCCATTACACATGTCCAAACCAATCAATCCTCCATTTTATCCTCGATAGAAGAAACCTTTAACTTCTTTGGGATGCACTCATTTCTATCTTATGTGTTATTGATTTGCCATTGATCCGTCTCAACATTCTCATTTATGCTATACTCATTTTTTTGAACATATTTCTTACCCGCCCAACATTCTAACCTATAGAGTATTCTAGCTCTCCTAGTTGTCCTATAGAATTTGCTCTTCAATTTATGAACATTCTACGATCACACTAAACAATAAAACGCTTCTCCGATTTAACCACCCCACTTTGATTCTAAGAATCACATCTTCATCAACCTCACATTCATGATGAATGATTGATCTTAAATACAGAAAATGGAATATTTTGAGGTATTTCTTGCTTAATGTATGCTCATTCTTTCTCACAAGTTTGTTAAAGTTACATTTTATATATATATTCCATTTCATTCTACTAATTCTAAATCTTTTAGATTCTAAAACTTTTCTTGACCTTTATAGTTTGGAACTTATTCATTCTCTAGTCTCATCAACTAACATTATATCATTAGCAAACACATGCACCATAGAATTTCATCCTGAATATACTAAGTTTATTCATTAATAATCTAAAGAAACAAGGACTTAATACTGATCCTTGGTGTAAACCTATGGTTATACAATATGCTTTGTTTTCTCTCCCACTGTTCTTATCCTATTTACTATTCCATTATACATATAATAAAATATATTTAATCATTTCAATATACCTACTAGATATTTGTTTCTTTTCTAAAACTCACCAAATAAACCCCATCATAAGTCTTTTAAAATCAATGAAAGCCATATGTAGATCTCTTTTCTTCTCCTGGTATCTCTTTTCTTCATTAATCACATTAGTAAATAAATAGCTTCTATAGTTAACCCTCTGACATAAAACCAAGTTGTGTTTTAGAAACAAATGCTTCTTTTCTGATTCTTTGCTCAATTACCCTCTTTCTCACAGTTCCATTAGATGACTCATAAACTTGATTCACCATTAGTTTAAACAACTTTATATATCTCCCTTATTTTTATATATAGGCACCAAAGTGCTAATCCTATATTCATTAGAAATTTCCAAGTACATATACTTTTGTCGTATAATTTATTTAACCATACCAAACCCATATCCCAGACACTTCAAACTTCTATAAGGTATTCATTTTTTAGAGCACCCTTAACTTCACTAACCCTAATTTCCTGACAATACCTATAGTTTCTATCATGGATTGAAATATTTGCTTTTATGTCAGGTTCTCTTATGTGATTCTCACTAAAGACCTTATGAAAATAAGTCCACTTTTCTTTAATTCATCGTGTTTTACTAAGATCATGCAAAACAAAAAGGAGAGGTCGAAGAGGCAAACAATAAAGAACACATATATGATACTAATACATGTTTACTGCCAATGAGCAATATTGTGACTATGCTTTCATCAGCAGTACATGGACATTACAAATGGGTGATGGAGATACGGGAACTTTCCAAAAACCAAACATGGGAACACAACTATACTTAGTATATCTGTATGCAAATATGTATACAGCCATGTAACTATAAGTGATGAGTAATCAAATAGAGAAATTGGATCATAGTTTAACAACATAATCATAGATATTATCTGATATTATATCTTGCATACAAAATCTCCAACATTGCAACTGGGTTGTGATGTTGTCATAGTTTATGACTCAAGGTTTCGTTGGAGTGGCCAAGAAGCGTCCACAAGTGTCCTACACATCAAGAAACCTAAGATTTAAAGTGCACTTTAATTTCAAGCTTATTGGTGCCTCATCTATAATCAGTTATTTTTCACACATATCAGGTGATTATCAGCATTGCATTATGGCCTGACAATTTATAGATGACTTTTCTTTTTCTTTTTCTATGTTCGACTGCTCATCTATGATGCTTGAGAACGGTCTGAGGCTCTGAGCTCATTCTTCCATCCGCTAGCCTAAGATTGGTTGGAAGTCAATACCCTAAATTAGTTTTTTTTTTTTTTCATTATTATTCTTCTTTATCTTCCATTCTAATATCTTCTTCCTTTATCACATTCTTTTTCCCTCTATTCATTTGCCCTTTCATTAACCATTTTCCCTCCAAGTCCGCTGAAGGATCATCACAGAATATAACTCTTCTATTTTATGTAGGGTGCATAAGGATAGAAAAGCTCAAATTTGAAATGGTGCCCAAAAAAATAAAAATATAATAAACAACTGGCTGTAGGGTGGTCACTGACTATAACTCTTTCCCCTTCTATCCATGTGGGTGCGTAAGGATAGGAAAGTTCCATTGAGAATTGGTACAAAAAAAAAAAGACAGAAAGATCCATGCAAGAGAGAAGATCAATATACCATTGAGAAATGGTACAAAAAAGAAGACAGAAAGATACATGCAAGAGAGAAGATCAATATACTACATCGGCTAATGAATCTCAAAAAAAAAAAGAAAAGAAAAGAAAAGAAAAGGAGAGAAGATCAATATGCCACGTCAGGCATGCAAAACAAAGGAAAGGGTTAATATGCCAATAATATGAGGAGAAGCATGACATGGAGACTCAGTGAGGTAAATGAATGCACAATCCAGACAGCTTTTAATCCATTCAAGTTCTTAAGCAAATTTACAAAGGTCATAATGGTAAAAAGCAAACTCAAGTAAGAAATGCCTCAGAGAAAGCAAATGCCTTATCTGGATTGCTTTTTGCAAGGACTGATCCAACAGCACCTCCAAGAGATCTTCCGAAAACAACGATTCTAGATGTATCAATGTCATTTCTCTGAGCTAGATGGTCCAGCGCTGCCTAACCAATGTGGTATGGGACAACCAATGATGCTGACAGTCAAAACATACAGGGAACAACATAAAACACAATGCATATCAGCAAACCTGAGCATCCTTTGTAATCCCATGCTGGGAAGGGTGGCCATCACTTGCTCCATATCTGTTAACAGAAGCAGGACATCAATACAGTATCAAAAACCCATGTCACACAATATGACATGTCTGAACCCCCACAAGAAACTCATATTCATCTAGAAATCAACTAGGTAAAGTTTTGGCCAAGGGCATACCCTCTATAAGAAAGCATGAACACATTGCAATGCAGCTTCTGCAGCATAATGCGGACGAATTCGAGACGGTGAGCAATATCTAGTGTATATAATAAAGGTCATACACATCAGAAGGTACACCTAAACAGATCAATAAAATCCAGTAAACATCCTACAACGAACTTGCCCTCTCTCCTCTCACTATTTCTCCCTTACAAGCATGCAATGAGTAAAAAAATATCAGGATACTGCCAGCATTTTCTTGGAAGAAAAGTACTGTTGGACCTGAAATTAGCATTGAAATGATGTTAGGAACAGGAAGAAATGCAGACTAAAAACATTTAAAATAAACACAAAGGACAGAAAATTTCCATCACAGAGAAATTGGTATAGTGCCCGCACACATCTAAAGCAAGAATACCAATTGTTCATAAAATGCACGACTAAGAAAACAGTTAACAGCACAGAATTGTCATTGTAGCATATAAATATGTTATCCTCAACCCTCACCACAACTTCGGAGTTCTGATGTAGTGGAGGGATTTTAATATGTTATCAGAGCAACTCAAGTTTAATTCCCACTGAGTGTGCATTTATAAAAAGTGGATTTAGAAACAAGAACACCGCTGTGCAAAAAACAGGGTTTTGGCCCATAAAAAAGGCGCTCAACCTGCGGGGGCATGTTAGAAAATAAATATATTACCTTCACTACAACTTTGGAGTTTGGTGTAGTGGGAGGGACTATAATAGCATAATGTAAAACCACATAAAAGAGAATATCTATAATATCTATATATCCAGAGGCCACATATGCCGGTGCAACAAAATCTAAGTTTCTAACTTGTGACAGAACCTGATTTGTAGCGCCTCTGGTTGAGAACATAGTTAGAGTTTAAGGGTTCACAATTAGTTGATTCTTATAATAAACATAACAGGTTTTAGTAATTGATAGATGAAATTCTTACAACGGCTCAGGTTTCTGACTTGCGAAGGTTTTGGGCTAATAAGTAGCCCATACTAGACCTATGGGGGGTTTAATAGCTAATGGGATGGAAAACTTACAAGTAGCTCAGCTTCTAACTTGCAAAAATTTCTAAGCTAACATGTAGTGCCTCCATTGAAAACATAATTGGAATATGTTTGAATATGTTGTAGGCATATGTTCCACTACATTTTGTGGGAATCTGAGAAACTCAAATAATTCAAATTTTGAATGTTTATTACATCTGAAGATTCACATAAAAAAGAAATGGAACAAGCTAGCGTAAGATTCCTTAATTATCTTGTTTGTACAATACAATTAACCGTAAAGAATCCAACGATAAGAAGGATCATTTAGCATATCTCAGTAAGCACACTTAACAATAGCAATGCAAGGCCATTTGAAGTAATGAAGAATGATGGATAGGAGCATGTGTTTAATGACTATGATATATTGACTAGGAATATGATGGCTGAAGTCATCTATAACAACCTAGAACAGAAGCGGAAGCAAGAGCAGGAGCACAAAAAAAGTGGGAGTTTCTAGTTCAAAGACATCAAAGGCGAGAGTAATAGCTTCGCAATCAGAGGAGGAATGCTTTTATTTGGAACAAAATGGAAGAAGAAAAGTCTCTGAATCACAAAATGAAGAGAAAGAAGACATGTTCGAGGAGGAGGTGAATGAGTAATTAGATCTAGAATTCGGTGTTCTGAACTTAAAGTTGGGATGTGTTTGGATGTTTTCATAGTTAAAAGAAAAATATCAACTTACTACTTTTTCTTAGATTTGGAAGATACAAGCTTTTGAAGTTTAGGATATTAAATGGTTGGATGGTAAAAAAACATGGATTCAAAATTTAAACAATAGCATGCAACTAGAAGAGACAATGACAAAATTTGAAACTTTAGTTTAGAGTCTACATTTTAGACATGTCATTCACAAATCAAAGTGGAAAGTATGACCAAGGAAAAGGGTGTGTGTGTGTGTGTGTGTGTGTGTTTCTTTTTGGGGGTTTTGGGGGGGGGGGGGGGGGGGGGGGGGGGGGCGCGGGGGCGGGGGTGGACATGGATGTCTTCAGATACTAAAAAGAAATATCCATTCATCTTAGTCCAAATGTATTTAGAATTTGACTTAGTATGATGCCTTATTTTGATGATTATTATGTAGTATGGCCTCTAACAACACTGGAATCTGATTAAGTTTCCTTATCAAACTAGAATTGGTAATTATATTCTTAATCAAACTAGGATTGCTTCAGAGCCTATAAATATGGAAAAACCCTTGTAACGACACTCCACTGCTTATTGCACATGGGATGTGTTAAAATTTTGGGTGAGAGCATCTTTTGCAGAAGTGATCCCTTTATAAGGTCATCAAGGGGAATGTTGGTGAGTTATTGGTGGCAGTCTACCTAATTGTACTCTTCCATTTGATATAGGGAAACTCTTCGATCACATTCATCGGCGGGCATAGCCTTTTCGTGTGAACCAACTAAAAAGTTGTTTGCTGCTCTTGCCTCTTATCTCCTCTTATTTGTAACTCTCTTATGTTCCATTGTCATCATCGTCATGAGGGTATGCCTCTTCCTTCTCCGTTGCGCCAATCTCCTACATGCATGCTCTCCTCTTCATTTAGCAAACATGGCATGGCAAAAAATGAAACGACAAATATTCGCATTTAGTATGACATTTTTTTATTTTTTATTTTTGGGACGGGGAGGGAGTGGGGTGTTGATAAACATATTAAAGAAGACTAAAAATGCAAAGACAACAAAAGAAAGGTGCTAAATAAATAGTGTTTAAAATGATTCAACTTCAAACAAAATAGACTAAAACTACTGTGAATTATAGCTTTTCATGATAAATTAATGAAAATTTTTGGGTTTTTTATGAAACTCCAAAGTAGTTTAATGCATTTTTAAAGTTTTTGTCAATATTTTGAAATTGGGTGAAAGTTCTTGGTAGTTTTCAGAAATTAGGCCTGATTGAATTTATTTATTCTTTTTCTAATGTAGTTTCAAGCTAATGCAAGTCTATTCTTGATTCTTAACAGCTTTTATTATGATTTTTCATCTATTTGTGATTTATTGAAAACAAGTTGTGTTTGATACCTATAGAATGTAAATATAATAGTGCCAAACTTCAATCTGGCCTGCATTTTAGGCAACATATCTCCTCAAAAGATATAAGATAGTAGCACCGACAAGTTGCCTTGAATGCCTTCTGCCTTTTAAAACTCTGGATCGAAGACAACTACTCTTTCATATATAATCCCAAACACCCTAATCTAAGCCCTCAAACAAAAAGAGCAATTTGGATTAAATTTCCATAACATTGTCCAGCATTCTAAAATTTCAAAAGAAAAAGATAACAACAATCCAAACATCAACATTCTACTCTCAATGAATTCTAAAATCTCGGTCGGGCAAGATTTCACTATCTCCATTGATTTCAAACCTTAGCTCTCGACCACTGACTCGCTTGCCAAATCAAAGCTCCAGCACCGAAAAATTCACAGCATTACCGATCTTAACAAAAACTTGAAATTTACCCTAATCCTTGCACGCACTCGCTTAAATTCACAAAAATTGAAGAGATACTAAGAACCTCACATCACAGTACCAAAAGTCACAGCACTAGCTCTCTAATCCAACCTCACAAACCCTAACCCTAACTCGCAACAGAAGAAGAAGAGGGCGGAGAATGAGAGAAACCTGTGACCTTTGCAATCGGGGAAGAGCTTAATGAACCAGGCGTGGAGACGAACGCCGTCGGCGGACTGCAGCCAGACGTCCTCGTAGTCGAGGCGGAGGCGGGCAGGGGTGAGGGCGTAGGATCTGGCAAGGCCCGGGAGCACGGGGACGTAGACGAGCCGCTCCTGGAACGCCAGCAGCAGCGCCATTCCCGCCACCAGCATCACGCCCACGCCGTACAGCACCAGGACCAGGTACGACACCATTGCTGCTTTCTCTGCGCCGGAGTCGGGTCGCCGCCGGTGGGGGGGAGGAGAGATCGGAAAGGGGAGGAGGCGGTGGGGGAGGAGCCGGGTTTTTAGGACAAGAAGATTTTTTTGGTTCGATTTGGACCCGGTGACGGGTGGGACCCACGTGACAAGTAGGGGGAACAGTGTTGTGCGTTCTTTTTTTTTTGGGCCTCCGCGTCGAGAAAAGATCGGGAGGGGACAGTTGAAATGAGAGCTGGGTGGGCCAGGCCTGTGGGTCGAGCCCAGCCCACCAGTTGTTGTGTTTATGGGCTTTTGAAGAAGGCCAATTGCCCCACAAGTATCTAACCAAGAATGTACTTATATCAGATTATACATTTTGGACTCAAGATGGGAGATAGACTTGTGCCGTTCCTGAAGGATTCGTATCCGAATTCTTCTCTCTCAAATATAACTCTACGGTATTTGAATACACAATCTACTCTGCTGAAATTGATATACATTTTCTCAAGTAACTAAAAATCAAAAATCATTTAGTTTGAATACTTTTTACCCATTTATCAAGTAGGTACAAAATGGACGGATAAAATAGTGAGTTGGTTAGGTTAATGGTATAGAATATTTGAAATCTAGCAAAAATTGGTGTGTAATAGTTTTTAAGTGTTTAGATCATGATGAAATGGTCGGATTAAGAATCTGTATGTCTAAAGACATAGATCTAAGCAATATACATTTTTCGGCAGTATATTTGCACTTACATGGATGAATGGGTAAAAAATATTCAAAATACATAATTTTTTATTTTTAGCTACTTGAAATAATGTAGATCAAATTCAACGGAATGGATCTTTCTTGATCATTGAGAGCACGTGCTGCCCTGGTTGCAATCCTCATAAAGAAGAGTGCGATCATGATCACAGTCCTATAAAGAATTAGAAATATGGCATTTTTGTGAGGACTGCGATACTGGTTGCAATCTTCAAAAATAGGCTTTTTTGTGAGAACTGTGGTCATAATCACAGTCATCAGAAATATGGTACAACAGTCCGCATTTTCGAAGTGATTTGTTTGAAGCGATTACTAGAGGCATTTGTGTCCTTCGCCGCTGAAGAGTGCTTTTGCGCTTGACATGTGGGCGCATCTGATTGTTTTAAAAAAGGAGGTGGCTGAAGCAAATAAAATTATTGAAATTGAGCTTTTTTTCCTAATTATGATTTGACATAAGAGGTTGTAGCGAACTTCCCCAAATATAAAAAGAAAAGAATGAAGAATAAAAAAAAGAAAATTATTATGAAGAATGAACATTAATGAAAGAAAAAGATCAAGAAATTAAAACAATACATACCTAATTTATTAAAAAAAAACAACAAAAAAAATATAAAAAATGGAATTGAAAAAAAAAGATGAAAATAATGAACAAAAAAGTAGAATATATAAAGGATAATATAATCAGTAAAAAAAGTCAGTGAATAAATAAAGAAAAGTAACAAAAAAGAAAAAGGAGCATAAGAAACAAAAAAATAGATTCGAAAAAAAATAAAAAAAAGACTACAAGGGAGAAAACAATGAAAAAAAAATTTACAAATATATATACTATAGATACTATCTTTACTTTGTATCTCTATTGCTTCAAATATATTCTAGATCTATTAAATTATTCGATAGTTACATGATAAAATTTAGTTACAAGATGAAGCCAACAACATGTGCATCGCATGTGCACTTTCCTTGTATAAATGATGAAGAAAATCACAGATTCCATGAGGAACCTCTCTCTGTGAGAGGGATTTCGAGTGGCTACCAGCTCAAAGTGGAGAAGCTCCTCAAACACTCAATTTCACTGATTTGTCTGATTAAGACTTAAAAAGTCTCTTCCTGCTTGTATTCTTTTGCTTGTGAAAGGGCAATGCAGCACTTTGCTTTCAGCTACTGCACATTATCCATTCAAAGGATGAACTTGTCAACAGGACATTAAACAAAAACAAATTACTCTCTTTAAATGCTGACTGAAATCGCAACTTGTGTGTTTAAGATACTAAAGCCATTCTGATGAGGTTGAGGTCATTTGCTCACATGAATAAGAAATTGTTATGGAGATTATGAGAGATTTGTTTCTTGGAGCTCAATTAATAGAAAGCTTTCATCATGTATTTCCTGATTAGCAATCAGAAAATTTTCAATTAGACCGATTAGTTTAGGCCATAAGAGTGATTATCAAATGACTTGAATTATCAAGGGGTAACTGAAAACCCCTCTAATCTCTTATGATTTCTGTAACTTGAGCCTTTTTTTTTTGAGAAAAATTTCCGCAACTTGAATTTCAATCTAATTAATTCAATTATCGTAACCATACACTAACTTGTTACGAGCTAGCTGAAGCGGCTCAACTGTGATAAGAGTTGTCACATGTTCAAAAGGAAATCTCCCTCGAGGCAAGAGAGGAAGAAGTGAGATTTTCGAGAAACGCATATTTTCCCTTAAAAGGGAAAATACTTTTGCATCAAAGTTTTGGAGTCTGTTACCTGACATAAAGCATAAAATAATGTTTGATATAAAGTATGAATTATAAATCGAGACAATTTGATGTCAATCCTTTATGAGGCAACACCATGCTAGAGCAATTAACACAAAATCTTCAAAATCAATGAGTCAGCATGTAGACCTACTTGTCTCTAAGGACTATTGCATCTTTTAATTCACTAACTTGTTTGCGTATCTCCTCATTATCACAAGGTATATTATAGGAATTCAGATTAACTTCTAAGGCAAAAAATAACCCAAAATGTCCAATTGGATCACCAACCTCCTTCCTTCCCTTTTTCCCTTTCTTTTCTCCGTTTTTCTTTTTCTTTTCTTTTCTTTCTTTTCTTCTTTTCTTTCTACATAGAACAAAAGTCATCTTTTTCAGGTTGGTGAGCTAGACCTAAAGGGCTTATATATATATATATTGGTAGCTGTGTAGCACTGATTTTGATATACGTGTCGGAATTCGTCACGTATCCACGTTTCGTATCCATTATAATTTTGTCGTGTTCGTACAATATAGCTGATCATGTAAAAGCGCAAAGGAGCAAACATGTCATTTTAAGCAGAAAGTGTTGCACAAGTATATTAGGTTCTTCAAGGTCATGTCATATGTATTTTATTTAAACAATTCTCTAAATACGGCCAAGTTATTTGTTTTCAAATTGATACTCAAAATTACACGAGTATAACACAGTGCCAATAAGGTGAACCCATGCTTTTTTCGACAAGAATTTTCACGCAAACCAACCAACGTTTAGATCAAGTTGCAATCGATTTGTACAGTTCTTTAGATTTTCTATAGAATTTGGTGCTTCATAGCCGATCTCATCTTAATTAATAGGCGAAAAATGATGGAAAAAAAAAAAAGCAAATATTTGATTTGAACTAGTCTCCAAACAAACCCAAAATGTTGTTTTCCAAAGTTTCAAATTAAACCTAACAAGCCAAAATCATTGGATTAATGAACAAATGTAGAGAAGAAAGAAAGAAAGGAAGCCAACAATTCTCTTGAAGAGCATTAATTAAATACGTAAAGCAAGAAGCAATATAAACTATAAATAGTCACAAGGATAGTATCTTCTTTAACTACTCAAAAAGAGTCATGTCACATATTTCACATTTCTTGTTTGAACAATTCTCCAAATAAACCCAAGCTAGTTTTCAAATTATACTCAAAATAACGCAAAAATAACACAATACTGATAAAATGAAATATATTTTTCGGTTAACAGTTGATTTGTAGATTTTTCATGGTTCATCATAGAATCCAGGTGCTTCATAATCGATCTCATTGTAATTAATAGAATCAGTGAAAAACAATGACAACAAGTAAAAGAAAGGGCCAATATTTGATTTGAACCAGTCTCCAAACACAGCCAAAATGTTAGTTTTCAGAATTTCAAATCACACATGAAGCCAAAACTCATTGGATTAATGATCATATGCAACCAATAATCTCTCTTGAAGAGCACTAAATATATAAAAATATGGTCACCCTTTACAAATCCAACACTTGGCAAGAGTTGGAAACCTTAAGCAAACATCATTTTTTTTTTGTTGGCCCCATCATCCAAACACAAAGGGTTTGACACCAAAGCAAGACCCAAAGAATTCCCTTATCCCTCCACCACTTACATTTTCAAAAGAATAACTAAAACTCCCACTTTCACAAGGCACCACTTAAAAAACAAAAAAAAAAAGAAAGAAAGAAAGTTTTCACACAACACCTAACCCCTTGTTCATCTCTCAAGGTCTAAACTGCTCATCCCTTTCCCCACATTAACAAAGCTATGAGACTCCCCCAGTGTCTTTTGAGCCTCCAAGTCCTCCTCTTTATGATCCAAAGCAACATACTCTTCATCACCCCCATACCACTTGCTCACAACCAAGTAAAAAACCATGGCAAAAACCACCATCCCGGCCAAAAACCAACTGAACTCAATATTCACCAAAGACTTGGCCCTGTCAAGCGACCCCTGATCCTTGCACCTCACAACCCTGTGCCCGTCCTCCAAGTTCATGAAACAGCCCTTGGGAATCAACGCCGGCGTCCACAGCGCGTAGCCCATGACAACAAACCAAACACCTTGGAACACAATGCTCGCAGACCTAACGAAGCTGATCAAGAAGCTCCTAGGTTTCCAAATCCCAAGAAGCGTAGTCGCCAAGGTGACAACAACGACGAGCTGCAGCAGCCAGTGGTACTGCCCCTCGACCCCCATGTGGTCCGCGGAGTGAAGGTGGAACATGAGGAGCTGCTGGCAGAACGCGGCCGCGGCCGCGACCTGCGTGAGGCCGAGCCTGAGAGCCGGGTCCCGCAGCCGGGCGCGGTCGAGGGCTACGGAGAAGAGAGCGAAGAGGAGGAAGGTGAGGGAGATGGACGAGTGCTCGAAGTTGTGGAGGTGGTTGGAGGGGATAGACCAGTCGTGGGGGTCGAGGGGTTGGTGGCGGTCGGGGCCGATGAAGAGCTCCATGGCGATGGAGAGGAGGCTGCCGCCGGCGATGAGGGAGGGCTCGAGGTAGCGGAGGGAGGGGGAGGGGAACCATGGGAGGGACGTGTAGGTGGCGGGGCTGAGGGAGTGGAGCTTGGTGTTGTTGAAGAGGTGCCACAGGCCGATGAGGAGGAAACCAAAGCCTGGTGCCACGTGGCCTACTAGGGTTCCCATGCTGCTCTTCAACTAACAACTACTTAGTTGATGGTTGATTGAGAGAGGAGAAACGGAGAAGATGATGGGAGATCAAAAGTGGAGGAGGGGAGATTTAAGGAGGCGAAGCCTAAGAGGTCTAGAGAGTTCTTGGAAGAGGTTAGACTTTGGATTAGCTTGAGTTCATTACATGGGTTGACACAAATGAGGGCGTTTGGTCTATTGCAAGGAAGGTTGAGGTCAGCTAACCCACAGAACTTGTGGTCTTTCTAGAAAAAGAGAGGGGATTTGTCAATAGCTCCCCTTGCTTATGGGGCTTAACTACCGCAAATTTTTGTTCAAAAAAGGGTTAGCTTGGTTGGAAAGTTTGTTTAGGTTCGGCTCATGTGTGTGAGCCACACACATATTATAAGAGGGTCAATTTCGTGTTGACACGTGAGATTTGTCGTCTTATAATATTATAAGAGGTTTAAAAAATTTAAAGTTTTGTCCCCTTAAAATTTGACATTTTTTTCACGTGTCAATACAGAATTGACCCTCTTATAATATGTGTGTGTGACTCACACACATAAACTGACTGAACCGTTTTCATAGACGGTGAGAGGTTGAAGTGTTTGTTTATTGTTCCGTGCACCTCACAAAGAAATAATGTCCTAAAACTATATATATATATATATATATATATATATATATATATATATATATAATATATATATATATATATATATATATCATTTGTGTTAATTTTGTGTTGTATGCATGACAATGCAACACGACATATTGACACTCAACATACTCATATTCACTAATTTCTCAAGGGTGCACGCACAGGAAAGAGATACTGTATCTGATACGTGCACTCGATAGGATATGATTTTATAATAAAAATATTTGTTGCGCCAAATTTTTACATTCATTTAATTTGTATAGTGTATGGACATTATTTGCAACATAAGTTAACAAGTGAATCATAAAAAAAAAGAGAAAAGAAAAAAAAAATCATACTTGATCTATATGTGGATGTTGAAGGATTAGACTCGAATTCAACTTGTTGCACCTTGGGACACGACACCATTTGCAAGTGTGAAAGATGGGATGTTACTTGGAATTTCTTCATTCTAGAAAGGAATTGATCCATCGTCATGTTTTGAATCTTTTGATTTATTATCTTTTTAAGGAGAATAATATGGAATATATTTTGGTAAATTTGTGCTTTTTCTAGATGAGCTTTCTTGATCCGCCAAGCTCTCATAACTCCTTCCACATGGAAAATCAAAATAACGCCGCCCTTCAGATTTGCTGGGATGCTTCTTGAAGGCCGCTGCTTGGGGGCAGGGGGTGTCTGCTTATTAGCACACGGGTTTTATATTAAAACGTGGAAAAGATTGCAACTTGCAATTAATTTAGTTTCTTGGTGGGACCCCGTGAACAAGGAAGAAAAGCATCTTTCTTTTTTTGTTTAAGGCGCAATGAAACTGGTAATAATTCCAGTTTACACTAATCTTCTCTTTTTATTTTCTTTTTCTTCCTTTTTTTTTTTTTTTTTTTTTTTTTTTTGCTTTTCTGGGTGTGTGGATTTTGCTCTTTTTATATATACTAGATTTCTGAGCATCTGCAAATGCATAAAGTTTTCATCTGTGTTTTTCTTTAAATTTGTAATCCTGCTTGTGTTGAAACTCTCTGTGTTGATTATGTGTTAAAAAATAATGTACGAATTACTGCTAAGTCATTTGAATTAAACTTTTAAGAAGGAAGGAACTTCTCTATTTCGATCGAGACGTGCGGAGCACCGTCCTTAAGAGTAAATCGCGTCCCTCTGAGAGAGTATCTTGGTGCAGCAGGTTGATGGCGGCCTACCCTCTAGAATTCAACGATCATTGGCCCTGCAAGCGTGCACTCGCAATGCACAGGCTCTCGAACAACTCGATTTTGTTTCCTTCAGAGATGCAGGGAAGAACTGAAGAGTTTAAGAAAATTTCAGAGTAAGAAGAAGATGGTTAATTGTGTTGTTGAGAGCAGGGAATAAGTCTCTTATAAAGAGAGTTTTTCATCATTAGAAAATCTTTGGGCAGAAAAACAATACTTGGACAGAGAACCAATCTTTCTATGTGCAGAGGAACAATATTAAGAAATCTTTCCCTGTGCAGAGGAACAATATTGTCTTGAAAAGTGTCACTGCAGAACTTGGGCAGAGAGCTCTCAACGGCTAACTATGACATGACAGGACATGGAAAGATTTTATTTTAATTTTAAATCCAAAAAAATTTTGGCAAAACTTAGCCTATTCGGCGAGTTCACACTCGCGAGGCTCTGAAACCCGGGGATTTGCACGGGTGCACATGCATGATTAAGGTTTTCCGGACCCGGTAAATCCAATTTCCTTCACTGGGTCTCCATGAGCTTGTGTGCACGCAAGCATCCCCAGTTTCTAACTCATACAATCTATCAAAAAAGAAACTCCATATATAGACACTAAAGAGTTCTTTTCCTATTTAATGTGGGACTAAATGGACTTTACTTAATTTTGAAATACCCTCAAAATGTTAATATTATGCACGTGCAAGAAACAAAATAGACGATGTCTGATGCACTATAGAGTAGCATGCATAGAGATATCAAACTCGATCCAAGCATTGGTAGCATGGGGAAGGCTCGCTCGATCACGTAAATCATAAAGCCTACAATATGGGAGCACATAGCATGTTTGGTTAAGGGTGGAAGTGAGGAAGTGAGGAATTGAGGAAGTGGTAATAATTCCCTTTGGAACTTGAGAATTGGTTAGTAAGTTTTCCGGTGTTTGGATGTTGTTGGGAAGTGTGATTTGAAAAATGTTTTGTCTTTTCCGGTATTTGGATGGTAATGTGAAAGTGAAAGTGAAAAAGTTGACCACAAAGTTGACCATAAAATAAAATTAAAATAAAAATTAATTAAGAAAAATAAAAAATGGACTGTAATTAGAATGCAAGTAATATTTATATGATCAAAAAATTAACTACTTTGTGCTATAACTTATTACAAATGAGATTTACATGACTACAAAATTATCTGTAGCACTCTGGAAGTGAGGAAATGATTGTGTAAAAGAGAAAAGAGAAAAGGAAAAGGAGTTTTCTTATTTTCCTTTTCTGGTGTTTGGATAGATAGGAAACTGAGCAATTATACTTCCCTATTTCCTTACTTCTGTCCACTTCCTTGCAACCAAACAGCCCCAAACCTCATACATTTGTTATGGTCAATATGGAACAGGCGAAATACTATCCTATTTACAAACGATAAAACAATGTCAGCATTTATCTGAACACGAGCTTCATTGTTGATTCTAGCCCAGTTGCAGTAAAATAATCCCCATCTTCTCAGCTTGAAATTCGACAAAGGGTATTCCAAAGTGTTGAGTAGTTTGATCGTTAATTGACGACCTTGACTCTTTAGTAGCATCTGATGCTGCCCGGTCAGTTTCATTATACTCAGTTCTCTTGTATGTTTTGATATTGTACAATTGAGTTGCCATGAATAATAAGAATAATAAAAAAAGAGAAGAAAAAAATTAATTCAAGCAAAGTCATGCTTGTAAATCTTAAGCAAATACTGTTTGTGATAATGCCTCAATCTTGATATCTTGAATGCACACACATCAAATGAGAAACTTTCTCCAAATAAGTTTCATGAGAAAACTATGTAAGAGAGATACTGTAGATGATTCGAACTGTTCATCTTAATTTACATGCTCTAATTAGGCTACCAATAAAAACTCACACAATTTCGAGCCTTTTTACCTATACATCAAATGACATCTTTATTCTACGGCGAATATAATGTATGTTTGTAATCACTTGTTGCAGGGGTAAAAAAATTTAGAATCGCGTGATTTTTTATTGGTAGCTAAATAAAATATGTAGATCAAGGTTAAAGGTTCGGATCATTCACATGATCACTCTTATTTAGTTTTCTTACAGTTTTCGTGTGAGAAAGTTTCTCACACGAGGACTATATATATATATATATATAATATATATATATATATATAATATATATATATATATATTATATATATAGAGAGAGAGAGAGAGAGAGAGAGAGAGAGGAGACTTGTGTCCTTCCGAAAGGATTTGACCCCAAATCCTTCCGATATAAATTCAACCCTCTGACATTCGAATAAAAAATTCACTCGTGAAGTTGATCTATATTATTTCAAGTATCTATAAATCAAAAATCAAGTATTTTAAATACTTTTTACCCATGTATCAAGTAGGAAAAAAAAGGACGACCTAAATAGTGAGTAGGTTAGTTTAACGGTGCAGAACATTTGAAACATAACAAAAATTAGTTTGTAGGGATTTTTAAGTGTTTAGATCATAATCAAATGGCCGGATCAAGAATTCGTATGTTTATAGATATAGATCTAACTGACACGCTACTTTCGGCCGTCCATTTTGTGTCGCTTGATGGATGAGCAAAAAATATTCAAAATACTTGATTTTGATTTATAGATACTTGAAATAATATAGATCAACTTCAACAGAGTGGATCTTGTATTTGAATGTCGGAGACTTGATCTTTGGTTTATGAATATTTGAAATAATATAGATCAAATTCAACGAAGTGGATCTTGTATTTTAATATCGGAGAGTTGAATTTGAGTGAGAAAGATTCTGGGTCAAATTTTTTTGAAAGGACACAACTCTCTCAAACAATACGAAGAGAGAGAGAGAGAGAGAGAGAGAGAGAGAGAGAGATTTGGGCACGTGACCTAATCCTTCCCACTCAAACAATAAGAGTGAGAATTTATATCATGTGTAACCTATAGCGCATGCATCCTGCAGTTTCAATACGGAGTGAATAATAAATGATCAACTCGTCGCCTTTGCAGCTGCTGCAGCTGATTGGACTCTTGAATCACCATCCTAATTAAGTCCTAAACGCATAGAAAAAGATTAAAAAAAATTTAGAAGCTGCACGTTAATCACAAACATTACAGCTAGCTAGCTAGCCACTGTAACTGGCCAGAGCAAAATTAAACGATGAGATGGGGCATCGAATTTCAAGCAGTAGCATGAGCTGTAGGTCCTTATAGCTTCATCCTCTGCCATGCCTTTTCTTTCCACAAGCTTTAGTTGATCTTTGATTTGGTACACGGAACAACTCAACAGCGTTCGCACTGCATCTGATTCCTTGTCGAAGCCACAGACCTGTTGTCCACGAGTTGACAGAAGGAAGAATTCGATGGAAATGTTAAGTATACGATGATATGACAAAAAGAGCTACATGACGATTTTATCATAATGTGTTTTTTTTATTTTGTATTTTAAAAATACTGTAAGTCCCTCCTAGCTTTTTCTAGCATAGAATGTAGAAAAACTATTCTCGTGATATTATTTCCTTGTTAGGAGATCAGTTATAGATTTTGAACTTGTGATTTTCTTGTGAGAAATCTAAATTGTCGTAAATCGCTTAAAGTTTCTCACATTTTTACTCTTATCTTGAACATTGATATGTATGATTTATCGATATGTGATCTGAGGATAAAAATTGACCGATAAACATAATCATCCAACCTACGGCGTTGTGTTGTGAGTGATCGACTGCCAAGATCATTTTCTCAAGTTATTACCTTTAATATCCAGATGTTTCACTTTGGGGTTCCTCTCCAAGTCAACAATACTTGAATGAGCACAAGATGACTCTGTCATGAGAGGAGAATTTGTGTGGTAACCAAATACTAGATATACAATCTAGAGAGAATCTTAGAAGGGTAAGCCATAAAAACCCCAACTCTCTATCAGTTTTTGTTTAAAGCATTAATCTCTAACTTATGTATCAGAGGGAATTTATAGACCAAAATCTTTCTTTGGATCTCAGATCAGATGATCACCTTTTTTAGCTTTTCCAAACCCATCTACTTATTAATCTAAGAGTTGGCCGTACAAAAGCGAGCAACATCAACATGCATATTTGTATATATTAACTTTAGAACATAGAATATGAGTAGAGTCATGAGAGTTCTCAAGTTTAAAATCGAGTACTTGTGATGAAAAAAATATTACAGATAAAAAAATAACAAAGTGCAAGTAACTACTCCTGACGAACAATACATTAATTAATTTAGCACTAACCCGATGATAATAAAATGATATTAAAGTTAGGATCACAATACTGAACTAATTTTTTGAGATCCATTTGCATTACATACAGTGGGAAAGTTTCTCTCACACGCGCGCGCATATATATATATATATATATATATATATATATATATATATATATATATATATATATATATATATATATATATATATAGAGAGAGAGAGAGAGAGAGAGAGAGAGAGAGAGATGTAAATCAACTGACACAGGAGGCAACTCCCTCCTATGTCGCACTCAAAAATCATATTTTCCGAGTGAATTTTCAAAATCCGACCGCACATTATCATATTCATATTTTAAAATATACACATATAAAAAATCAAGTGATTTGAAATACGTTTACTCATTGATCTAATCGTTCCATTTTGTTCTATTGTTAAAAAACCGTTAATGTTTGAACCCAAAGAAAATGGAGTAAACAAACTTCAAATCACTTGATTTTTTATATGTGTATATCTTAGAATATGAAGATGATAATGTGCGGTCGGATCTTGAAAATTTACTCGGAAAATTGATTTTTGAGTGCGACATAGGAGGGAGTTGCCTCCTGTGTCAGCTGATTTACATCTCTCATATGAGAGAGATGTAAATCAGCTGACACAGGAGGCAACTCCCTCCTATGTCGTACTCAAAAATCATATTTTTCGAGTGAATTTTCAAGATCCGACCGCACATTATCATATTTATATTTTAAAATATACACATATAAAAAATCAAGTGATTTGAAATACGTTTACTCATTGATCTAATCGTTCCACTTTGAGAGAAAGAGGAACTCATAAATCTAGATTTATTATGAAATGGTTGCAAAAGTCACTATCTAGCTGGTTATTATTTTAGAGCCTAAGTTACCCAACCTTAGTAGATAGCTGATTGAAAGCGGTTTTCTTTCTTATATATGGTAGCTAAATATAAAAATTACATACTTCCTTAATCTAGAAGGTCACGTGCACGCGCGCAGACCCCACGAACAGTAGCGGACCCATGATGTGTTTTCAGTGTGAGCACAAATATAATAAGAATTTCAGTGTGCGCGCAAATGTAGTAAGGACTAAGAGGGTTTATCTCCTTCTGTACAGGGGTACACAAATTCTTCCATTTTTATTTTATTTTTCATATTGCAAACTTCTTTTGGAAATAAATGGATGACATGGGACTTGTCTTTTTCTCTTGAAAAAAAGGGAGAGAGGTAAGTAGGAAAAGGCAATTCAACATGTAAGTATTTAAGTTTTTGGCTCAGAATACATCAATTCAAAATTTTGTATTTTCGCTGATTAACCTCTTGAGTCATTTAAGACATAAGAATTGATGCATGGTTTTTGTTAATTTTATAACCTCTTGAATCAAATTTAATGTCTAGTTTATGCTTACAAGCAATTGGGATATATTAACAAATCAAACAGACTCAATAAGCTTTTATGAGTTTGAACCTTCATCTACTATATATCTACATTACTTGGCCTTTTCCAATAGATTTCTTTACATATGCAAGCAAGTTAGAGTTGGCTTACAAGCAACCCTCAGCTATTTATTTCTACACTAATGTGACAACAAACTTTTTTCGCATCTAATTTCTTTTAAATGTCACACAAATTTAATGCAATAAATTACCCTTTTTTCTTCCTATGATGCAATGAACTCCTAAAGTCGTGATTACTTTTTTTAACACAACCACATGGATATTGTTGGTCTCTTAATTGGAAAAGGTGACTTAATTTCATAAAACTATCATGAACTTTCATTTTATTTTGAGAAATATACTAAAAATTTAAAAACTTGCAATAAACTATCATCAACATGAATTTTCATGGTAGTTGTGCGATACTTTTTGGGGCTTTTAGGAAAAGTTCATAATAGTTTATTGTATTTTTAAAATTTTATAGTAGTTTTTTGAAATCAAATTGAGAGAAAATGATTAAACAGATACATCTAGTAAGTTTTAACTGGTCTGATTTGGGCCTAGCCGGACAAAGACAGGCCCATTTTTCGGCCGACTGTTTGACACCCAAGCCCTTTTCTATAGAGTAGAAGAAAAACATTTGGGTCTAGGCCAACTCCAAAATAATTAGCATGATTTAATTCATTTTGCAAGGAGATAAAATGTACGTGATGCATAAAGAAGATTCGAACTAAAAATTAATCAGCGAATGCCATTGTAGCTGTAACGGTCCCAGTTCTAATAAGCAAAATTTGATCCATAACACGCATTTATCCCCAAATATTTTCGTTAATCACAAAATCTAGAAAATTTTAGCAGCATCTCCTCTAAATTTTAACTTTTTCCATATACAGAAATATGAATTTCAGCTCCAAGGCCTACTTATATCCACAAGGCATTTCGGTCACATGACCTACTTATCACAAAATAAAGAATATCTCCAAAATATACTTATGCCATGCATTCATCTTGCATAATCATCAAGGCATCCATAATCCACAAAATTCTACTAACATGATCACAATACCTCACTTCACCAACTTCCTAAGTATACAAGTTCTAATTAAAACTATTATAAAAATTTCATATGATAGTAGCATCATAGCACCCTCAACTAGGTAATGCTAACATAAAACATAATTACATGTACATAGTGACAAAGTAAGTGTTTATGAAACATATGACATCCTGCTCATGACTAATCCGTGCTACATTATGCCCTTACCTTTATCCAAACCTGAAAGAGAAGACAAAGAAAGGAATGAGCTCGACGGCTCAGCGAGTAAATTTCATAAACACTTTATAAATGATAACAACATGATAAATACCACAACATACTTTATGGAATCTAAGGAGACCTTTTGGAAACATATATTAGTATTCTTTGGTCTACTTTATACATTTATGTGATGATACAAGACGTAGTAATAGTTTTCCTTTTATCACGTTTGATAACACAACATAATTCAAACCATAATAATTCCTAAGTTATGGTAACACAAACATCTTTTATGAACATATTTACAAGCAACAATTCATTACCACAACATTCAAAATAGTACATGAACATTTCACCGTCTTCTCCTCCTACCGGCTCCCGCCGGCCCCTTCCTACAGTGACAAACATAAACTACTTTCATAACACCGTCTTCTCCTCCTACCGGCTCCCGCCGGCCCCTTCCTACAATTTTAGATGGAACCTCATTTTTCCCACTGTCTTCCCCCTTACTACTCTTAATTGACAACATAGGGATTTACCCTACTAAAGTATAGATCCCACAATCAATACATTCATATATATATGGCATATCAAATTATGTCATTTCATAACTTTACACAATTAGTATGTTTTGGCAAGATCCCAAAATCAACATTTTCACATATCATTCATCTATTCAATAATAATAACATATAAATTTTACAAGCGACCCACACATATATTTCATGACAAAAATATACTATGGCATAGGTTACATAATCAACATGTTATGACAAAATCACAAAATCGATAAGTTCACATGTCGTCAATATATTTCATCATGCTATTATATGTGTATTACTATAGTGAGTCGTACAAAGTAATTCATGTGCGATTTCCAAGGTATTATAATTAATGACTTAAGCATTTCACATACATAGCTTGTAACATAACTACTAACATACCCTTACATTCTAGTACACACCCATCACCACTCACTTTACTTATACTACTTAACTTAACTCAAATTGTTACGAACACTTTACACAATAATTTATACAACTACCTTTTAATAAAAATTAATTGTAGCACCAATTCCATGTAAATTAATTTAAAAACAACATAACATATAACATGACTTCTAAAATACTTTTACATTCTAGCAACACCCATTACCATTTACTTTACCTATACTACTTCCACTCTAATTGTTATAATACATAACACAAAAATTTATATAACCCTTCCAATGAAAAGAGAATAAGTATATTATCAATTCTATGAAATATTATTATGCATAATATCTTACCCTATTCTAATACACTTTCCTTAAAATTTCTCTTAGTCTCAAACATCCATTTTCTTGAATTAAAACTCATACATATGGTATGTGAAGTGAGTATGTAATTTACTCACTTGATTTATGGATTCCTTCTTATGATTTGATCAATCCTCCTCTACTCAAACCCTAGCAAAAGAAGAACAAGGGCAATTCTTAGTTAGAAAATAATTCATAAGGAGGATGGAATTTGTAGAGTAAAAATCTTACCTTTAACCCCAAATAACTTCAGAAAATTTGAGGGTTTTAGGGGCTGAATTTCAGAATTAGGGCTTCTGAAAATCCCCCAAAAACTGAACTTTTACACTTCCCTTGCTAGCTAGAGCCCCCCTTCCCCAATCCGACCCTCGTGTCTCCCGCCGCCGCCCCCACGCGGCTGCGCGCGGCCACCCGCGGCTGTGCGCGGCCTGGGCTGGTGGCGCGCGGCCGCGGCGATCTTCCCCAGCTCCGGCTGGGCGCAAGAGAGAGAGAGAGTGAGAGAGGGAGAGAGGGTGTTGGTTGGTGAGAGATTATTAAGAGAGATTAGAGAAATAGGGAAGAACTTGTGGGGATTTTTAGGGCTTCAGAAATTTTACAGAGAAGCAGGAACTTCTCTCTCAGATCTCAACGTAAGGTTGAGATCATTATGCAAAAGGCCCCCCCAAAACTTAATTATTGCAAACACATTCCCCTCTAAATTTGCCACTTGGCCAAGGTTAGGATCAAATTGATCCTAGCCTTACACCTCACCCACTCATGCATACCTAACACATCCACTTACTCAATTTTAAATAAAAAATTTCAAAATACAAAAACCTAGTATTAAATTAGGTATGTATTAATTGGGAATACATTAAGGTATACTAAAAAATTTGCAATATTAAAGATACACCCCATATACTTCTAATATCATAATTATTTTGGCATAAATACTTATATATATTTCCTATCTATATATACCAATTTACACCATAAATCAAAATCAACATAACTCATAAGGATGAAATATTCATTCTTGGGTTATCCTTATTATTATAGGTATTTAATTAACAAAGAGGAATCCTGAAAAAAATTTCTCATATCTAACTGATGCTTAGAATAATGAGGAATAATAATTAATAAAAAAAAAATGGGCTGTTACATTCTACCCCCCTTAGGAAAGCTTCGTCCCCGAAGCTCGACGTACCTTGGAAAAGTTCACTCAGACTCTTGATAGAAAACGAGGATACCTGCATAATACAAATGTTTCAAGTACTTCATGTATCTGAATTATTTCTCAAATGTTCTTTATGCTCCTCGCTACTCTTGGGATAATTATTACATCAACAATGAATATGATCACAAATTGATCAGGATATGGTTGTAATATTCTTATTCATCAAGTCCATAAATGTTGCAGGGGTGATGGTTTGTCCAAATGATATTACGAGAAATTCGATCTTTCTTTCCAGAGGTAAGCGTGGTAACTTCTTTGAGACAAAATTGAGATACTCGTTCACCATAGCTATGCACCCTTTTGGTGGCAGCCTATATTGGCACGGCGGGTTAACAATCAATCTATTCTTACAATAATATCGTACTCCATCTTTCTTAATTTATGAGGTTCACCCATGATCTCACTCTCCTTATAATACATATTAGTAACCATATCCGTTCCTATAGGAGTTGATATCACAAGTAGAATTTCAATGATTTAGGTTTCATGTCTAGTTTGAATGCAAAGTTGAGAAAAATAAAAGAGTATGTGACGCCAGGGTTAAATAATACTCGGGCAATATGTTCCAATAAATTGATTGTACCTTTCACCACAACATATGATGTTCGGGACTCCTGCTGAGTTAAGCATTCCTCTCCTGCCGAGCTCCAGGCTGTTGCACTGATGACTGAGTTTCCGCCGGTCGGGGTGTGTTGAATGGTCGCCTGAAAGTTCCTGTTGATCCCGAAAATGGGACAGTGCCCCTAGTTCTCCTTTCCGTCCCAAATCTCATACTTGGGTGTCCTTGTAAGATCGGACATTCCTTCCTTATGTGACCCATTTGACCGCAAGAGAAACATTGTTTGCCCAGAACACAACTGCCCGCTTGATTCAAATGGCATATGGGGCACCACGAGTTTCCTGCAACATCGGAACGGTGAGAAAGTATTGTCTGAGGTCTTCGAGGGAATCCCACCCGATGCCATGTACCTCCATTTGATCTAGAAGCCGATGCTACCGAGGACCCCTCACTTCTATTGAATCTGTGGTTTGACATATCGGGGTCAGGTGTCTCCTGATAGTGGGGGCGCTTAGAAGGGGGTAACTCCTTACTTTTGATTTCCTGATCTTCCAATATATCCCGTTCAACTTCCAATGCTTTCTCCACCGCTTGAATATAGATTTGGAGTTGAAACGGAATTAATTTGCTTCTGATTTCAGGTTTTAATCCTCTCACGAACCTTTTAGTTCTTTCTGATTCTTCACGTACCAGCCCTGCTGCATATCTTGACAATTGTGTAAACTTGACATCATACTGGTTGACAGACATTTGTCCTTGCTTTAACTCCTGAAATTCTAGTGCGAGTTTATCTTTAGCTACCCCCGGTATATACTTTTCGTTGAACTTCTTAACCAAAAAGTTCCAAGAAACTTTCTCCCCTAAGGAATTAGCTCCACCTTTAACCATGTCCCACCAATGTTCTGCCTCACCTTGAAACATGAAAGAGGTAAAGGACACTCTTTGATTTTCATTACATTCCATAACGGTTAGTATTTTCTCAATTCGACGAAGCCATTCTTCTGCTTGTATGGGGTCAGCTTCTCCTTTAAATGTTGGCGGGTTCAGCTTCTGGAATTGCTCTAAAGCTCGATGTGGGTTACTTTTCGTTGCCAATCGTGCCAACCAACCTGGCATTACATCAGGGATTTTCTGGTATTTGCTGATGTGTTCATCCTCGTGGTTAGTCGGGGGATGGACACTCCCAACTGAATTTTGCGGTGGGGCATAGCTTGCCGGATCAGTGTCTGGTGGCGGAAGATTTAAATCCATCTATCCCTAAAAGAATAATCAGTCCTTATCATCAATAATATTCACAGTACAAAACAAGTCTTATATAACAATTATTACTTCATTCATAACTTCAAAGACATCTTGGAACCAAGACTTACATTGATATGCTTACATTCATACTAAACATATAAAAGATATATATATATATATATATATATATATATATATATATATATATATATATATATATATATATATATATATATATAAACCATATAAAAGGTTTACATAGAAACTCATTGTCCACACTCAATTCTTTACAGACACATAAACCTTCCTACCCAAAAAGCTCTAAAATAGGCGAACCATGCCATCCTTTCTCAAAATACTAAACATTCCACCTTATTCAAGGATTTATATTAGAACCAGTGGAACTTTCCTCCTTAGGATCTTCACTTTCTATTATGATATCATTGTCATATCTTCAGTATTCATAATCATCATAAAGATCCAAGTCGTGGGCCCAGCTAGCATTCTACTAAATACCTCCAAAAGCTATTCTTCCTTGGGACTCTACTTCATTACTGAGGACGGCATTAAAAGTCTCAGTCATTGGTAGGTCTCCAATGGGGCTTTTATCATCAACTGCCACATCTGTATTCTTTTATCCCATTAAGCTTGCTTCAACATCATTATCCATAGATATAAGGAAATTTTACCTTAAGGTAATTAGACTATTGGAAGTCAACAGATCTGCAATTTCTTATATTTTCTATCTCTCGGAGCTTGCTACTCTAAAACGTTCTTACGTTCTAAATTAACTTTGACTTGCCGAATATTTTAGCTACTCTCTCATTCCAGTGTCCCATACCACTGGCGATCAATACAAAGGGCCCGCACCCTCAGTATGAAACATCCGAATCGGAGTATGCGGGTACTCAAATTCGAATACAAGAGAACGGTTAAATATCCCGCACTTCTAAGTTAATCATATTTGTAAGAATCCACTACTCCTTAAAATACCCATCTCGATCGTACAATCCTACATACAATTCTTCACACAATACCACATCAATCCTAACTTATCCCATCTACTCAATGTAACTTTACACCTAAGCCTTGGCTCTGATACCAACTGTAACGGTCCCAGTTCTAATAAGCAAAATTTGATCCATAACACGCATTTATCCCCAAATATTTTCGTTAATCACAAAATCTAGAAAATTTTAGCAGCATCTCCTCTAAAATTTTAACTTTTTCCATATACAGAAATATGAATTTCAGCTCCAAGGCCTACTTATATCCACAAGGCATTTCGGTCACATGACCTACTTATCACAAAATAAAGAATATCTCCAAAATATACTTATGTCATGCATTCATCTTGCATAATCATCAAGGCATCCATAATCCACAAAATTCTACCAACATGATCACAATACCTCACTTCACCAACTTCCCAAGTATACAAGTTCTAATTAAAACTATTACAAAAATTTCATATGATAGTAGCATCATAGCACCCTCAACTAGGTAATGCTAACATAAAACATAATTACATGTACATAGTGACAAAGTAAGTGTTTATGAAACATATGACATCCTGCTCATGACTAATCCGTGCTACATTATGCCCTTACCTTTATCCAAACCTGAAAGAGAAGACAAAGAAAGGAATGAGCTCGACGGCTCAGCGAGTAAATTTCATAAACACTTTATAAATGATAACAACATGATAAATACCACAACATACTTTATGGAATCTAAGGAGACCTTTTTGGAAACATATATTAGTATTCTTTGGTCTACTTTATACATTTATGTGATGGTACAAGACGTAGTAATAGTTTTCCTTTTATCACGTTTGATAACACAACATAATTCAAACCATAATAATTCCTAAGTTATGGTAACACAAACATCTTTTATGAACATATTTACAAGCAACAATTCATTACCACAACATTCAAAATAGTACATGAACATTTCACCGTCTTCTCCTCCTACCGGCTCCCGCCGGCCCCTTCCTACAGTGACAAACATAAACTACTTTCATAACACCGTCTTCTCCTCCTACCAGCTCCCGCCGGCCCCTTCCTACAATGATCAATATACTTTTACACCGTCTTCTCCTCCTACCGGCTCCCGCCGGCCCCTTCCTACAATTTTAGATGGAACCTCATTTTTCCCACTGTCTTCCCCCTTACTACTCTTAATTGACAACATAGGGATTTACCCTACTAAAGTATAGATCCCACAATCAATACATTCATATATATATGGCATATCAAATTATGTCATTTCATAACTTTACACAATTAGTATGTTTTGGCAAGATCCCAAAATCAACATTTTCACATATCATTCATCTATTCAATAATAATAACATATAAATTTTACAAGCGACCCACACATATATTTCATGACAAAAATATACTATGGCATAGGTTACATAATCAACATGTTATGACAAAATCACAAAATCGATAAGTTCACATGTCGTCAATATATTTCATCATGCTATTATATGTGTATTACTATAGTGAGTCGTACAAAGTAATTCATGTGCGATTTCTAAGGTATTATAATTAATGACTTAAGCATTTCACATACATAGCTTGTAACATAACTACTAACATACCCTTACATTCTAGTACACACCCATCACCACTCACTTTACTTATACTACTTAACTTAACTCAAATTGTTACGAACACTTTACACAATAATTTATACAACTACCTTTTAATAAAAATTAATTGTAGCACCAATTCCATGTAAATTAATTTAAAAACAACATAACATATAACATGACTTCTAAAATACTTTTACATTCTAGCAACACCCATTACCATTTACTTTACCATACTACTTCCACTCTAATTGTTATAATACATAACACAAAAATTTATATAACCCTTCCAATGAAAAGAGAATAAGTATATTATCAATTCTATGAAATATTATTATGCATAATATCTTACCCTATTCTAATACACTTTCCTTAAAATTTCTCTTAGTCTCAAACATCCATTTTCTTGAATTAAAACTCATACATATGGTATGTGAAGTGAGTATGTAATTTACTTACTTGATTTATGGATTCCTTCTTATGATTTGATCAATCCTCCTCTACTCAAACCCTAGCAAAAGAAGAACAAGGGCAATTCTTAGTTAGAAAATAATTCATAAGGAGGATGGAATTTGTAGAGTAAAAATCTTACCTTTAACCCCAAATAACTTCAAAAAATTTGAGGGTTTTAGGGGCTGAATTTCAGAATTAGGGCTTCTGAAAATCCCCCAAAAACTGAACTTTTACACTTCCCTTGCTAGCTAGAGCCCCCCCTTCCCTAATCCGACCCTCGCGTCTCCCGCCGCCGCCCCCACGCGGCTGCGCGCGGCCACCCGCGGCTGTGCGTGGCCTGGGCTGGTGGCGCGCGGCCGCGACGATCTTCCCCAGCTCCGGCTGGGCGCAAGAGAGAGAGAGTGAGAGAGGGAGAGAGGGTGTTGGTTGGTGAGAGATTATTGAGAGAGATTAGAGAAATAGGGAAGAACTTGTGGGGATTTTTAGGGCTTCAGAAAGTAAGGTTGAGATCATTATGCAAAAGGCCCCCCCCAAAACTTGATTATTGCAAACACATTCCCCTCTAAATTTGCCACTTGGCCAAGGCTAGGATCAAATTGATCCTAGCCTTACACCTCACCCACTCATGCATACCTAACACATCCACTTACTCAATTTTAAATAAAAAATTCCAAAATACAAAAACCTAGTATTAAATTAGGTATGTATTAATTGGGAATACATTAAGGTATACTAAAAAATTTGCAATATTAAAGATACACCCCATATACTTCTAATATCATAATTATTTTGGCATAAATACTTATATATATTTCCTATCTATATATACCAATTTACACCATAAATCAAAATCAACATAACTCATAAGGATGAAATATTCATTCTTGGGTTATCCTTATTATTATAGGTATTTAATTAACAAAGAGGAATCCTGAAAAAAATTTCTCATATCTAACTGATGCTTAGAATAATGAGGAATAATAATAATAAAAAAAAATGGGCTGTTACAGTAGCGTAATAGTAAAATTTCTTTGCAGTGGACAAGAGATCTGAAGTTCAAATCCTGCTTACACCAAGCTACAGTCCTATATTCCAAAAGAGAGTGGTGGTTAATTTTTCGGAGCAAACGAGAGATTTGGGTTTAAATTCATTTTCGCTAGAATTTGACTTATTCTCAACTAAAGGAAAAAAGAAAAAAGAAAAATAGAAGGTAAAAAGGATTAAATCTCTGTGTTTTCTTTTCCCATGGTAATTTAGGCATGGGAAAGATGCATGCATAAAATTAAAAAATAAATTCAGCCTCCGCCTCCCTCTCTCATCTAATCAAGGGAGAATTATGCCGGCCGACCGCTCCCCCTCTGCAATTCTGCCAGTGGCAGTGGTGAGTCGTGACGACTCTCGTCGCCTCTCTCATCTGATCAAGGAGATCTCTGTCGGCCGACTGCTCCCACTCCGCCACGGCTCCGCTAGTGGTAGTTACGACGACTCTCAATGCCTCTCTCTGTCATCTCTGATCTGATCTTGGCAATTCGGCTTGATCTCTTTCCTCTTTGATGTGATCACTCGAATGAGCTGATATATTTAAGACATACATTTCACTAAAAATTAAGACAAATATTCTCTCTGAAATTTGTTTCGGTCTGTGTTTTGTGTACTTCAAATCAAGTGAAAAAGTACTGATCTACTGAGATTTGATTGTACAGTTATTGGGTATTATTATCCAAATACTATAAAGGAGAGTTGTATCTTAGGAGATCAGTGTTCAGTAACCCGTTAACACCATAGCAGGGGACGTAATTGTCTTAAAAAGATTCGTTATACACGTATCTCACTTCATATATTGTGTAATTGAACTAATAATTTTTTACAGGGGTTATGCGGGAATATTTATTTCTATAATATTATTGTTAATATATTTATTATATTGGGATTGACTTATACTAGTCTCATTGGTGTTTAACTAAGAAAGAAAATTGAAAAGTGGTTATGCAATTAAGAAACGTTTTATCGAACAAAAGTCTCCCACCCGATTTTCACCAACCTGACCAGTTAAAACGGTTGATCTTGATTAATTGTCTGAACTAACAAAAACTAGATTAGTAACTTATTAACTCATTTAGATTTCTTTATTTTCTACTTAAATGAAAATAAACACAAGATTTTGCTATGCTTAAAATTCTTAAATAATCAAGACTTTAATAGATTGTATATTGTTAAATAATAATATATGGTTAAGAGTAGAAATCTAGGGTTATCCTATGTTTAGATCTAAATAATTTTGATTTATATTTTTTATAATTGTTGATTTAATATAAATTACTAGGCTATTACATAATTATGTATAACTTATGTTGGAATTGAAGAATATGAAAGGCGAATCTTCGAGTTGAATTATGGCGAGATCCGTTGATCGAATCAACTGGATGATGGTTGGAGTGTGTTCTCCTTCCATTGGTGATGAACGTGGTATATTCACATGTTCAATTCCGACTTCGAATGAATGAGATATTCAAGTCCAAAGTTTGCCAAATTCAAAGCCAAATGGGACTAAAGGAAGCTAAAAGCATTTAGTCCCACATTGGCCGTGTGATGGAAGCTTATGGGGTATAAATAGAGAAAATTGAGAACAAAGGGCGTGCCCTTTGGGTACTTGGAGTTTTCGCGCACGAAAAGGAGGGAATTATGCTCGCACATGCGTGCGTGCGCACGCGCGCGCCGCCGCTGGCGGCGGCCGGCGCCGGACCGGGCCGGGCGCGGGCGCGGGCTTTATAGCGCTCCAGAGGTTCATTCTCAGACACACCAACAGAGTTTGAACACTCTCTCTCTCTATACTGAGTTCTTAACTGTTCTTCCAACGTTTTAAACTGTGCTTCCAGCGTGAAGTGGAATCCGCGACTTCCAGCGTGAAGTGGGAATCCAAAGCGACTTCCTAAAAGGAGATTCTGCAAAATTTTTTCTGAAAGAGGAATCAGAAAATTCAACAGATTCTTTTATAAAGAATTGTTGTCTGAATCTGGTACTTCTGAAGAAAGATATTCTTCAACCTTCCTTCGTGCTCAACAGTGGGTGCTCCTTCAGAGAGTAAAGGCAAATATTCGTTTGAAATTTGTCCTTGTACCGCTGCTTCAAAGATCCTGTGAAGGTACTGGTTGACTAAGGTTCGACCGTACGGTGATTTGGTAGTGCTATCCAAATACCGTGAAAGAGTGTTGTATCTTGGGAGACCAGCGTCCATTATCCCGTTAACACCGGTGCGGGGGACGTAATTGTCTTAAGGAGATTCGCTTTAAGCGTACCTCACTCTAAATACTGTATAAGTGGATTAAGTCCTTTATACAGGGGATATACTTTACAGTATATCGAGACTGACTTAGATTCAGTCTAATTGGTGCTTTAACCAAGGAAGGAAATTGAAAGGTGGTTCTTAAATTAAGGAACGTTCTATTGAACGAAAAACCTCCCACCTGATATTTGCCGACCTGGCCAATTAGATTGTTGATATCTCAGTGATCTTGATTAGTTGTCAGATTGATTCTTGTTAAGCAGAATAGCCAACAACTTATGCTTTAAGAAAATAAATTGATCATTATAATGGTAAGATAAATTGCTCGATTCCAATTATTTTCGGAATGTGAGATTGCATGTTTTGAAAAGCAAGGGCATTTTCTAGGAGCATAGGATCAGTTACAAATATCTCTTGATGCCATTATCAGTTTTTTTTTTTAAATTAGTTCAATTGTTTGTTTGTGATGGAACGAAGAACAATGTTATTATATACACATAGCCATACACATATGCACAAATTGAACATAATATAGAAATTTTATCATCTTACGTTGCTTTTTATTAAAAGAAGACAAAAAACATGTGAAGAAGAAATTTGATTACTTAAAACCTTAAATTATTATATTCAACTTTTCTTCATTATTTTATGCCCGCTTCTCTGCTGCTTCGCATTGACCCGAATCCAACCCGACCGGCTAAAGTCAGTGACTGCAGTTGGGTTGGATCCATGCCCATTAAAGATCCAATGGGCAGATACACAACCATTTGTAGATTTTAACCCGCTTCCTATCGGGTCGGGCTCGTGATTTAACAGGTCAAAAATTCATGTCACCCCTCGTAATTTGCCAACCTTGCCAAAGATCTCTTGTGGCTATATAAAATAATATATTAATTTCAAAATAAATCACAACCGTTTATATCTCTTAATCGGGTCCGAATCAGAATCCAAATTGGACAAACCCTCGAAATTCCAAACTGGACTTTCGTACCAAACAAAAACAATGAGACCAAAACACTCATGCACTCCTATTGTGAGTCAAACTACAAGTCCTCCCCCATATAAAAGCAAACCAAGTACTTGGCTTTTATAGTTCTGAACTCTACAACACAAAGTGTTCTGCAACAAGAGCTGAGACATGATGCATTGGACTTGGAAGAAGAAGACGATGAAGGAGGAGGAGGAGGAGGTGAAGGAGGAAGACAAGAAGTCGATCGCCAAGGGCCGCGTGCCCATGCTCGTTGGGCAAAGCGAAGAGAGGGTTGTGGTGCCGGTGAAGCTCTTGAAGAAGCCGTGCGTGAAGGAGTTGCTCGACATCGCGGCAATGGAGTATGGGTACGGGCAAGAAGGGGTCTTGAGGATACCTTGTGAGCTTGAGCGTTTCAAGCAGGTGATCAGTGTGGCTTCAAAGGGAAGATAATTTGTAAAATTTTGATACTTTGCGTTTTGGTTTAGGGTTAGGGTTTTAGGTTGCCAGTCTGAAGAATTTGGTTCAAGGCATGCGTGCATGTTTTTTTTTTTTTTTTTTTTTTAAGTTTTTGAATGTAGTGCGTAGAGAGATTGACCATTGATGTAATGCATTAATTGGTAGAATTGAATTTTAATTAGAGTTTTTTTTTTAAGAACAGAAATGTTAATTAGAGTTAATGTTCACTTTCTGATCAGTTCTTGAGAGAAAAACACGCAAGCTTGAGGTGATGAAAAGTCAGAGATAAAAAGAAAAAGAAAAAGCCCATGTCGCTCTAGATATATGTTTCGGAGTATAACTCATAATATCAATACTTAAAACTATCAATTTTCAGGGTTGGTATCAAAAATTTTAAGTAAGTTCATATGAGTTTGAACCTTCCTCTACTATATATCTACATTACTTAGCCTTTTCCATTAGAGGCAGACTCATCAGCTACAGTTCCTAATAGATTTCTTTACATATGCAAGCAAGTTAGAGTTGGCTTACGAGCAATTCTCAGCTATTTATTTCCACACTAATGTGATAACAAACTTTTTATCGCATCTAATTTCCTTTAAATGTCACACAAATTTAATGCAATAAATTACCCCTTTTTTCTTGCTGTGCATGATGCAATAAACCCTTGAAGTTGTGATTACACTTTTTAACACAGCCATATGGACATTGTTGGTCCCTTAATCCAAAAAGGTGACTTAATTTCATAAAACTATTATGAACTTTTATCTTATTTTGAGAAATCAAAAAAAATTTAAAACTTGTAATAAACTATTGTTCGGATAAAACTGAGTAATTTCAAAACGCCAAATTTAGTAAAGAAGTAAAAACGGAAAATCGTGTGGTGATCGGATTAAAAGTACCGTGTAGCCTAGGGCTAACGGGTCGTGTCTACGAGGAGAGATGCAATGCAAGTGTTTCAGTATTTTTGTTTTGAAAACAAGTTTAGTTTCTGTTTTTAAAAAGAAAAAAAAGAATATGATTGTTGAGAGTTTGGTTTTTGGAAAATGAATAAGTTTGTTTTTTATAAATAGAAGAAATTATAGCTCACTATTCT
The DNA here is from genome assembly GCA_038442645.1 of Agave tequilana. Lineage (NCBI taxonomy): Eukaryota > Viridiplantae > Streptophyta > Magnoliopsida > Asparagales > Asparagaceae > Agave > Agave tequilana. The sequence continues at coordinate 17,413 of JAVJIF010030490.1, read as the reverse complement.
ACTACTCAATTATGTATTCTTCCTTTGAAAGTTTTAATGTCTCAACAAGATTATAGGTCAAAGTTAAAACTTGAAGTTCAAAAGGCGTTCAAGCAAAGCATGTAAGATATGTTTTGAAAATTTTAACTTTATTTTAAAATAGCTTTTAAGTTGAATGTTAAACCATCAAGCAAATGAGCAAGAATGGGAAAAAACAAGTTTTGAAGTTGTTTTAAAGTGAAAGTTTAAAAATCATTACCCATCCTCATGCGCCTTCAGAAACACTCACAAATATGCGAGACTTAATTTAGCATTCATATAATTCCGTTGGGTTTATTTTCACAGAAATCAGTCAAGAAAAAGACTAATAGAAGAGAGATGACACTAAGCCCCGAAAACCAAATTAGTTACTCCTAATCGAAATAAAGCGAGAAATTGAAATAAAACAAAAACATACCGGCAAAAACAACGTGGTGAAAAAAAGTCTATCGAGTCTTTATTGATATCACTTCAATCTTAAATTACAACACACACACACTCTCTCTCTCTCTCTTACTTGTTGCTAGACTAAACTAGAATAAAAACAAGAGAAATGAAAATTACAATCACTTGCAACTAGCTAACAAAAATCTTAACCTTAGAGTAAAGCAAAAATTTAATTCTTCTCTTCGTCCCTGTAACTCTGAAAGATGTAGTATTTATAGGCGAAACTGGATAGAGAGAGAGCATAAGAAGATAGGGAGAGCAAACGTTCCCCAAATAGATCTTAACTAGCCGCGGATTCACAGCTTTTGCCAAGAACTGGCTAGATCAGGGGCGTGTGATCCTTAATTATCCGATACACTTTGATCTCCAGCGGTTTTTCAGTTTGAGCTCTGGATTTGATGATATCTCTGTTGATCTTCAAGTGAACCAAATAGATACGTATAACACCTATTTTAACTGGTATTTATTTGATATTATCTTCTCTCTCTATTAATATTCACATGCATAATTAAGACAAGTAAATAGAAGGGATTATTGTAAGATAAATATAGAAAAGTAATAATAATAAATGCAACGTGTACGATCAACTATCATCAATATGAATTTCCATTGTAGTTGTGTGATACTTTTTGGGGTTTTACGAAAGTTCATGATAGTTTATTATATTTTTTAAAATTTTATAGTGATTTTCTGAAGTCAAACTGAGAGAAAATGATTACACAGATACATCTTGTAAGTGGTAATAAGTCTTGTTTAGGCCTTGGCCAGACAGAGCACATAATGAAAGGCCCACTTTTCGGCCGACACATCTTAAGCTGTTTGAGCCAAGCCCTTCTCTGTTAAGGACCCATATTGTAGAAAAAAAACATTTGGGTCCAGCCTAACTCCAAGAAGGTAAAATAATTACCATGACTTATTTCATTTTGCAAGAAGATAAAATGTACATGGCGATGTATAAAAAAGATTCAAACTAAAAATTAATCAGCAAATGCCATTGTAGGGGTAATAGTAAAATTTCTTTGATTGAACAAGAGGTCTAGGGTTCAAATCTTGCTTACACCGGTCCTATATTCCAAAAGAAAAAAAATACTATAAAGTTAGACTGAAAATCAAGGGAAAATGATACAGCCTTTAATCATTCGGATCTTCATATTATTCGGGCCATCATACAGCTTTACAGGCCTTGGGCCCAGTTAGGATGCTTTCAGATTAGATCCACATAAATACTGCTTTATAAATTTGGGCCTATTGGTGGGCTAGTTGTTTCCCGAGCCCGGTCCGACCCGTTTAATCAACGCCACTCGGGGTTGTAGTCTTTAAAGCTTATTCCTTTACATGGTGGTTAATTTTTTGCAGCAAACAAGAGATTTGGGTTTAAATTCGTTCACGCTAGAATATAACTTATTCTCAACTAGAGGGGGGAGGGGGTGGAGATGATTTGGGTGGGGGGGGGGGGGGGGGGGGGGGGTGTGTGTGTGTTGGTTTGAATAGAAGGTAAAAGGGAGTATCTCTTTGTCTATTCTTTTCCCATGGTATTTTAGGCATGGGAGAATTCCAATCAGTGGCGGAGCCAAATAAATTCAGCCTAGGCCCGCAAACTCAGTCCAAGCCAGCCGCCCCCCCTCCCCCCCCCTCATCTAATCAGGGAGGACTCTGTCGGCCGACTGCTCCCCCTCCGCAATTCCAACACTGGTAGTGGTGAGTCGCGACGGCTCTTGGCGCCTCTCTCTCATCTGATCAAGGAGATCTCTGTCGGCCGACTGCTCCTCTTTGTCACTGCTCCACCAGTGTAGTCACGATGGCTCTCGGTGCCTCTCTCTGTCATCTCTAATCTGATCTCGGCAATTCAGCTTGATCCCTGTCTGGTGATCTGATCTCTTTCCTCTTTGATCTGATCTCTCGAATGGGTCGATATATTTACTCCCAGCGTCGATCTATCGTCGTTATCCTTCTCTCCCTCTTTCTCTCTCATCACTGGCAGTTTCTTCGAGGCACTATGATTCGAGATATATTTCAATTTTGGGAGCCATTTTTGCTTTCCTTTTTCTCCTAGGGCTTCTAAATTGAATGCAAGTGCTTTTGTAGGGATCAGGGGCTCTGCCACTCTGTTATATGATAGTTTGACCAGGCTGTCGAATCGATACAATGTTGGGACCACTCGATCAACTCGCTAGGCCTTGTAAGCTTCTGAATCTAATTTATTTATTTATTACTATTTTTTAAATTTCTTACAATTTGATTTTGATTTGGTTACTGTGTTAGTTTAATTGGAGAGACAGCTAGGGTTTTGAACTAGATTTATATTTCTGAACTTTAAACTTGAAGAAATTTTGGTTTCTTTTTTTTAATTTGAAAAAAAATACAAGCACGTTGGATATACATTGTGAATCTGATAAAATTAGTCATTAGTGATTAGCGCATTGAATGTTATTTTATATCCCTCGTCTTTAAAATATTGGCTACGCTACTGCTTCCCACCAGTTGCATAGTCCACTTTTTAACCCACTCCTTGATCTTGCCTCTCGAACTTCTCAATTTTTATTTTATTTTAACAAACACTGTAACCGGTCTTGAATCTGAGGCTTTCAGTTTTCAACTTAACACTTTTACCACTGAGTTAGCCTTCAATGACATCAGATCTTTTTGATAAGTGGGAAATCATTTGCTACATTCATACATAACTAACACCTCGGGCCCTCTGGCACTAGCCAGAGTAATATACTGTTGGAATTGAAGAATATAAAGCTGAATCTTCGAGATGAATTATGGCGAGATCCGTTGATCAAATCAACCGGATGATGGTTGGAGTGTGTTCTCCTTCCATTTGTGATGAACGTGGTATATTTACATGTTCAATTCCGACTTCGAATGAATGAGATATTCAAGTCCAAAGATTGCCTAATTCAAAGCCAAAAGGGACTAAATTTAGCTACAAGCATTTAGTCCCACATTGGTCATGTGTTGGAAGCTCATGGGGTATAAATAGAGAAAAATGAGAACAAAGGGCGTGCCCTTTGGGTACTTGGAGTTTTCGCGCCGCGAAAAGGAGGGAACTATGCACGTACGTGCGCGCACACGCGCCGCCGCTGGCGGCGGCGGCCGGCCGGCCGGTGCCGGGCCGGGCCCGGGTCCGGGTCCAGGTCCGTGGCCCGTGGCCGTGCCCGTGGTCGTGGTCGTGGTCGTGGTCGTGGTCCGTGGCCTGAGTTCCCTACCTGGTTCTTTTGAATCAGGGTCCGCCCGCGGAAGGATTCGAATCACCCGCCAACGGGTGTCCGCGCGAACAGATCCAACCGTTCGCCAACCGATGTCGGAAAAACGACCAAGCGGTTGGGCGGTTGATCGGTTGCGACGGTTCTGTCCGAACCGTCGCAACTGCTGGAATTTGGCGGACGAGAATACCCCTCCAGAGCGCTATAAAAAGCGCTCCAGGGGTCCATTCTCAGACACACCAAAATTCGAGATCACTTTCTCTCTTTCTGAAGGATCTCTCTCTCTCTCTCAATTAAGTTCTGAATTCGATTCTGAACTGGGCTCCAGCGAAGTGGGAAATCCACGACCTCCAGAGCGACTTCCAACGAAGTGGGAATCCGCGACTTCCAAGTGAAGTGGGAATCCAAAGCGACGTCCTAAAGGAGATTCTGCCAAAATTCTTCAACCATCCTACGTCCTCAACAGTGGGTGTTCCTCCAAAAGAGTAAGACAAATATTCATTTGAAATTTGTCGTTATACCGCTGTTTTGCTAATCCTGTGTAGGTACTGGTTGACTACGGTTCGACCGTACGGTGATTTGGTAGTGCTATCCAAATACCGTGAAGAAGTGTTGTATCTTGGGGACCAGCGTCCATTATCCCGTTAGCACCGGTGCGGGGGACGTAATTGTCTTAAGGAGATTCACTGTAAGCGTACCTCACTTCAATTACTGTATAAGTGGACTAAGTCCTTTATACAGGGGATATACTTTATAGTATATCGAGATTGACTTAGATTCAGTCTAAGTGAAACTGTATAAGTGGATTAAATCCTTTATACAGGGGATATACTTTACAGTATATTGTGACTGACTTGGATTCAGTCTAATTGGTGCTTAAACCAAGGAAGGAAATTGAAAGGTGGTTCTTGAATTAAGGAACGTTCTTTGAACGGAAAACCTCCCACCTGATATTTGCCGACCTGGCCAATTAGATTGTTGATATCTCAGTGATCTTGATAAGTTGTCAGATTGATTCTTGTTAAGCAGAATACCCAACAATCTTAAGACAATTATAGTTTTTACTACTGTTCTGCTTGAACTTGCAGAAAAAATGTCTGAGACAAATCAAGATACCTCCAGCAAGGCAACAAACATACCGCTCCAAGGTTTGATGCCAACTCCACTTCCTAACCCGAAGCCGGAGAAGCCAGGAAAGTTTGATGGCACAGAGTTCAAGAGGTGGCAACAGAAGATGCTCTTCTACTTGACCACTCTACATCTGGCCAAATTCCTGCAGGAGGATCCACCAGAACCCGGAACTGATCGGGATTCAGTCCTTGCATTCGATGCTTGGACACAAGGTGACTTCTTTGCCGAAATTATGTTCTTAATGGGCTGGATGACTCTCTTTACAATGTCTACAGTCCGATTACTACGGCAAAGAAGTTATGGGCCAGTCTTGACAAGAAATACAAGACTGAAGATGCTGGTACCAAGAAGTTCGTCGTTGGACGATTTCTGGAGTACAAAATGGTGGATAGCAAGACTGTCATCAGTCAAGTGCAAGAATTCCAACTTATCTTGCACGAGATAGAGGCCGAAGGTATGATTCTTCCTGAAACTTTTCAGGTTGCAACCATCGTGGAGAAGCTCCCCCGGCATGGAGAGACTTCAAGAATTACCTGAAGCATAAGCGAAAGGAGCTAAAGTTGGAGGATCTCATTGTGAGGCTTCGTATAGAGGAGGACAATCGCAAGTCTGAGAAAAAGGAGCAGCAAGAACTCCTACGAAGCAAAAGCAAATGTGATCGAGGACTCAAAGGGGAAGCATCTACTTCCAAAAGCTTGAAGAGGAAGAAGCCTTCCCAGGGGTACAAAGGCAAGGCTCAAGACGGTAGAACCATGCGCTTCAAAGGGACCTGTTACATCTGCAACAAAGAAGGTCACAAAGCAAATGAATGCCGCAGCCGTCAAAAGAAGAACAAGAAAAGCCACCCACAGGCCAACATGACTAACCATGAATCACCAAGTCTTTCTGCTGTGGTGTCAAAAGTAAATCTGACAACCAATAACAAAGACTGGTGGGTAGACACGGGAGCTACCAGGCACATCTGCTCGGAGAAATTGTTATTCTCAGAATATCAAAGGCTAGAGCAAGATGAGCAATTATTCATGGGTAATTCAGCTTCCTCAAAGGTTGAAGGAAAGGGCAAGGTCATCCTGAAGTGGACATCGGGCAAAGAGCTTACTCTTAACGATGTCCTTCATGTTCCAGACATCCGAAAGAATCTGATTTCCGGATCTATACTTAGTAAGAAAGGATTTAGAATTGTATTTGAATCCGACAAATTTGTACTTACTAAGGGAGGGATGTATGTGGGAAAGGGCTATCTTGTTGATGGACTTTTTAAAGCCAATGTTGCAGTGGTTGATAAAAAGTCCGTGTTTGTACCCAAAGCTAATCAATAAAAGAAATTCTTCTGTTTATTTGCTTGAGTCTCCTAATTTGTGGCATGCTAGATTAGGGCATGTAAATTATAAGTCTTTAAAGAACTTGTCTAATCTGGGATATATCCTAAACTCAACTTGGAAGAAATTCGCAAGTGTGAGGTTTGTGTTGAGGCCAAGTTGGCTAAAAATTCATTCACTCAATAGATCGAAATACAGAACCTTTAGGGTTAATTCATAGCGATCTATGTGACTTGAAGTTTATGCCAACTAGAGGCGGTAAAAAGTATTTCATTACTTTTATCGATGACTGTACAAGATACTGTTATGTGTATCTTTAAACCAGTAAGGATGAGGCAATAAATATGTTTACAACATATAAAGCCGAAGTTGAGAATCAACTCAATAAGAAAATCAAGATTCTAAAATCCGATAGAGGCGGAGAATATGAATCAAATGATTTTAGTGAGTTATGTGCTAGTTTGGTATAATACATCAAACTACAGCACCATACACTCCTCAGCAGAATGGAATTGCTGAACGGAAGAACAGAACTTTGAAGGAGATGGTTAATTCCATGCTCGTAAGTTCTGGAGCTCCGCAGAACTTGTGGGGGGAAGCTCTATTAACTGCAAATCATATTCTAAATAGAGTACCCCACAAGAAACTTGGTCTTATACCATTCGAGTTATGGCATGGAAGGACACCTTCTACCATTACCTCAAAATGTGGGGGTGCCTTGCAAAGGTGCTAACACCATTACCTAAAAAGACTAAGTTGGGAGCAAAAACTATAGACTGCGTATTCGTAGGCTATGCCTTGAATAGTAGTGCCTATAGGTTTCTGGTTCATAAATCAGAAATACCAGATATTCATGTAAACATGATTATCGAATCTCGAGATGCTGTGTTCTTTGAAGATATCTTTCCGTACAAACGGGAAGCAGATAAGACTTCTGGGAAAAGAACACACGAGATGGCGTTCAGGGACGAAAGCCCCGAGGAACCAATTGTAAATGCGGAAATTGAACCAAGAAGAAGTCAGAGATCTAGAATCTCAAAATCTTTTGGTCCAGATTTCATAGCATACGCTATTGAGAGCGAGCCTCAAACATTTAAAGAGGCTATGTCAAACCCAGAAGCACAAATGTGGAAAGAAGCTATAAATAGCGAAATAGAATCCATACTAAGTAATCATACTTGGGAATTGGTAAACTTACCTCCTGGAAGTAAACCAATTGGGTGTAAGTGGATTTCAAACGAAAATTAAAACCCGATGGATCTATCGATAAGTACAAAGCTAGATTAGTAGCCAAGGGTTATCGACAAAAAGAAGGACTTGACTACTTCGATACTTATTCACCAGTAACAAGAATAACGTCCATTCGGATGTTGATTGCGATTGCAGTATTGCACAACTTAGATATCCATCAAATGGATGTCAAGACTGCATTCTTAAATGGTGAATTAAGTGAAGAAATATATATGGAGCAACCAGAAGGATTTAAAGTCAAGGGCCAAGAACACAAGGTGTGTAAATTGGTAAAATCCTTATACGGTTTAAAGCAGGCTCCAAAACAATGGCATGAGAAATTTGATAGTGTCATGATCAAAGATGGATTCACTATCAATGAATGCGATAAGTGTGTTTACACGAAAACAGTTGGAGATGCATGTATCATTGTCTGTCTTTATGTAGACGACATGTTGATACTTGGGACTAATATGAGATTATTAAGTCCACTAAAAGAATGTTATCCAACTGTTTTGATATGAAGGATCTGGGGGTTGCTGATGTAATTTTAGGAATTAAAATTACTAGAACACCAGATGGAATCAGTCTATCTCAATCTCACTACGTGGATAAGATGATAGAAAGATTCAAGGATCATGGGATAAAAGAGAATACAAATCCTTTTCTCCCACACATCCACCTTCATAAGAATACAGGAACTGGAATACGCCAGTTGGAGTATTCTCAGATTATCGGAAGTCTAATGTATTTAATGAATTGCACTAGACCCGATATTGCTTACGCTGTAAGCAAGTTAAGTAGATATACTAGCAATCCTAGTGATCTACATTAGACCGCTCTACTACGAGTATTGGGTTACGTATCACATACCAAGGAATATGCCTGAGATATGGAAAGTATCCTCCTGTACTGGAAGGATACAGTGATGCTAATTGGATTGCAGATTCTGAGGAATCAAAATCAACTAGCGGATACGTATTTACTCTAGCAGGAGCAGCGGTATCATGGAAATCTTCTAAGCAAACATGTATAGCCCGTTCCACTATGGAATCGGAATTAATAGCCTTAGATAAGGCTGGAGAAGAAGCTGAATGGCTTCGACAATTCTTAGAAGATATACCGTTATGGCAAAAGCCAGTGCCCGCTATATGTATACACTGCGATAATCAAGCAGCTATATCTAGGGCACAAAATGTTATATACAACGGTAAGTCTAGACATATTCGTCGTAGACATAATACCGTGAAGCAGTTGCTCTCAAATGGAATATCTCTATTGACTTTGTATCGTCAAAGGATAATTTAGCGGATCCGCTTACTAAAGGTTTAAGTGGAGAGCGTATAAACTGCGCATCGAGGGGAATGGGTTTAAAAGCCTAACCTTACGAGTCAGCTTAATGGAAACCTCACTTAGCGACTGGAGATCCCACGGAATAAGTTCAAGAGGAAAAACTAGTTATGATTGACTCAGCAAGTAAGCACTTGGGAGCTTGACTCCAATCCATTCCTATGGTGCACATAAGTGCTTTTTACAAGTGGGTTAAGGATAAGCTTAACGCTTTTAATGATGCCTATATCTTGTTTCTAAACAAGTGGAGTAGAGTAGACTACTCTTAATAGGTCCATCACCTATGTGAGTATAGAGTTGGGTCGGCTCTTTGGGAATTTCTATGGAGGCTGTTATTCCCTAAAGATACTCTCTGAAACCAAGAATGTCCAGGGCCAAAACGGACACAACAGAGAACCAAAGTTGATTTGGAAAGTTACTGTGTGAAGCTTGTTGACTTGACTTACACTAACGGCTAACAGTTCAAGACTTAGTTCACTGATTAGCCAGTAAGTCCGATAAAGCTTTCACTATGGAAGGTTCAAGACCTAGTTCACCTATCTTATGCAGTTTCTTTTCTCAAGTACCTTACACAATAGAGTCAGTCTCTTTGTGTGTCATTTCCTTGAATCTCCATTCATTGTGGGGATTGTTGGAATTGAAGAATATAAAGCTGAATCTTCGAGATGAATTATGGCGAGATCCGTTGATCAAATCAACCGGATGATGGTTGGAGTGTGTTCTCCTTCCATTTGTGATGAACGTGGTATATTTACATGTTCAATTCCGACTTCGAATGAATGAGATATTCAAGTCCAAAGATTGCCTAATTCAAAGCCAAAAGGGACTAAATTTAGCTACAAGCATTTAGTCCCACATTGGTCATGTGTTGGAAGCTCATGGGGTATAAATAGAGAAAAATGAGAACAAAGGGCGTGCCCTTTGGGTACTTGGAGTTTTCGCGCGCGAAAAGGAGGGAGGGAACTATGCACGTACGTGCGCGCACACGCGCCGCCGCTGGCGGCGGCGGCGGCGGCCGGCCGGCCGGCCGGCGCCGGCGCCGGGCTCGGGCTCGGGTCCGGGTCCTGGCCCGTGGCCCGTGGCCCGTGCCCGTGGTCGTGGTCGTGGTCCGTGGCCTGGGTTCCCTACCTGGTTCTTTTTGAATCAGGGTCCGCCCGCGGAAGGATTCGAATCACCGCCAACGGGTGTGTCGCCGCGAACAGATCCAACCGTTTCGCCAACCGATGTCGGAAAAACCGACCAAGCGGTTGGGCGGTTGATCGGTTGCAACGGTTCTGTCCGAACCGTCGCAACTGCTGGAATTTGGCGGACGAGAATACCCCTCCAGAGCGCTATAAAAAGCGCTCCAGGGGTCCATTCTCAGACACACCAAAATTCGAGATCACTTTCTCTCTTTCTGAAGGATCTCTCTCTCTCTCTCTCAATTAAGTTCTGAATTCGATTCTGAACTGGGCTCCAGCGAAGTGGGAAATCCACGACTTCCAGAGCGACTTCCAACGAAGTGGGAATCCGCGACTTCCAAGTGAAGTGGGAATCCAAAGCGACGTCCTAAAGGAGATTCTGCCAAAATTCTTCAACCATCCTACGTCCTCAACAGTGGATGTTCCTCCAAAAGAGTAAGACAAATATTCATTTGAAATTTGTCGTTATACCGCTGTTTTGCTAATCCTGTGTAGGTACTGGTTGACTACGGTTCGACCGTACGGTGATTTGGTAGTGCTATCCAAATACCGTGAAGAAGTGTTGTATCTTGGGAGACCAGCGTCCATTATCCCGTTAGCACCGGTGCGGGGGACGTAATTGTCTTAAGGAGATTCACTGTAAGCGTACCTCACTTCAATTACTGTATAAGTGGACTAAGTCCTTTATACAGGGGATATACTTTATAGTATATCGAGATTGACTTAGATTCAGTCTAAGTGAAACTGTATAAGTGGATTAAATCCTTTATACAGGGGATATACTTACAGTATATTGTGACTGACTTGGATTCAGTCTAATTGGTGCTTAAACCAAGGAAGGAAATTGAAAGGTGGTTCTTGAATTAAGGAACGTTCTTTGAACGGAAAACCTCCACCTGATATTTGCCGACCTGGCCAATTAGATTGTTGATATCTCAGGATCTTGATAAGTTGTCAGATTGATTCTTGTTAAGCAGAATACCCAACATATACATCAAACTTGGGGATGTCTCGTCGATTGATGCAGTCTGAATACTTGCAAAACAAAAAAACAAAGAAAGAGTCGTGGTGAAAAACGATGAACAGTGCAAATTGAGAGTAGTGTATCGTCAAAAACGTGCAAATTGGATTATTCCCAAAAGAAAGATAAGAAATGGTGGCAAAAATCCTTATGGCACCATATTGAAATCAATCAATGCAAGTTGATAATTTTATAAAGATATGCATTATATATTATAATATTTTTCTTTCTTTTTTAACTCTTTTGGTGGAGGAAATAAGTAGCCATAACTAAAAACAAACCCATTTCAGATTCATCCATTCATACATACAACTGGACCTTAGGCTGACACTCGGAGCAATCATTGATTCTACTCATCTCAGAGTGGATCATAATCATCTCAACATCAATGTTGGTATTTTTCTTATTTTCATTTTCTAGAGAAATAGGATATTGTCTATTCTAATGCAAGAGAAATTCTGGGACTCAAGCTTTTCCAAGTGTGCTGATTTTCATCAGTTGAGAGAAATCCTCCGAATGTTTGTGCTACAGTCAAGTTATACACAGCGCGCGCGCACTTGTGTCATTCCGGAAGCATTCGAGACTTGCTATATAATATATATAGAAAGTAAGGAAAATTTTGCTATAGTCACTTACTTTACTTCATAATTAGAAAAAAAAAACTCAATTTCAATTTTCTTTGTTACAGTCCCATCCACATCAGCATAAATTGATTTCTCCTATCCACCACTTCTTTAAAATATTTTATTTCCTTTTTTATCTTTCTCCATCGCTCCCGACGTTGTCCTCCCTCAATCCTGATCCTGACGCAGAGTAATTCGTAAGTCGATCTGCATGATCAGGTCGCTTGGGGTTAAAAAAGGGGGCGGCGAGTCCCCTTCTTGGGGGTCTCAGTGGACGGAACTCCCAGACCAATATTTTTGGAGATTGACCTTTTACAGATTTTATTTGTTTGTACTCGTGATGAGTTTTGTTTGCATTTATAATCAATGTGTTTTTAGATCTGAAAAGTATTGGGCATGAATCAGTTGTCGGTGAACGAAAAATCTGTGATGATGGTAATGCTAATATGAGGACTAAAACTCATGATCACAGTACTCTGTGAGAACTGCGATTAATGTCGCAGTCCTTTAATAAAGACACAAAAATAATGCATTTTTGTGTAGACTGAGCATGATCGCAGTCCTAATAGTCACAGTTCTAATAAAGATTCAGAAACATGACATTTTTGTGAGGACAGCTGTAACATCCGGATTATCAATTCGGATTCGGATTTAATATTCTAATTTTGAGATTTGAGGTATTAACCAAAATAATTAGAGATGATTATTATTTATTGATTGGGAAGTGAAATAATATTTGATACGTATTAGTTTTCGTATATAAAATAATTGGTATACATATATATGCTTGTAAATGAATGTATACCGATATATATATATATATATATATATATATATATCCTTATGTAGTTTTATTTATACCATGTACACTACCCCCTCTAAATACACATATATTAAATCCCAAACAAGTGAGGTGGCATTAATTGGGCAACTTGAGGATGTGAGAGAGACAAGTGGCATATAGGAGTGTTTTCATGTATTTATATAATGAGTATATTTAGGGGAAAAAGGAGAAATTGATTTCATTCATCACCTACCCCTTCTCTCTCCTCATTCTCCCCCAAATCTGAGCCTTCCCTCTCGTGCTGTGGTCGGCGGCAACGATCCCCACTCTCAACCTCTCTCAATCTCTCTCTCTCTCTCTCTCTCTCTCTCTCGGCATGGTTGGGCCGCGCGAGGCGCGCAGGGGCCGGCGAGGTTCGGCGGCGAGCCGGGCGCGCAGGTGGCGCGCGGGCAGGGCCGCGGCCGCGGCGGAGCGGCGGGCGTGCGCCGTTGCAGCCCCGGCTGCAGCCAGGGGCGGCTGCAGCCTGGGGCAGCAGCTGCCAGCGGCAGCTGCTGCTGCTGTCGCAGCCTGCTGCTGCTGCGGCAGCAGCTGCTGCTGCAGCCAGCGGCAGCAGCCTGCTGCTGCTGCCGGCACGGCGTGGAATCGACGGCGAGCGGCACGGCGCGGCGGACGACGATCGACGGATGAGGGAGGGAGTCGCCTTGTTTCAGATTTAACATTTGTTTCAAACTGAAATCCTTGATATTCACTCTTGTTCTATTTATAAATTCTGTCATTTGTGTGGATGGAAAATCCTTTCGACCGAGTTATTGGAAATGGAGTTATGGTTTAGATTTGGAACCTTTCCCCCATTGTCATGACCTCCAAGAGAAATTTTGATATTTTTTTGGCAACAAAATTTTTCTTCCCTGATCATAACTGTCTCTCAAATCGAGCTTAAGAAAGTTAAGAATTTGTCATTTGAAGTCCTTAACTATATTGATGTTTTACCTCTTTATAGAATGCAACCATGGTTAAATTCTAGAGCTATGTAGTTCTAATTGAGATCACTATAAAGTTACATTGAACGGAGTTCTTTGATGACTTTCATCATACGTATATAAGATCATATATAATTACTGAAAAAAATTGAATTGATCAACAAAATTGTTGATGAAGAATTGGAAAGGATTAATTAGCATGTAAAAAGGGAGAATTTAAGCGTCGATACTTACTAGGCAATAATCCCCTTAGGGTATTTTCCATCAAGAGCATTATGATGCACTTGGTATCCACATTTATCGCTTGGCCACACAGGCGCTTGTTCCGTGTGCACTTAAAACTAACAGTTTGTTAGAGACAAATCTTTTGACCTATGATTGAGATTCGTAGTTGATGCATAATTGGAAAGTTATGTGAATAATCTAGTATTTCTCCGCAAATTGATTTCTTGAGAGATGTAAGACTTCTAAATTCTGTAAGATGTATATAGAGACAAGGGATTAGTATTATAAAGATTGTTTATTTAAAATGGAGAAGTATGTTAAGTTGAGAATATATGTGAAACGAAAATTGGGAGGGAATTGTCCTACATTTAAGTACCAATAGTATGCTAGTGAGGAGTGTTGCATTATTGTTTAATGAAAATTCTTTTGGCTTACATTTTTCATGGCAAGCGGGAAATTATCATCTAAAGAGAAAAGCATGATTAAGCCGAGGTTACGCAGTTTATAGTTCATGAGAATTATTTATGTGCAAGCCATAGATGAGCGTTGTCACTTGATAACTTCAAGATCCGTGTGATTTTTATGCATATATGCTTTAGTAATCAAGTTGACAGCTGAATCTTTATGATCCTTCTGCTATTCCGTTAAACTCCATCGGGGAAATGAAATCAATTGGAAATGTTCTTATCTTCTTCTATTTGTTGGTTATAAGTATAGCATAACCTGCACGTCAAGTGCTTCCGGTTCAATTATGACTAGGATTTGATGAATTTGAGAATGGTTGCTTACAAGCAAAAATTCAACATATGTTATGTTACTAGTGCAAGGACAAAAGTTGATCGCTATTGGTGTTGGTCGTGGCTACCAACAAAGGCGATGGAGAACTTAGAGTTTTGGAGTTTGGATTAAATTTAGGAGATAATTCCAGGCTCGATTTGGTTATGGTTTAGTCCTATGCAAACTATCATAATGGTAGACAATATACATTAATTATTATGTTATAGTGGAGAGTAAGGGAAAATGTGAATTGAAGCACGATAGCCAGAGGAAGACTATGATTTTAATTATAGTTAAAGTCTTATGGATTGAAAGTGATATGTCACCTAAGCAGTAAAAAAAAAAAAAATTGGAACGTGAACATATTAGAAGAAAGGGCACAAATGCTTTAGTCTGCCTATTTTAGTAGCATCTATAGGCAATGTTTCATTAATTATAGTTTAGCACACATATATATATGTATATAAGGTACGGTTTTATGTCTAACTAGGATTCTGGTCCTTGCCTTTGTGAAACATCTTGCAGTGGATTTAATCCCTGATACTACATTTAAACCTTGACACCTGTTGCGTATGAGTATTCATGACCTTGGCATTCCCCTAAGAATTTAAGAATAATTAGAAGTTTATCTAGATAGAAAACAGGTTTAAAATGAATTCTGAAGTTGTAAAGCCTTTATACCCTGTGACCATGTACTAGATTTTCGGAAAGTGGAGTTCTCACACCCCATACGAAGAACAATGGATATATATACACATTCATATTGGAAGGTTAGGAAGTGAATATTGGTGTCGTGCAGTTAACCATGTAGTTTTGACCGGGTACCGTGTAGCGACTACTTCATACACAGAGATTTTCTGTAGCTCCCAAGTACGCTTATCTTTTGTCCGATGGGATAAACCTTTGGTAAGCTTAAAACTTACCCGGAAGTCACGAATTGAGCTAGGTGATAATGCCTACTGCATGGTAACCAAATATTAGACTGGAACTGCACGTAGGGATTTTATATATATAAGTTGTATTTATAAGTGAAATAGAACTCTGATTTAACTGAAGAATGAGTAACCAGCAGGAATGAGCTTAGACTTGAATACTAATAATGGACTAATGACAAATCGTTGTACATTAATGGTTTATGTGTATGTGGGGGGTTACCTCGGGAGACCTGAGTTGAACTATTATTGTCATGTATGTTAAACTCTGGCTGGATTTACAATTCGTCGACTATACCAATCAAATATTAAATGCATAAAATGAGAATCTTTTTCCAACTTCAAGACTCGACTAAGTATGAATGTTATGAGAATTGAACTAACCTAGTTAACAAGTGTGCTAAGACTAAGTACACAGCGTGGTGGATTATTCTACTTCATTAACCAAGTTATTGAATGTGTGAATGAGAATTCCAATTGTATGACTAGATATCGGGTATCGAGCATGACAAAATAATTGCTTAGGGTATTGTTGAATGAAGTACATAAATATGGGTAACCTGTATGTTAGAAAATGGGTATGCACCTGAGAATTTATATGTTCTTTGACTGTGTATGTCACATTGGGGCTATAAATACAAGTAGCACGATCTAGAAGATTGTATATAAGTACTGTGAATCAGAACTCGACCCATATACATGGAGTAGATACCTACAGTGTTAGCTTGAAATGTTTGTATATGCATGTCTTTGAAATATAGTGATAAGCTATAAAGCAAATTATCACAATAGATTAATGCTCTGTGAACGTTGAGATATATATATTGATTGTTATCTGAGTATGTATACACACACACACATGCTGCATTCTTTTAAAGGAGGAAGGGGCCGAGCGGGAGCCGGTAGGAGGGGGAAGACGGTACCGTTATATTATATATTTACATATCGGAGGAAGGGGCCGGGCGGGAGCCGGTAGGAGGGGGAAGACGGTGTTATTGTGTTATGATATGTTTATATACATGCTTATATAAAGGAGGAAGGGGCCGAGCGGGAGCCGGTAGAGGGGGAAGACGGGGTACCGTTATATTATATATTTACATAGGAGGAAGGGGCGGGCGGGAGCCGGTAGGAGGGGGAAGACGGGGTTACCGTTGAATATCACAATTCATTTGAAATCCGTATGTACCTATGAATCATGTATGATATTATCCATCAAATATGTGTGAATATAGACTGGTGATGTGTTTGTATCATTCAATTACTTGAACAGGCAATAGCATTCGTAGAAGTGGGAGGTGATATTGTATCATCGGGATAGATAACTATATAAAAATTTGAACGTATGTTGATGTGCTTTGCGTAAGTTATATGATTCACGTGGATGACACATGCCGCGAGTGTACAAGATGAAATTGCGCAAATTAAAAATAACTGAGTATGCTACTGTAACTTATAAAGCAGGAAGTCTGCGACTGAGAAACTAAATAAAGTTAAGGAGAATCAATTACTAGAAAGTTGAACCTTCTCTCAGAATATATAGATAATGGTTCAGTTACTCGTTATGATATATCGCGCTTCCCTTGTTATTGCTTTTCCTTTGATCATTTTATCCATCCATACTTACCGTAGTTGTTGAAGAAATATATGTTCTTACTTGTGATTCTTTCCTTGATGCTCTTTTGGTTCTCTCTCACTGAGCTGTTTAGCTCACCCCCTTCCAGTTTCGTATTTTCAGGTCACGAGGAGACTGAGGCCAAGCATACTTTGGGCACTTGCTAAGAAATTCTTATGAATGAAAGTATTGAATAATGTTCATTGTAGATAATTTTTTTATTGTATATATTCATAGCATTATTAGATGTGTATTACATTCAAGTGGTAGATTGTTGGATGGATTGGTGTAGAAAGGAGCTTACTTGTGATATTCAGGATAAGTCAGATAAGATGATAGCATTGCCTTATTTTATGGAGGCCGAGAGGGGTGCTCTCGGGTATATGTCATTGTATTTTCATAAGTAGGCTGATGTTGGCCGAAATCTTTGTGAGTGGTAATGTATATTGGGCATATCAGTATTTACAAAGGAGGTGCTGCCGAAATTTTAAGAATCTGGATATGACTATGTTGATCTACCTGTTTAAAAGAATGATTATCTTAATTGGAGATTAAGAAATCTGGGACCGTTACA